>JAFEMH010000486.1:600000-754487 GCA_022495995.1 Adenophora triphylla var. japonica
AGGAGCTCCACCTCCTAAACGTCCCACACGCTCGGGTGAACGTTGGAAACAGGCGGGTCCCTCCACCAACCCTATGAGCAAGAAGGAGATGATGTTAGAAAGGGCCCAGATTTTGGGCCGACTTAATAGCTATGGAAGAGGCAGAGCGAGGCCGATGTACGCTGCGAAAGAATGGATCGTACTCAGGTCTCTAATGGACAACAGGCTAGGAGTATGAGGCCAAATGAAGGTGTGGGACAGTAATGGAGACAACAGATAGTTCGTAGAGCCCCTACTATCGTACATGTGCCGAGTAACGACCTAAGGGCCGGCCTCAATAGAAACAGAGAGCGGGAGGCTCAATCTCGATTTGAGGACTCGGCTAACAGACCAACGAAACAGCATGTTTCTCCAGCCCGAACGCAAAGATCGGGATCTCAAAGAGACAGGAATGGGCGCAGTCGCCTATAAGGGAGGAGAGGCGCAGTCGCCACTGATATGACAGCGCAGTCGCCATCTGTTGCCGAGAGGCGCAGTCGCCTCAAAGAAGTAACAGCATAGATCCCGCCGATCGAGAGAGGGCCAATTCCCATAGAGACAGGAGGAGTAGGCGGGTGACTCCACCCGGGAGTGAAGGCCGTAGATCGAATGCTTCGTTCCCTCCCGGGAGATGAAAGACCCGATGCAAGGGAATGGCTGTTGATGAAAAAGAAGTTCGAACAATGGGAGGAGGAGAAGAAAAAGGAGGGTGGAAAGGTTGAACGAATTGACTTTACTCTTCGACCCTTCTCCAAAGAAATCGTAGATAGTCGACCTCCTCCTACCTTCAGTGCCTCTTACGGAGAAATATTCAGATCCACCAATGCAAAGAGTCACATACAACATCTGGAGGCCACTATGTGCTTTGTCGCCAATGAAGATGACAACATGTGCAAAGCTCTCCTAAGCACACTTACTGGGGCGGCTTTAACTTGGTTCAATGGTTTGGCTGCTGATAGCATCACCACTTGGACAAGCTTCAGGACAAAGTTCTTAGATCGCTTCTCGACTGCAGGAGCTCGGAAGACGACTGTCACAGACCTGAATAACTTGGTGCAGGCGAAGAATGAAAGCTCGATGAGCTACTTCACCAAGTTCAAAGAAATGGTGGATAAGATAGAGGAAGACATCACTGATAGGGAAGTCATCAACTGCTTCCGAAACGGTATTTCCTCAGCAGACATGGATTATGAGCTTACAGTTCGTACAGTGACAACTCGACAGGAGTTGTTCGAGAAGGTATACAATGTCGCTCTTGCTGAGGAGAGGAAGGAGAAAAAGAATGGTAAAAGCCCCAAGGTGGAGGTCGCTGATGATAAAAAGGACTCCAACAAGAATGGGGGGAACAATAAGAACGGAAAGAGCAGAACTAGGGCAACAGAGAAGGTGCCCGAAGCTTTCACTCCCCTTACGGTGAGTCGAACTGAGATCATGAATGCTGTCGAGCTAGCACCACCTGCCCCAATGAACCCAGGCAACAAATTCAGAAGGGACAACAGCAAATATTGTGACTACCACAAAGACACTGGTCATCTTACGTGAGGATTGTTTGGGTTTGAAGCGCATTATACAAAGAATGGTCGACCGTGGAGACTCGACGCTATGTGAAGAGACCTCAAGCCGGAGGAGGTGAGCGGCCAGTGGGCAACAAGGACCTAGACAGCCTAGACTGGACCTGGGGGTTATCACTGAACAAGCGAGCAACACGGCCATCAAACACAAGATATTCCAGCTCAATAAGGCCCCACACGTGCCTCCAAGGAGAGAAATCAGAGATGAGGCAATCAGCTTCTACCCCCATGAATTGGCAACTAATATGGCGGCTAGGGAGCAAGTTCTCGTCATCCCAGGTCTCATAGACGGATGTACGACGAGCGTACTCTTAGTCGACACGGGGCCTCGCAAGGATGTTTTGTTTTACAAGACTTTCAAGGAGATGGGTCTTAATGACGAGCAGTTGGAAAGATATGATGGTAGGTTGGAAGGCTTCACCAACCATCGAGTAGATGCTAAAGGCCAGATAGCGCTCGACGTCGACCTAGGCCAGCACCCCCTCAGGGTTGTCTCAAAGGTACAATTTATTGTGATTGATGTAAATAGTGACTATGCAGCTATCCTTGGAATTCCTGGACAGGTCGCTCTTGGAATGGTAGCCTCAATTCCTCATCAGCGAGTAAAGTTCCCCACACCTGCTGGAGTGGGTTGCGTACAAGGCGCAGCTCGAGCATACCTGGATCATGTTCTAAGAGAAAGAAAGAAAAGGGAGTTAGAAATTGAGACTCCCGATGGCTACTTGAAGTTGTCCCAGTCAGTCACCAAGACTACTCGATTATCAACAATCACCGAGGTCGTGGAAAAGTCGACCTATCGCTCAAATGACGAGGTCATGCTTGAGTCGACACGTCACTCTAACACTACTGAGGTCGATTCAGATGTAGTTATGATCGATCAAGTCCTCATAGGCAACCTATGCCTCCAGATCGACAATAACTCGGGAGCCACCACCAGCGAGGCTGTGCAAGCTCGATGATATGATACAGAGGAAGCTCCGCATTTGGGAGCCGAAGAAAGACAAAAGGTCGTGGAAATCATAGTGGAAACTCGCAGCTCGTAGATGGACCTCGAGTTAGAAGTCCGTAGATGAGCCGGAGTCAATCATCACCAACTCTTCCTACCCCGACCAAAAAATTCAAATTGGAAAGCAGCTTATCGCTGAGGAGCGAGCGTAAATCATCAAGCTACTCAAAGAAAGCAAGTGATGTCTTCGCATGGAGAGTAGAAGACATGAGGGAATCAAGGAGGAGGTCAGCCGTTCATCGACTCGTAGTTAACCCGACCATTAAGCCTAGGCCCCCGTAAATTGAGAAGCTTTGCTCGCGACAAGGAAGAAGCTATAAAAGCCGAGGTACAAAAACTTTGAGTGTGTATAATCAAAGAGGCCGTTCATACAACCTCGGCCGGCCAACGTGGTCATGGTGAAGAAATCAAACGGCAAATGGCGGATGTGTGTCGACTTCACCACTTTGAACCTTGCATGCCCAAAAGACAGCTTATCCCCTTCCAAGGATCGACAAGCCGTGGATTCTATTGCCGGGCACTCCACCTCGGTTTCTCTCGACGCTTACTCGGGATACCACCGATTAAGATGCACGAGGATGATATAGTCAAGACAAAGATTTCAAGCAAATGAGGCATCTACTGCTACAATATGATGCCTTTCGGATTGAAGAATGCAGGAGCCACCTATCAGCGAATGGTGAACAAAGTCTTTGCCTCACAAATTGGTCGAAATATGGAGGCTTACGTTGACGACATGGTCATTAAAACCAAGACCGGGAGTCACGTAGTCGACCTAAAGGAGACATTCGCCAATTTACGAGCAAACGACATGAAGCTCAATCCTAGCAAATGTGTATTCGGAGTTGCAGCTGGCAAGTTCTTGGGATTTATGGTATCTCAGAGGGGCATAGAGGCTAATCCGGAGAAGATCAAGGCTCTAGTCGACATGAAGGCTCCCACCACTATCAAGGAGATGCAGCGACTTAATGGAAGGGTAGCAGCTCTTGGTCGCTTCATATCAAAGTCAGCAGAAAGGTCTCTCCCCTTCTTCAAAGCATTGAGGGGGACGAAAAGTTTTGAATGGACGACCGAATGTCATTCGTCGTTCCAACAATTGAAGGATTATCTTGCTACTCCACCTCTACTCAGTAGCCCGATGACTGGTGAGACTTTATTTGTGTATCTATCTGTAGGAGACAAGTCGATTGCTGCGGTATTGATTAGAGAGGATGAAGGGCTTCAAGCTCGCGTACTATATCAAAGAAAGCATTATCGATGTGGAAAGCAGTGTATTACAACGCCGAGAAAGTTGCTTATGCTCTAGTCGTAGCTTCAAGAAAGTTACGAGCTTATTTTCTGGCTCATCCGATCGTGGTTCTTACCAATGCTCCCTTAAGAAAAATACCGCACAAGCCGAGAGTTCGTGTCGACTACTCAATTGGTCAATTGCCCTCACCGAATTTGACATTGAGTATCGACCTCGAAAGGCGTTGAAAGCTCAAGCTCGGGTCGACTTCTTGGTCGAGCTTACGTTCACCAAGGAAGATGACGAGCAAATGAGCCCAAAAGAAAAGGGCAAAGGGAAAGAGCCTGCAGTCACAAGTCGCCATCACTCTACCCGTCGATTGTTGGAAGGTCTATTCAGACGGTCAAGAACCAAAAATGTCAGTGAGCCGGAATTGTCTTGGTCGAGCCAGAGTCTGGGACTGTTTACGAGGAATCGCTAAGGTTCAAGTTTGACGCTTCCAACAACCAAGCTGAATATGAAGCCTTGATTGCAGCTATCGAGTACGCCAAATGCTTCGGAGCAACTAAGATCATGGCCTACTGTGACTCACAATTGATAGTCAACCAGGTCAGAGGCGAGTACGAAGTGATTAGTTCTACCCTCATCAAATATTGCGACCTGGTGAAGGAACTAATAAAGGACTTAGAATTCTGGGAGATTCAAAGGATCGGAAGAGAGGATAACGAGCTGGCTGATCTCCTTTCGAAACTTGCTACTTCAGATGAGCCACATGGCGAGCCTATCTCCTTCCTCGAAAATCCAAATTTTATGAGAGGGTAAAAATTCGGTGCATAGATGATCCTCAAGAAATTGGACTCAGAGAAGTGTTGGATCGAGGAAATGAAAGCATACTTACAAAGTGGCGAGCCGCCAGGACGAGAAGAAGGCTCGAGCTATCAAAAAGAAAGCTCCGAGATATGTCATTCAAGGAGGCGAATTGTCTGTAAGATCTTATACTCGGCCATTGCTAAAGTGCATCCATCCCCAAGAGGTCGTACTATTGATACACGAAGTGCATAGTGGAATTTGTGGTGGACACCCGGGGGCCAGGACTCTTGCTGACAAATTAATCACGTGGGGATACTATCGGCCACACATGAGAGCCGACACTCACAACTTTGTTCAAGAATGTGATCAATGCCAAAGGTTTGCCAACCTTCCCCATGTGCCTACAACAGAGCGTACTCCCGTGATCGCAGCTGGCCATTTGATATGTGGGCGTCGACCGATTGGACCCTTCCCTCCCGCCCGAGGAAACCGCAAGTACGTAATTGTGGCCATAGATTACTTCACCAAATGGGTTGAGGCCAAACCACTAGCTCGCATCACAGAGGAGAATGCTATTAACTTCATACACGACTTCATTTGGTGTCGGTTTGGTTTTCCTCGAGCTATAGTGTCTGACAACGGACTGCAATTCTCCAGAGCTTTCGAGGCAGAAATGAACAGAGTGGGAATCAAGCATCGGGCAATCTTCTCGTCGCCTACCCTCAAGGAAATGGGCAAGTCAAGCAAATAATAAACTTGTCCTATCATCACTCAAGACAGACTCGTAGGTCGACGCAACAACCGGTTGGACGAACTCCCACTTGCTCTTCGGGCGCCCGTACAACCACTCTGGGGCCTACTGGGAAACCCCTTTTGCTCTTACGTACGGGTCGAGGCTACGGCACCCGCCGAGCTCGTATTCCCCACCGCTGCAGTGACTTTCTTCAATCAGAGCAAAATGATAACAACAGATTGATCGACTGGATCTCGATCGACGAGAAGCGAGAAACACTTACCTCCGAATGGTCAACTACAAACAAATAACTAAAAGTTACCATGACAAGAGGGTCAAAGCAAGGTCGTTCCAAGTTGGGGATTACGTATTGAGAAAGATTGAGGCAACGGCGTAAGGACCCAGCAGAATAAACTATCTCCTAATTGGGAAGGTCCATATGTGGTCACTCGAGTCGTCAAAGAAGGAACCTACATGATAGCTCATCCCTGAGGTGACGAGTTGAAACATCCTCGCATGCTACTCACCTCATCAAATACTACTTCTAGTTTCAATTTCAAAGTTCAAGTTTATGTTAAAGCTAGTTTCGAATTGATGTAAAGCATGATTCCCACTTCAATGCAAAGAGCAGTTTATTCGATCAAACATAGTGTTACGTTAATATCAACAAGCTCGACTCTTAGTCAGCTTCGTTCCAACAAAGCTCGATTCTTAATCAGCTTTGATTACTTAACAAGTCCGACTCTTAGTCGACTTTGTTCTAATGAGCTCGACTCTTAGTCGGCTCATCTTAGCTCGACTCTTAGTCGCCTTCACCCTATTAGGCTCGACTCTTAGTCGCCTTCGTTCTAACAAGCTCGATTCTAAATCGCCTTCGTTCACTTAACAAGTCCGATTCTTAGTCGACTTCGTTTTAATAAACTCGATCCTTGGTCGGGCCTTGTTAGATTTATCTCGACCCTAGGTCGGCCACAATAATAATAACAGTTCGACTCATGGTCAATCTTGTTCAAAGGAAAAAGTTAACCAAGTCTCGAGGTCGACTAAATCAACAAGATTAGGTCGCCTAGGCTTAAGTTGACTCATTTACCCTATCTATATCTAAGCTCGACACTTATTTCAACAAGTATACAACATTCGCGAATCAAAAGTCAGCTAAGATTGGATGTAATAAGTCTCCCAAAAGCGGGCCAAGACTTAAGAAAAATAAGCTTACAAAAATATTTTGCCTCCCAAAAAACTGGGCCAAGGCATTTGAATAGTGTTAAAGCAAGAAAACAAAAAATTGTTTGGAACTTGTTCATTACAAACCCAACAAAACAATTCAGAGTCCCGGCCAACATCACTGGTCGTCAATAGCAGCTCGACCCTCTTCCTCTCCTTGTTGCCGAGGGTCCAAAGGTTTACCCGACTCCGAATAAATTTGTTCATCTCATTGCCTCCATGGCTTCAACATCGTCAAGCTCCGCCAAAACCACATCAAAATTTCGTCAAGGATGGGGAGCCTCCCACTTTTCACAATGATCTTCTTCATCTTCCCGGGCAATAAAGGCCAAGTCGTTCTCAAGATAGGGAACAAGCGAATGACCTTCGCGAGCCGCCATGTCGCATCGGGACTCGTAAAACCAACGAGCTAATTGCTCGATGGTAACCGTAGATGAAGGATCCACCAAGCAGACGACGGGCCATGTGCCTCTTCCCAACCTCGAGAAAGTCTTGGGCCTTCGCCACTATGGCATTATAAAACTCATCCCCTTCCTTGAATTTCTCCACAAAGATCGTGGCCAGCCTTCTTCGTAGCCTCCTTCCACTTAGCTCGAGCTGAGTTATGCTCCTCGTTAAGCTCCTTCAAGAAAGAATCTTTATCAGCAAGAAGTTTGGTGACGGTGGCAAGCTCAACCTTAGTCCTCTCATGAGCAAGGCGCTCAGCATCCCTCTCTGAAGTCACTTCCTTAAGCTTAGACTCTGAAGCTTCGAGGTCGGACAGGGCCTTTATCTTCACCATCTCATTGGCTTCATATGTATTGTCCAGGTCGTTGTACAGCCTCCTTCGCATCCGCAAGCTCTTTAGCCTTTTTGGAATAGTCCCGAAGGGCTTGTCTCTCCCTTTCAACCGAGGCCCTCCAAGAGCTTTTGGCCTGCTCAATCATGGTCAGATTCTGCATGCCAAAGAGAACAAAGAAGTGTTAGCTCGAGACTTCAGTTGGTCGAGTGAAAGAATGAACGACTAAAATAAAAAGTGAAAGAGAAAGTGACAAGTTACCTCACTATGAGCCATCCCAGAGCGAGCAGAAAATTCCTCGGGGGTAATCCCCTTATCAGCAAAATGGGTTAGAAGATCGACATCTATCGCCCTCCTAACAATCACTTGGCCCAGGCTCATGTCGGGATAGCGACGGCTCAAGCCGTTAAACCCTTCCAAATGAGGAACATCACTCAGCCTCTTCATCTTTTCATCCAGAGACTCCTTACTGGGAGGAATGAAGGCTGGTGGAGGCAATTGGGTCGAGGACACAGACTTGCCCTTCTCAGATCGGGACCTCTTCTTCGAGCTTATAGGACGATCGTCCTCTTCTTCCATATCATCTTCATCAACGTTGACGACCAATAAAGGGCTAGCCCCCATCATCTCAGCTCCAGAGGTCTCCATATTGGCGTCTTGATTTGGCCTGAGCTCGCACTTGCCCTTACCGACCTATGGGAATCACCACCTCCTTCATTGGCATCATTAGATTGGGTGCCGCTTTGCAAAGGGTCTTCCCGCTCAACCTCTTCCATGGGGATCATTCCAAAGAACATCCTTCTAAGTAAAGTATTCCTAGCAGCCTTCTCTCTCCCTCGTCGCCTTAGCATTGGCAAGCCCTACGAGCCCTCTCGCTTTCCTCTTGTCGGAAACCCCAACAATGCGCACCATATTTGCTTCTTGTTCGGGAGTTAAAACCGCACGACATCAAAAGAATCAAGTGTTAGCTCGACAATTCAAAACAAATTCTACGAGTAAATCATTGACGAGGTAATTAATACAATTCAAAGCAGCTTCTATGTACGAATTGAATAACTCTACATACGAAATGCAGGCAATTTGATAAAGAGTCACAATTCGAAATAGTTCTATGTACGAGCTAACTAAGTTCTACATACGAGCGTACAACGGACGACCTAAGAGTTGTATATGCAGCCTAAAAACAACGCTATGTGCCAATGATAAGCTACTTATGCAAGTTAACAATGGACGAGCTAATGAATGCGAGCCAAGTAAATCCTTACCACCAACATGCTCTCCTCGGTCTTTGCAAGTAATTTTCATTCTTCCGGCAAAATTGACAATTCTCCTTCAACCTACCCAAGGAATGAGTAACCCAAATCGTGTATACCTCGGCCTCTCAAAACAGAACAAGGGGTTCTACCACTCCATCCCTGTGCATCATCCCACTTGGATGTAGTTATACTTGGTTGTCCCTAGCACCTCCCGGCTAATGGGCCTCTTTGCGACCAACGCACACAACTTCCTATACAAGGTCTCGGTGCCATGGAGGCTCCCGTAGTTTTCCTCGTCAATAGCGTCGACTCACTACCCGGCAAGGGGAACTCCCATCCCACCGCTCTCAACTAAAACTACATAGGAATTCCATTTGCTATGTTTGTTGGGAAGGTTGGTGAATAATTTTGGAGAATTGGGTTTTGAAGGAGTACTAATCCCCCAATCCGCCTTGTCGAGCTTTGGAGCAAAAAATTCTTTGAAGACTCTCATGCAAGGTTCATGGCCTAGAAACTCCGCATACCATGGCAAAGCACACTAGTACTCTGCAAGTGTTGGCCCTAAGCCGAAGAGGAAGAGCATCCATGCACTCCAAAACTCGTTGATGAAAGGATCTAAGGGCAACCTCAACCCCGCCTCAAACCGGTCCATAAAAGAAGGCCACCCTAGTGGCATCGTAGTGAAGCCGGTACGGAACTTGGCCATAAAGTCCGCCTTGCTAAGGATGGTTATCCTATAATCCACTCTACTTACTCCACGTAAATCATAAATCATGTTGTATCGGGACTCCATATTTTTCTTCCCTCGAAGAGGCCTACTGGGTATATATCCTCTCTCGTTCTTCCCTGACAACAGAGGAACCAAATGCATTCACAATTCGGGGCCGTAGGAGGTCGAAGGAAGATTTCCTTCTTGAGTTGTCATATCTCGTACAAGAAGAAGGAGAAACAGGGGAGTCAGTCCTATGATCACATTCAGTCGACCTACCTAAGGGCGACCTAAACTCCCCTGGAAAACCTATTCTATTTCTAAGGAAGGAGGGCTTTTGGACGTCCCTAACATAAAACAATGTGATATGGTCAAGTAATTCATGGAATAGATGAAAAGCGACAACATTTGAGTCGTCAATCATCACATTCTCAAGTTCTCCTACAATGGGTAGCCCTATCTCAGTGTAATTCAATCCCCAACTAGTCAAAATGGAGGCACACTCATCCAAGGACATCACTCTCCACTCGCCGTTCACATTCTTACATGCCCTACGATTAATAGTACAGTAGCCATACCAAGCTCCTGGTTCACTACTAAAGGTTCTAGCCATGGCGGAATTAAGCACCAAGCAGAAATTAAAGTCCTAAAACAAAAATACA
Source organism: Adenophora triphylla var. japonica (assembly GCA_022495995.1). NCBI lineage: Eukaryota > Viridiplantae > Streptophyta > Magnoliopsida > Asterales > Campanulaceae > Adenophora > Adenophora triphylla. The sequence goes on from JAFEMH010000486.1 coordinate 609,996, forward strand.
AGGGAAATACCTCAATTGATTGGAGGAAGGAAGTTCGTTGCTGGAGCCGAGAGCCGAATTTAAATCTTGCTGAAATCCCTTGATTATCGCCGGAGAAGAAGAAGTTCTAGAGCAGTAAAAGTTCTAAACGAAGAAGAATTTCTCTATTTATATTTTCCTAAATTTGGAAGGGGAAAAGAAAATCAAAATTAATTTTCCAAAATTAAAGGCTGGAGCGGTTTCCGAGAAGGAGTTCCAAGAGTCAGAATTGCAATCATTACTAAAACCGGCGCTCCTTCATCTCCAACCGTCCGTCACCAACGATCAGGATGTTGCCACGTCATCATGGTCGACCTACTAGTATCGAGCTTCGAGTAAAGCAATTTTTGGCAAAGAAATCTTCTCAACTTCCAAGTCGACGAAGTCAACTCGAAAGTTGGGGGCCACTGAACATACCAAAAGTGTCGAATTGGGCCAAACGAGTAAAGCCCAATCTCAGATAGTGTTGGCACCCACATTCTCAATGAAACTAATCCAATCAGAACAAGACCCAAGGCCCATCTCACACATCAGTCGACTAAGCCCATGGTCCGACTTACAAGTCCCGACCTAACTTAGTCCGACCTCATGATCCATGCTATTATTCGGGTACGAACCATGCTCTACCCGACAGTCAGGTCGACCATTCCACGAGTGGCGACCTCGACCTAAATCAGCAAGTGACGACCTGACACTTGCCGGCTTATTTGGTCGATCAATGCTCACAACTACATCCCTACAAATCAGGGACCGTTATAGACACGTGCCCATGACCAAGTAACCGCCGCTATAATCTCGGAGGACATGCCGCCTCCCCAAAAATACATCACTCTTGCCTATAAATACTTCATCATTACCAAACGGTAGGAGGTAACTGCCATTTTGTTATCAGAATTCATTATTCTATACATCTTGAGCTATATACAACTGTGATCTTACTCTCACGCCCGAGCGTCTTCGCCGGAGACACATCCGGCTAGTCGTGGGTTCTGTTTTCAGGTCAAGGAGCCAGGTGATCAGTCCTGCCACGTGGAGGAAGATTGATAAGCACAATTCCTGCAGCATCAATAATAATAAATTAATAATTTATCCATCTCAAAAATAAATATTTAATTTAATTTATCAATTAAAAAAAGTATTTTACTAATTTTTGTATAGTTTTTTTAGGTTATTTGTATAATAATAAAATTATACTAATTTTTTTTTAACTAGAAATATTACATTTACTTTTGGTGGATAAAAATGAAAATAATGTGATTGAGGAAGTAATGATTATGAAGAAGGAAAATCAAACACAAGTGGGCAAAGTATGCTTTGTGTCAATGTTGATTGTTACTAATTAACTTGCATGCAGATTGGAGATTGGATAGACCTTATTTCCGATTTTTTTTTTCAAATAATATATTTTTAAAAGTTTATTTCCCAAAATAACTTATTGTACAAAGTTTTTCCCTAAATATCCCACTTTTTTAAACTCGCTACACTGTATAGCAAGTTTAGTGTAATTAAGGTTATCCGGTTTGTAATTAAATGCTGGTAATTAATAAGACAAACTCACTACATCGTGTAGCGAATTTGACCTGTCATAGTCAAACTCGCTACACCGTTTAGCGAATTTGAGCTGTCATAATCAAACTCGCTACACTGTGTAGCGAGTTTTCCTTCTTTTTTTTTTTACCTAGATAATTTTCCAGATTCATTATCCTCTTATCCCTCATTCATTCATTCATTCATTCTCATATCCTCTTCGCAACCCTCAATCTTCTCAATTCAAATTTGATTAAACACAAAAAATTGATACTAGAGAGCTCCATTTTTTACCGCCGTCCCAATTCCTCCGGTGAATCCTCCACCCCTCAATCTTCTCAATCCTCCTCTTCATTGCGTGTTATTCCTGATCCCGCCGGTGTCGTACAGTCCGCTATGCGCCAAAAAATTCTCGACCGTCATAGCTTATCTTCGCAAGAAACCCCGATCGTAACACAAGAGTATATACGGAGAGCGATTGAAGATCCGGTGAAGGATGAAGCTTTCCAAGACAGTCCTTGGCTCTCTGCAATGGAATTTTTCACTGAAGCCGGTACATATTATCCGTTGAGCTCTATCAAGAAGAAATGCCATAATAGATATAAAGGGATAATACTGATTGCCATAGGTGTTGACACCCAGGACAATATGCTTCCTCTTGCATTTGTCGTTGTTGAAAAGGAGAACTGGACGAACTGACGTTGGTTCTTATATTTGCTTTGCAAGCATATTATCAAGAGTCGTGAAGTATGTTTGATATCTGACCGAGCAAATTTCTTGGATAAGCATAAAGGGGAAGGGTTGAAGTATCTGTTTTGGAGAGCGGGCAAAGCAACTCAAGATAGAAAATTGAAATCTATCTTAGAGAGTATCCGTGAAATTAACCCCGAGGCAATTGCATGATTTCAGAATTTGGATGCCAGAAAATGGACATTGGCACACGATGGTGGTTACAGATATGGCATCATGACTACCAACATGTCTGAGGTTTTCAATGGTGTGATGAAGGGAGCCCGTGGGATGCCAATCACAACAATTATTAAAACTGTTTTCTACCGTTGTGTGGAGTACTTTCAAGTAAGGCATGAATTTTTACTTAATGCCTTAGAAGGTAATCCTAATAACCCTAAGATCAATCCCCTACACCAATTCAGCCAGAAAGTTCATTACCGCTACTTAAAGAACACCGCGAAAGGGGCAACACATCAGGTAAGGAGGTTCAACAATCACGAAATGGGGGTGTATCAAGTGACAACCGCACGTCAGGGTGATAAGAGAGGAAATATTCAGATTGTCCGACTTAATGAGCGTACCTGCACATGTGGTAAATGGGTTGCCTATCACATGCCTTATTCCCATCTTCTTGCATGTTGTTCTGCACAACATCTTGATGGTCGAGATTTCGTTTCTCGATTTTACACCATTGGGGAATACTACAAGACATGAAAGGGTACATTTGAACCAATCGAGCATGAGGACTATGTTGGTGTTATACCCTAGGCCTATGATTGGTAGACTTATGTGTTGACATTTATTATATGAGATGTTTATCATTTGATTATTATATTGTTTTGTATATTTGTTTATAATAATCTTCGTCCCTAATTATTAAGAGAATAATTAGTATAAATGTTAATGGATAATCATATGATGATTATACGCATAGAGAAGCACATTAAATTTATGGGTACTTGTTAGAGAACAAGTGACTGGACTTGACCCGCATGAGATTTATGTCATGATCAAATGTCATAATTAAATTTCATAAGGTTACTTCATTTAGTCCCTAGACCTGAGATTATCATGACCTTACATATTATGAAAATCATGTTTGATTTTAGTCAAACGATATCTTAACACGATATTTATAAAGGCTAATTTTGGCATGATCAGAATCATGATGGGAAGGATGATAAGTCAAGATGGAATTTATTCCTCGATAGAGAGATGTTTTGCTTGGGCCCCTCGATGAGTGATAATGATGAAAGTGTATGGCCGTACCCCAATATGATTGGAATTATCATTATACTCAAGAATAGAGAAAGCATTGAACAAAGACAAGTTGACGAGGACCATGACTTGTGTTCAATATAACGTCGTGAGACAAAAGGAGAAATGGAAGTGTACCATTGGAAATGTGAACTCTTACGTTACATTATTGACATAATGGCTTGCTAGAGTCCGCTTATATCTTATGAGGGTCGATATGATCGAACTCATTGCCAATATAATGTAATCCTATTGGGTCACACACAAATAGAATGAATTGAATAAACCATGGGAAGAATGATTGAGAAAAACCTGGTGTGACTCATTGTATCGCGCGACAGAACTAGTCCATGTGACTCGTCTGGTCGTGCGACATTATAAGCCTACAGAGGTATTTTTGGACTAGTTTCCTAATTCAATTAGGAAACAAATATTGATGCTAAAGTAGTATAAATATAACAGTCCGTCAGCCCTAAAAAGCTAGCCGAAATTCTCAAAAGAAATTCACAACAATATTCTCAATATTATTCCAAGGTTTAAGAGATCTAGCAATCTTCAAGAAGCTTTTCTTGATTCATTCAAAGGTGTGGATACCGAAAGAGGGTCTTCGCTCGTTCATCGATCAAGGCCTAGAGTTCTAGCAATCTGAAGAACGAAGTTTGTGATTGAAATCACATTATTAAAATCGTTCGATAGCTCAAGAACGGAGAGCGTTCAAGGTTGGTTAATTCTATCTCATAGTATTCAAGTTAATTGTATAGAACGGATCCTTGGCTCCTTGGGTTTTATGTTATTTGATGCTTAATTCCGCTGCGCATGGACCCGTAAAACCCAACAGTGGTATCAGAGCCCCGTTCGTATCATTAAGTTTGAATTAACATGATAGAAAAGTAATATAAATCATTTATATGTTCTTTTGCATGTTATGTATGCAATGGATTAATTGTTTTTGAAACAATATGCCTAAATCGTGTTCTATTGATATTGAATTAAATCTGTTAAAAGTCATTTACATGATTTAATTGCTCTGTGATTTAGAATTGATTGAATTCTGCAAATCTGCAAAACTGGAAATTTGGTGTCATGAGACACTGCTTGCCAGTGTCACGCGACAGAGTTTGGCTGATGGCTTCTCTCAGTCGTGCGACGTAATAGGACTCTGGGAGTCTCTGTCACGCGACATAACAAGCCCAATCTGGGCAGAATCAGTTTGTTGAAACAATCCTGCTAATCTGAGAATGTGTTTACAATCTGATATGTTTATGTGTTAATCTGGATGCTATAAATTTCTGAAAATTAAGTTTATAGGGATATGCTAGATTAATTCATTGTTTATGCATGCTTAGTTAATTAAAATATGATTTTATTAATTGTTGTGATGCATGAATTATGTGTTCTTAAATATTAAGAATTTTAGATGTTTAGTTGTAACAATATATATTGCAATTTCCTGAATGTTTAGAATGAAACATTAAAATTTTGGTTTTATGATTGTTTATGCGAAACAAGTCATTTTACGTGAAATTTAAAAGGAAACTGATTGTTTATAAAGGTAGTGATTATGTTGTCAAATCAGAGCTGATTTTTAATTGTGCATGTCTAGGAGAGTTCTGTCGAAGGGGAGATTTGGTACTTAAGTAGTCCTTGTGGCTCACCTATCTTCCTGGGAACTTACCTGGTGCACAATTATGACTATCTTTGCTGATATGCTTATAATCTGCCTTAAAGAGCCTTCATTTAACTTTTAAGTTCTTTATGTCAATTCATGATTAAAACACTTGAGACCATTCAGATAGTTTTGGGTGGGCTTGTCATAGTAAGGTACTTTGATTCTATTCGAAAGCGAGCAAAATGAGGAAATGGTGGTTCTTATACGTTTAAAGTGAATGAACTTAATTGGGTTATCAAAATGGTTTTGGACCCAAGACATAAGATGAGATTAAAATATGCCTAGACATATGATGTCTTGAGTAAATCTCATAAAAGATCTAAGAGTCATATACTCCCTCCGTCCCAATAAGTGCTTCACCCTTTTTGGTGGGCACGCAAATTATGAAAATGGGAGGGGAAAAAAATGTTGTGAGTGTAATTTAAAAATAGGAGAGAGAATTAGTGAAGGGAATAATAAATTATAATGGTGTTGTGAGTATTAAAATAATGTAGGAGAGAAAATGAGTGGAAGAAATAGTAAAGATTCTTTGCCAAAAAAGAAAAGGTGAAGCTTCTAACGGGACGCCCTTTTGGGTAATTAGTGAAGCTTTTATTGGGACGGAGGGAGTATGTGATATGATTGATGTTTCTACCTAATTAATTTAGTTTTGAGCGGTTTGCCATAGCAAACTTGAAATTAAATTAAAGTTGGATCTTAGCTCATTAAATGTATATTATGCTTATTTGCATTAGAAGGTGTATAATTTAGTGGGAGCATTTCATGTAAATGCATTATACTTCTCATATGATATGTTTACTTATATGTGTTCATATTTTATGCATATCTTTTTGTAGAATAAATGGCATCAAACAATAATCATCTGTCACTGCGATCTCTTCTTGAGAAGGAGAAGTTAGAAGAGAATGGTACAAACTATATGGATTGGATCCGTAGCGTGAGAATTGTTCTCAGGCAAGAGGAAAAACTGTACGTTCTCGAGAAACCTATTCCACCTGAACCTGCTGCCAATGCTACTAGGGCAGTGAAGGATCAATATCTGAAGCACAAGCGTGATTCTACAGATGTTGGATGCCTCATGCTCTCCGCCATGTGCAAGAACCTTCAGAAGGATCTTGAGCACTTGGAGACAGTTGATTTAAACAATCGACTGATGGAAATATTCCAAGTACAAGCTAGGCAAGAAAGGTATAACACAGTTAAGGTCTTGACCTCAAGCAAGATGAGTGAAGGACAAGCTGTTGATCCCCATGCTCTTAAGTTGAAGGGCCACATTGAGCATCTTGATAGGCTCGATTTTCCAATTAGCCAAGAGTTGGCTACCGACATAATATTGAATTCATTGCCCAAAAGTTTTAGTAATTTCATAATGCACTATAACGTGGGAGGCATGAATAAAACCCTTTCCGAGTTAGTTCAAATGTTGAACACTGCGGAAATCAATATTGTCAGAAGAAAACCGACCAAGTGTTAATGGTTAACAAGGGGAAGGGTTTCAAGGGTAAGGGAAAGGCAAAGGTTGCTAATCCTAAGGCAAACGTTGCTAAACCCAAAGAGGCTACCAAGCCTAAAGAGGCTAAGCCCAAGTCTCAAGATAACACAGTCTTCTTCCATTGCAAAGAGATTGAACATTGGAGGAGAAACTGCACAAAATACAAGGAAGCACTGAAGAAGAGCAAAGGAGTTGCTTCGACTTCAGGTATCTTGTTATAGATATATTCATATCTACTTCTAGTTCTTGGGTATTGGATACCGGACGTGGAACTCACATTTGTCTAAATGTGCAGGGTCTAAAGAACAGAAGGATGCTTAAGGAAGGTGAAGTGGACCTACGTGTGGGGAATGGAGCAAGAGTTGCTGCATTAGCCGTAGGAACTTATGAAGTTACTTTACCTAGTGGACTAATACTTGTTTTGAACAATTGTTATTACGTTCCAGCTTTAAGTATGAATATTATTTCGATTTCATGTTTGGATAATGAAGGTTTTAATTTTCTTATATGTGATAAGAAGTTTTCCATTTACAAGAGTGATATGCATTATTGTACTGCTGTTTCATTTAATGGCCTTTATATCCTTGATGTTGAAAATCGTGATAATGATGTCTATAACATTAACAAGAGATCTAAACCCAATGATGTAAACTACACTTACTTATGGCATTGTCGTCTTGGCCATATAAATGAGAAATGCATTTCTAAACTCCACAAAGATGGATTTTTAGACTCACATGATTATGAATCTTATGAGACACGCGAATCTTGTTTACTTGGAAAGATGACCAAGGACCCATTTACCAAAACTGGTGAAAGGGCGGGCGACTTATTAGGACTCATACATACCGATGTATGTGGGCCTATGAGTAGCGATGCTAGGGGAGGATTTCAGTACTTCATAACATTCACTGATGATTATAGTAGATTTGGATATGTTTATCTAATGAAACATAAAAGTGAATCGTTTGAGATATTTCGAATATTTCAAAATGAGGTGCAAAACCAACTTGGCAAAATTATTAAAGTACTTCGATCTGATCGAGGTGGTGAATATTTGAGCCAAAAATTTGACAATCATCTTAAGAGTTGTGGAATCGTTTCAGAACTCTCTCCACCTGAAACACCACAATGGAATGATATGTCTGAGAGGAGGAATAGAACTTTGTTAGACATGGTTCGTTCTATGATGAGTCAAGTTGAGCTTCCTTTATCCTTTTGGGGACATGCACTAGAAACCGCTACTTTCACTATAAACAGAGTTCCTACCAAATCGGTTCAAAAGACCCCATATGAGATGTGGCATGGAAGTAAACCTAGTTTGTCTTTCATAAAGATTTGGGATTGCGATGCATATGTCAAGAAGTTAACTTCTGAAAGCTAGTACCTAAGTCTGATAAATGTGTTTTCGTGGGTTATCCTAAGGAAACCAAAGGATACTATTTCTACAACCGAAACGAGAACAAAGTGTTTGTTGCTCGAAATGGTACTTTCTTAGAAAAGGAGTTTCTTCGCAAAGGAACCAGTGGGAGTAAAATAGATCTCGAAGAAATTCGAGGACCTGAAAACAACATTGAACCTATGGTAGAGATTGAACCAAGTTCACAAGTAGTTGTGGAACCGGTTCAAGATGCACAAGTTCTTCGCCGAAGTGGCACGATCCGAACCCGAGAGATATGGATTTCTTGTTACGAAAAGTGATGAAGTGGAGTTAATCGAAAACGATGAACCTACTTGCTATCAGAGGCGATGTCCGCTCCTGATTCGGAAAAATGGCAAGAGGCCATGAAGTCCGAATTACAATCCATGGCTGATAATCAAGTTTGGAACTTGATTGATCCACCCGAAGGTGTAAAAACCATAGGGTGCAAATGGGTCTTCAAGAAGAAAACCGACATGGATGGGAAGGTGCACACCTATAAGGCTAGGCTTGTAGCTAAGGGATATAGGCAGATTCATGGCATCGACTATGATGAAACATTTTCGCCTGTAGCTATGCTTAAGTCTATTAGAATTTTAATTGCCATAGCCGCATATTATGACTATGAGATATGGCAAATGGATGTCAAAACAGCTTTCCTTAATGGGAAGTTACTTGAGGATGTATACATGATACAACCTGAAGGTTTTGTCAGTCCAGAAAATTCTAACAAGGTATGTAAGTTGCATAAATCCATTTATGGATTGAAGCAAGCTTCTAGGAGTTGGAATCTACATTTTGATAAAGCAATCAAGGAGTTTGGATTTATCAAGAACGAAGATGAACCTTGTGTATACAAGAAAATTATCGGGAGCGTAGCACTATTTTTAGTGTTGTATGTCGACGATATCTTACTCATTGGAAATGACATTCCTGCACTACAGACTGTCAAGTCTTGGTTGGGAAAGTGCTTTTCGATGAAAGATATGGACGAAGCTGCATATATCCTTGGTATCAAGATCTATAGAGATAGATCCAAGAGGATGATTGGTTGAAGTCAAAGTACTTACATTGACAAGGTTCTTAAAAGATTTCAAATGGAAAATTCTAAAAGAGAAAACTTGCCAATGTTGCATGGTATATCTCTTAGCAAGACTCAAAGTCCTAAGACTAATGATGAGCGAAAGAGAATGAATGGTATTCCATATATGCTTCGGCAATTGGGTCTATCATGTATGCTATGTTATGTACTAGACCCAATGTCTCGTGTGCTCTAAGCATGATGAGTAGGTACCAATCGGATCCCGACGAACCACATTGGATAGCAGTCAAGAATATCCTCAAGTACTTACGAAGAACTAAGGATGTATTCTTGGTCTTTGGAGGAATGAAAGAAGATCTTGTAGTAAAAGGCTACACAGATGCTAGCTTCCAAACCGACAGGATGATTTCAGATCACAGTCTGGATTTTTGTTTACGCTAAATGGAGGCACTGTGAGTTGGAAAAGTTCCAAGCAAAGTACCGTCGCTGATTCTACAACTGAAGCTGAGTACATAGTGGCATCTGATGCAGCTAAGGAAGCCATTAGGATCAAAAAGTTCATTAGTCATTTGGAAGTCGTTCCAAGCATCAAAGATCCTATTGAACTTTACTGTGATAATAATGGTGCCATTGCACAAGCAAAGGAACCAAGGTCACACCAGATATCCAAACACATACTTCGACGTTTCCACATTATCGGAGAGATATGTGAGAGAAAAGACGTAAAGATATGCAGAGTAGACACTGATGACAACGTGGCGGACCCATTAACTAAGGCTCTCCCGCAAGCTAAGCATGATGGTCATGTTAGGTCCATGGATATTCGATACATGGGAGATTGGGCCTAGTTGTAAGTGCTCCAATTTGAGTTGTTAGAGTTTTCGTTAGAAAATTAACGAAAGTTTTAACATTTCTAACATTTCTAACAATTCCTAACATTCCTAACAAAGTGAGGGTAGATTAGGGATTGCCATTTAAAGATAAACCATGGAAAGGAATCAAAAAAGCAAAAGAAATTGGAAAAATCTGAATTAGGCAAGTTGAACAACAAAAACTGCTGGAATTTTGAATAATATTCTTCCTGTTCAAAGCCTGGAGCAGCATTTAATGCACCAGGCACGTTTAGGAACCCTCCGCGCGGATGGGATTGCATCTCACAGGGGCCTATAAATTGAACCTTCCTCTCTCAGTTTACACAACACAATTTGATCACAGCAACGAAACTCTGGCGAAATATAGAGAGAAAACAGTGGGAATCCTTAGATTGCCACCATTTTCTCTCCAATCTTTCCCAAATCTCACTCACTCACAAACACTTCAAATCACTCTCATACATACTCTCATACATACACCAATCCAAGCTCAAATCACCCTATAGGAGGAGGATTAGAGAGAAAACATAGAAGACTTCATTGTTATCTACTTGTTTTCTCTTTAACCAACTCAAATCATCAACCCTATTCAAGCCTTAAACACTCTCACATTCAAGCCTTCAAACACAAAACACAAGGAAGATAGGTATAACCTCCCTCTCCTTACCCTAAAATTCATCCATGCATGCATTTTCAAGCTACAAAAATGTAGTTTATTCATCTTCTTGTTTTAGATCCAAGAAGATCACCATGGAAGTTCATCTCCATGGATGATCTTCTACAAGGATCTACATTATTTTCAAAGTGTTCTTACTTTCTTGCAAAGAAAACACATTTCCAAAACCCTAAAAATCATTTTCATACATCAAATCTCATTTTCAAAGGATAAAATTCCCCTTCCCAAGCAAATGAAGTGCTTAGTCCTAATGTACCCCAAGGATGGTTTGATATAGTTGATTCACCACTAAAATGTCAAGTGATCACTAATCAAAACCTAGGGAAATGGGGACAAGCATGGATGCAAAACCCCCTTTAAAATCATATTTTCTTTCTTGAGAAGTTGCTGTCCAGTAGCAATTTCCTCAGACCTCAGTCCATGGTCTAATTTTTTGGACATAGATAAACTTGGAATTTGGTGTTGACTACAAAATACTTTTTGTAGCCAACATCCAGATATTTCCATAAATATTTTTACTTTATTTTTTTTGTGAGTAAAACTCCTTTTTTCAAATTTTCTTTTAAAGGTTAGTTCATCAGTCTCTGAAAATCCAGATTTCAGATCTGAGATTTCCAGAAGGTTTTGACCCCTCAAATCATCTCCAAAATGAAAAGTTCTTTTACATAAACTCTTTTTAAGGTGTTTTGAACATTTTTCATTCCCGGACTTTCCCCAGATTCTGGAGTTTTCAAGCCCTAAAGTCCATTTCAAAGTCAAGGGTCAACTGCTTTTTTCATTCTGGCAGAAATGGTTTTCAACTTCCAAAAATCTTTTGAGTTCCAAATCTCAACCCAAAAATCACCCAAAAAATCATGGGATCAGTTTAAAGCCTTAAAAAGAGTTCCCAATTTTTACTTACCTCAGTTTCAACTTATTTTGGCCAAAACACACACACACACACACACACACACACACAACAAAGGATTTTGAATGTTTGGAAGACTCGTTTTTACGAGGCGTTCCGGGTGCACACTAACGTCCTTCCCGGCGCGTAACGTGACCTCCGAACCCGAATCTCTTGATCTCGGGCATTTTTCAAAGTTTTGGCCCTCAAAATTAAAATGGCGTGGCGACTCCGTTTGATTTTCAAAAAAAAATCGGGTACATCACAGTGGCGACTCCGCTGGGGAAAAATAAGCTTTTTCTAAAAAAAAATGATATTTGGTATATTGGTGGAAACCATTAAACTTCCCGTTATCGCCTCCTAACACGAGTCGGGGATAAATTGTGGTCTAACAATCCCACGTACCGGTATCATTATTTTCAAAAAAAAAAAAGAAAAGCTTTTTGAGGGTCAAGCTTCCGTCTCAACATTTGAAAATCCTTTGCTTTGTGTGTGTTGATTTTTGCACAGTTTTCGTGTTTGTTTTTGGCCGCCTCGGAAAAGTCAAAATTTTGACTGTCGGAATAATGTCCCTAACTGTCGGAATTTTTGTGCTTATGTGTTCATAAAATTTTCAAAAAAAAAAATTTCAAAAAAAAAAAATTCAAAAAAAAAATCATGCATCATGCCTTTCACATAAAAAATTTCTATTTTTCTCAGAAAAAGAAGATAGACTGCTTGCACACTACGCGCACGTGACCTTACACTGCACACTACGTCCCTAACCCGGGGAAATCCTTGTCGCGGTCCGTTTGGTCTTATTACGCCTCTCGGATGAGCACAGGACTACCCAAACATCCCATGGAGCCTCGTGTCGACCATGCACTTGTCCGTGACACACTTTGTCCGAGACCCGGTTGGTTTTTAGTCTGGTCTGTGTCATGCCCTGTCTGTGTATAGACCTTTCCTTTCAAGCCTTTGTCGGCATACCGACTCAATATCTTTCGGGTCCCTAATCAGTCGAAGTTCTGCCGGTTTTCCGCCGCAGACTTTGACCAAGATATTGACCGGCGCCTTGACTTCGGCTCTGACTGGCACAAATTATACATTGACTCCCAGCATTGACACTGAGTCATCAAGGATTAATGATTATTCCATGCCTAATTACGGCTTAACTGACGACAAGTCAAGATCAATTGTGGACGCTTATCAGTCCAAATCATGCCGACTTTTCGTCGAGCCCCCGGATATGATCTTGACTTTTGACGTCAGCTTTGTCCGTAATTTACATCGAATGCTCGTTAAGACTCGATTACCCGCCAGACTTTTAGGATCGTTTTTCTTTCGGTCGGTGGGACCCGCTTGCCCTATAGGACCCTCGCCCGGGGCTGTCCACCCTGGGAGGTCGAAATACAGGTGGAATACGAGGGGCTTATAGACGTAGTGACGGGGCCCACTGATCCAGGAATCAGAGTAGTTCGCGAAAAAGAAGAGCAATCTTTTCCAACCGATTAGGTTAATAAAACATGTTTTAAGTAAACAAGAACAAATAACTGCATGTTGCATGAGCCCTAAGCCCAAACACCAACCTGTTTCGCTTTCCCGAGTCTGAACCACACCCTCAGTGCCTTCCACAAGAAGCAAAGTTTGGATCGAGACCCCGGGTCATCGTTTGTTCACTCGGCCATTCCGAAGTCGATACTTCATCGGTTTCCTCCTTCGCTTCAGCCAAAGTTTCGTAATGACCAACTCAGAGGAGAACGGTGGGGGACGTACAACTCCACACCCCGAAAATCCGCAAAATGCCGAACAATGGAATCGATGTTGGAACAGATAAGACAAAATCAAGAGGCTCGCATCGCCGCTATTGGAAAGTATCGTAACCTGTGGGCTAGCAATTGTTCACCACCCTAATGGAACCTTTACGGTTGATGCGAAGATTGGAGCTAATTACCCTCCCGGCATGCCAACTACCATCAAATGCCCCGTCCCCTTTCGTGTGGAACTACTAATGGGCCAAGCATCCCCAAGCCTATCACTCACCCCGCCTCTCGGCCTCATCGTATCGATCTTGGTCAACTTCCCCCGCACCTCCTGCCACCTTTGGGTTTCAATCGCCTTGGAATGGGTCAGCTCGCTACTCCAAAACCTCGCTCCGGCCCGGTCATCAACTGAATTGGTCGGGCTCAAGACATCTCAAATTTCTTACTGCTCGATACTCCTCGACAAACCCGATCTAGGTCAACCCGCCCTCGGTGCCTCTCGTGTCTCACCACCAGATTGAGCCGGGCTGGCTTTCGCCCGCAGCCTTGGAAGGGGCCGCTTACTACTACTTCACCGCATCGGCCTGCTCGGGTCACCATCTCGAATGGGACAGCTTCGCTTTCTCGTGCTCCATGGTTCGTAGGGGGCCGCCTTGCTTCCTCCAATTCTCAAAGCACACCGGCCCCTATGATACCGCAAGATCACGTGGGCCACTGTGCTTTTATCACCACTTCATCGCTCTACCCCGCCCTCCGGCTGGGAAGTCCGACAAGGTCAAATGCTCCTCATCAAATTCTCCACTCCGGCCGTTACGCAAGCCGCTCCGCTCATCAAGTACGTATACACATTTCCCTGCAGCCATGTTCCTCGGTGCGGTCAAGACACATTCAATCCTATCAAGTTACGATGCCTCAAACCTCATGTTTTCAAGCAGACTTTCCGGATCCGCACTCATCGCTCCCCGGTATCCACCCATTACGAGCCATATATCTTCATCTTCGGCAACCGCCAGTGCCTTATGAGGAAGATTACGGTCACGCTTTTAATGCTCGATCGTCATTCCTCCCACCAGAGTACTTCCTACCGTGGTTTCGTTTGCTAATGCCAATCTTGTGGCGGGTCATGCAATCCTAATGTTCCTATTGACTCGTCCAATGGATTATTGGTAGAACCAATTAAGAAGGTACAAGAAAAGCCTAGCAACGAGAGTATCGACGATCGCTCGACTCGGGCCATCTCACCATATCAATCTTGTGTATCCGACACGAATGAAGTTTACAAAAGGTCGAATCTCGACGATTACATTGATGATTACATCAAAAGGGTTCGTGCACGGAAAAGACTACGAGTCCGAACATGTCTCGCCGCTATAAACCTTACCCTTCCAACACGGCTCCGACATCCTAAAGGAAAGAAGGCATTGTGTACAATTGACGGCCCCCAAAAGCAACCAAGAAATGGTGGTCCTTTAAGGCAACGAGAACGTTTTGATGATCTTGGGATGCCCATGGGCTTAATTTTCAAGGGCTTAGTAAGGGTAGGCCTTTGGAGCCTCTCAAGGACTACCATCCAAGGAGCTCAAATGCACCTCTCGACATGAGTAAGCACTGCGCCTTCCATGATCATTATGGCCACACGACCGACAACCGCATAGTCTTGAAGAGAGCGGTTCAAAGGTTAATCGAAACGGCAAGCTTCGAGCGCCCCAATGGACCAAAACCGGCAAACCCCGTTCGTAATGGTGACCAAGTCAATGACCAAATCTCGAATCCCGAGGATTTGGGTGTTCCCTTAAGCAAAGTTTTAAATAGCTTGCTAGAGCAGGTCTCCTCGAACCCATGAGAAACTATCACCCCAAGGATCCCAAAATCCCTTTTGACACCACTAAGCATTGTGCTTTCCATCAGCATCACGGCCATACGACCGACAACCGTATGTACTTTGAGAAAGGCGATTCAGTGGATTAATTAAGAAGGGCAAACTCGAGCGCCTCGCTGATCTCAACCCCGCCAATGATCATTTCCCAAACAACGCGAATGTAAACATGATTGAATTTTATGATTCAAACTCGTGAATTCAACAGTACTCGACAAGCCGTATGATTTAGTCGCAACAAATGTCGAGAATGGATGGTTTGACCGCAACAAGCATGTGGCCATGGCAAAGCCGGATTTGGTGAAATGCTTTGAACTCTCGCCCTCCGATAAGTTCACGATCGACGCCAAGGTTAAATGGGATGATAATGATCTGATGGCAGATTTGGCGTAGTGCGCAAGGATACAAGAAATCCGATGATTAGGAAGGAAGAGTTAGTCCCGGCTTTGGAAAACGCCCATAAGATTCATGAAGAACAAATGACCCGCTCATCAATGCTCTCCGCCGCCATGGAGTTCGTGTAATGCTGAGGCGAATGGTTCCCCGGTCATGGTCGAAGATGAGACTTCGTAAACAAGTGATTTCACCCTTCATCCTATAACTCTCCATCCCACGGCCAACACCTCCTCCATCCACATATGATCCCTTGCCAAGGACAATTCCTCTTCACCCTTTCCAAAGACTCGTGCCATTAGTGGCTCCATCGCCCTCGCCCTCGTAACGAGTTGGGCTCCATCACACCTGCTCTCAATTTCAAAGAATACCGCCAGCTTATGCTCCACTTCACATAATCGCTTGAGCTATGCGGCTATGTTCTCAAGCCTCTACACCCACCGAATGCGATCATGAAGTTGCTAAAAGAAAATCCGGATGCCACAAGTTTTCCGTTGTCGTCTACCGGACTTAGTGAATTCACCCGTCGGGCCACCACCCGCGGCCGTGTTTCCTCTCGCCGATAAGAGTCTTGTTGCGAGTTCCAAGAATCTCGAATGTTCCCGTTGATCCCCATGTGGCAATATTGATAGAGCAAGTGAAACAAATGCAGGAGAAGCTTGATCTTATGATAAGTACTAGCACTCCTTTGACCCAAGATGTCGAACTGTGCAAAGAAATGATTCTGTCGCGCAAAATTCAAGTGCCCGAAGTGAGAGAATCCGATAGGACAACCTCGCCCTGTGAGCACACTTGTCTAATGCCGCTTCCAAGCTTCGAGAAAGGCCCGAAGACACAATCCGCCTAGTATCACCCCTTTCACTAAAACAACCAGCCGCATCGCCGAATCCTCCCAAACAGAGCCCAATACCCTCAAGGTCCTCTCGTGTTCACTTCCTTCCATCAATATGCTCGCCGACAAAGTTCGTCCCCGTGACTTTTCCGACCCGCTTCTTTGGACAACTTGTGCTCGCCCCACCTGCTCCATGGCCTCAAACTCCTCCACTCCCACCAAGATCATGGGCACGTAATCGATCACCGCCTCGGCCGCAGTAATGGAATCGGTTAACGTAAAGATGGAAAGCTCAAGCGTCTTGGCGCCCAACAACAAAGAGTAGCTAGACTAGGGGCTACCCATCCTTTAATATTAAAACAGCTTTTTAGTCAACCTTCGTAGGTTCTAGTACTTTCTTCGTTCAATCAAGTCCTCCTTGGACATTGTAGTTAATCTTAAGTTTTCTATAAAAGAGTCTTTTTCTTTTCTCGCTAGACTTGAGACATTATTTGCACACCTACATTACATTTAATGAAATGGTTTTATTTTAAATGATCACTCGCATCGCTCAACAAATAATCTCTCGAAATGATTAAGATTTTAATTAATTGGTGCGAGAAAGTCAACTAATGCCCTCCCTATACACTATCCTCACCTCACAAAGGCCTCCATCAAGCCATACACTTTCCAAAACATATCCCCATCATCACCTTGATCAAGTCAACGAAGGCGGCAACATCAAGGGACAACAAAAGGTCACTCAAAGACGGAGATCGACCCCATATCGAAAAACAGGGCTTGCCTCCGCCCCCATGCATCAAGAAAGTTCAAGTAGAAGCTTGCCTTCGTCCTCAAGTGCTCAAAAAAAAAAAAAAAAAAGCTTCAAAAAAAAAAAAACAAAAGCTTCAAAAAAACAAAAGCTTCAAAAAAAAAAACAAAAGCTTCAAAAAAAAACAAAAGCTTCAAAAAAAAAAAAACAAAAGCTTCAAAAAAAAAAACAAAAGCTTCAAAAAAAAAAAAAACAAAAGCTTCAAAAAAATGAGGCCAAGGACCTAGCACCGCCGATCGAAGGTTTGACATATGGGCAAAATTAAAGCCCGAAGAACGGAAGTTGTCGACAACAAGGGAGCAAGCTTAAAGCAACGGCAAAACATATCATAAGCCCTTAAGCTGCATCCAAAATCTTTCTCCCCCGATGAAGGACGACGATCAAGAAGCAACGGAATCGCTCAAAATGACTTGTCAAGGAATCACCTCAAGGCCCGCACCTTATCACCCAAACTTCCTATCCGAGCCTTTTCACCAAAAGTACCACAAATGTTCATACCCCTTTTCTAAAGCCAAACACAGCTCGTGCCCGAACTACGGCGACCCGAGCTCCTCACAATGAGGGGAACGTAGGCAACCGTAAATGGTCCTAGCCATAAACACATTCAAATCCCGTAAAATCCGGCCTCACCAATAGCCTCTCCTATACACGATCCCTCTTCACCATTCGCCAACTTCGACTCTTGGTATCGCTGACTTTCTCCTCATGATTAATCAAAATGTTTGTTCATATCGAGATTAGGGGTTGAATAACCCGAACATTAATAAAGGGTTTTAAGCAATCTTGTGATCATTTTGAATAAAACATGTTTTCGTATGTCTCGACAAGTCTTCTTTTTCTACATTATAGGAAAAATAGAGCTAAACACTAATTTTCCGTCGCCAGGGCTTCCATACACTTTTACAAACCTTTCTATTCTTATGCTCTCTCAAAAGAATCAAACCCAAAGCGAGTTCTTTTGTGCCTTCACAAATGAGGCCATCAAATAATACAAATCGGGATTCGTCCCCACTTTTCGAAAATACGCCCCGCAGTATACATTTCTAAATTGTCTTTTCTTTCGGTTGACTAATTGAATAAAGAAAATAATAAAGTAAATATAGAAGGATGGGTTGCCTCTTTTGCTACATGATAATTCAAGAACGCTGGTTCTTCACTTTGCTACAAGATGGGTTGGGTCTCGTTCGCATCGTCATAGCGCCTACCAGGTTGAAGCCTCTCTAATTGTGTCGATTCACAAATATGAGACCGAGGCTTTGCCAAGTCACTTCTTCCGAATCAAGACTTCGCAAATACATCTCTTCGCACTCAAGGCTCCACCAAGCAAGATGAGATTTGATCGCCATGTCGGTCAGCGGGCTAGTCAAGTGCAGCTTTGATGTCCAAGGACGAGGACGGAATTTTAACCAAGACCAGAAATTCATCATATTCCTATGACTAATATTGGAACCCGAGTCCATAAAACTCCTTGTGCCAATCGAATGAGGTTTCGATGTTCGTCCTGGAAGATGTCAGAATTTTGGTTTGACGATTGCCCTCAACCCCGATGGAACTTTCACGGTAGAAGAGGAAAAGGATCCCCATCCCTATCTTGGCTGCATGTACTACCACCACCTTCCTCACACTCTTCTCAACTCGCGAATCGCCCATCCTTTCAAATTTCTGCTTGATATACATTCACAGCTTCGGGCCTGGGACAATGCTTGGAGAAACAAATTGACTTCATCCGATTTGGGCCAGTATGGTATGCCTCAAAGCGCTGGGGTCAGCCTTGGTATGTCACAACAGCTTGGTATGCCTCAGCCAGCCGGCATGCATCGGGCCAGAGCTTCTCGCCATATCGCTTTGAAATGCCTCGACAAAGAACCCAGCTTCAAGATATCCAATCCCGCACCGCACAAGCCTCATAAGATCCCTTCATGACCGTCTCAACGGACAAAGAAACCCCAAATACGTACTCATCGACCCATGCGCAGCCTAACGTGACCGATCGGGCTCACAGCCTCGCCGGGGCAAAATCGCACGGAATGTCTTCTCATGGTTGGGTTACTCTAATACCACAACAAATTGGAATCCCACCTCGCCTTGGAACCAATCTATCGTGGCCTCCGCAAAGAACAGCTTGGAATGCTTCCACAGCCCGGTCTAGTGGCAAATAAGCCCTTCCTCGTAATGACGCTAGCTCGCCCGCTCCTCACACAAATTTTCACAAATCCATTCCTCACTCAGCTTCACGGGTTACCAAGCCTCCATCCTAGTTTCATCGTAATCACCAGACCGCAGCACTTCGGTCATGCACCTTCGCCTATGCAATTCAACAATCGTGACAAAGCTCGCACTTAAGCCTACTTACGGGCCTCACTCCGGAAATCCGAGTTACCCAAATTTACATCAAGATCGCTTCGCCCTCTTTGCCGGTTGAAAATCAACAACAAGCCGCGAGGTTCTATCCCTTTGCCTGTGGTCCTACTCAAGCTCCCCTGGTGATTCGGCCAAGGACAGGATTTCACCTATGTCCCCAGACGGCCGTTTCCCTCCACCTCGTACGCCGCGCCGGTAGCTCCTCTCTAGCTCGCCGCCGGTTTGAATGCCATGGTTCCACCACAAGACCCTCATTTGGCTTGGTTCGTGGAACGACACAAGGAAATGAAAGCACAGATTGCCGAATTGACCGCTAAGAAGTCTCGCTTTCCGACCAACGAACCCGACTCCTTTGTTCCCCACAAATTCGTGATGCCTAATTTGGATCTCTTTGATGGCACCGCATGCCCGAAAACCCATCTCGGACACGTATACCTTGGCAATGAAGGTCAAAAGGGGCGCCAATCAGCCAGCTTGGCCGACTATTTCGCCTCTTTGAAGTCCAAAGGCTCTAAAATGGTTCTTCCGCTTAAAATCCGAGGCCGTGGCTACATGGGACCAGATTACTAGCTAACTTGGAGTGGGAAGCAAATAGATTTGACCTCGCAGACAACAATGCAAATGGCCCCGACGAGAACATCGTGACTTTTACAAGCAAGATGGCAACTCCTCCTTTTGAAGAGGAACAACTAGACATCTTTCGCCACGCCCGAAACCACATCCGAGGGCCTCACTTAGCAATTTCCCCTATCCGGATCTACGGCAATGATCAATTCCGGGCTAAATTTGAGAGGGCTTACAATCGCCAGCCGAGTTGTCGCACTCAAGCTATGGATACCGGGTTTCTTCCACCTCCAACACGACTCCCGAAAAGGGCAACAGAGAACCGATCGAAAAGGGGACCCCAAGGACCCAATACAAATCAACAATCCATTCCCTAAAAAAGTAGTGAATATGATTGAAGCCACGAACAAGCCAAGTGCCACTATGGCTAACAGCTCCTATATGGAAGACACTCTTCGAAGAGAGGATTCTAGTTTCATAGTCGGTATCAAAGATGGGTTTCTCCCTTCATGACAACTTCACCTTCAAGGCTCTCACGTTGATCGATTGGCCTTGCATTTCATCGCATGTCACCAAACCTTTAACTCGACCTCTCGTAGTGACGCTTTGTCAAACTCCGGGGCTTCATCAAATCATTCAGAGAAAGATTCCGTGGTTTTCGCCATGTCTTTTCCATGGAATGGGGCTTTATCAAGTCACACCTATCTTCGTAAGAAAGGTCCGGGTCACCTCAACAACCGTCTTGGAGTTTCATCTTTAGAACTTGGCATATGGCAACTCCCCGCATCATCAAAAGTTGAGAATTGGGAATCTCCTCATATCGCATTTCACAAATCACAACTAACCCAAGCAAAAGAGGGTTCATTCATGTCAACATGCTTTGATTCTAGAGCCCGTCGCTGCCTTCAAATGTCCGAGACCGAAAAGAAATTTCAATCGAGACCCGGGTTCAAATCCAACTTCATCCCAAGATCAAAATTGACCTCATCAATAACATGCAATTCACCCGCGACTAAAGGATATCACCCCACCAAACCAAAGCTTGTCCCAAACAAATAACAACACATATATCCCCTCTCATCACCATGCATCCCCACAAAAATCTCCCTGTGGCTCATATAGCATGCACAAAACTTGAATCAATAGGAAAAATCCTAAGTGATTGAAAATCATAAATCGTAATTTCCCCGCCAAAAGCTTAGGCCAAGTGCATCTTCGAAAGCAAATAAACGCATCATCTCATAATCATTTTTGGTTCTATGCATGCATCCGCCATCATGAATGCCATATATGCATCTTCCTCTTCACTAACAAATGCAGGAATTCAAACGTAATCCCCCTTTTCGGCAAGGATGATCTTCACCAAAGACGACCTCAAATGGATGAAAACAAATTCCCAACATCCACAAACATATGGAGACCGCCTCCAAGGTGTCTACAAATCGGTCGTGGACGCCAAGCTCTCCAATACAATTCGGTCGTAGACGCCAAGTTCTCCAATACAATCCGGCCGAGACGCCAAGCTCTCCAATACAATCAGGTCAAGGACGCCAAGTTCTCCAATACAATCCGGCCGAGACGCCAAGCTCTCCAATACAATCAGTCAAGGACGCCAAGTTCTCCAATACAATCGAGACGCCAAGTTCTCAAATACAAATCGGTCGAGACGCCAAGTTCTCAAACGCAAATCGGCCGAGACGCCAAGTTCTCAAAACGCAAATCGGTCAAGGACGCCAAGTTCTCCAATACAAATCGGTCAAGGACGCCAAGTCCTCCAATACAATCGTGTCAAGGACGCCAAGTCAAATCGGTCAAGGACGCCAAGCTCTCCAATACAAATCGGTCGTGGACGCCAAGCTCTCCAATACAAGATTTGGCCGAGACGCCAAGTTCTCAAAATGCAAATCGGTCAAAGATACCAAGGTCTCAAATACAAGACGGCCGAGACGCCAAGTTCTCCAATACAAATCGGTCGTGGACGCCAAGTTCTCAAATACAAATCGGCCGTGGACGCCAAGTTCTCAAATACAATGCGATTAGAGACACCAAGTTCTCAAAAGCAAGAAGTCCCAATGTGAAGACAAGCTCAAAACCTCTACAAGTTTGACGATCACCAAAGCAAGATGCAGACTCAACCAAACTCCTCCTTCAGTCAAAATGCCTCCAAAGACAAAGCAAATCGTCGCGTAAACCGTCCCACGAATGGCAACCTAACAACTCTTCATCAACATCACCGTAGCCTCGCCATGTGTAAGCACAAAGACAGGTATGAAAGCATATCTTAATCAACTACTTTTCTAAAAGAACATTATCATCAAATCTTAGGCGACTTCCCAAAAATAGTCAAACCTCAAATACCGTCAAACCATCAAAGACCATCCCCACTATTTTCGAACTACGACCGGCTTGATTCCCTCTTAAGGATACGTAGGTAGCCTATCATTAGGTCCAAACCCACTCGACTCAAAGACGGCCATCCTTTCCTTCGGCAGCAGACGTAAAACCGATCCCTTCAATTGAAGTCCACTAGAGGACCATCTATCCTAAAATGCCATCATCGAGGTTCGAGGCACCTAAGACGCCATCGTCGAGGTTCGAGGCACCTAAGATGCCATCATCAAGGTTCGAGGCACCTAAGACGCCATCATCAAGGTTCGAGGCACCTGAGACGCCATCACCGAGGTTCGAGGCACCTAAGACGCCATCATCAAGGTTTGAGGCACCTAAAACGCTATCACACACAACACGAGGAAAGTGATAAATCGCAATCATCCCTTAGGGTGACTTCCCAAAAATAGTCAAATCATAGGTCGACTTCCCCAAAATAGTCAGATCATAGGGTGACTTCCCAAAAATAGTCAAACCATAAGGGCGACTTCCCAAAAATCGTCAGATCATAGGGCGACTTCCCCAAAATAGTCAGATCATAGGGCGACCTCCCAAAAATAGTCAAACCATAGGGTGACTTCCCAAAAATAGTCAGATCTTAGGGTGACTTCCCAAAAATAGTCAGATCATAGGGCGACTTCCCCAAAATAGTCAAACCATAGGGTGACTTCCCAAAAATAGTCAAACCATAGGGCGACTTCCCCAAAATAGTCAAACCATAGGGTGACTTCCCAAAAATAGTCAAACCATAGGGTGACTTCCCAAAAATAGTCAGATCATAGGGCGACTTCCCCAAAATAGTCAAGCCATAGGGTGACTTCCCAAAAATAGTCAGATCTTAGGGCGACTTCCCCAAAAACAGTCAAAACTTTAGGGTGACTTCCCAAAAATAGTCAGATCATAGGGCGGCTTCCCAAAAATAGTCAGATCTTAGGGCAACTTCCCCAAAAACAGTCAAAACCTTAGGGTGACTTCCCAAAAATAGTCAGATCATAGGGCGACTTCCCAAAAATAGTCGATCTTGTGGCGACTTCCCAAAATAGTCAAATCTGGTCAAAGACCCGAACTACGGCTGGCTTGATTCCTCTTAAGGATACGTAGGTAGCCTATTAAATAGGTTCAGCCACTCGATCACTTGATCCTCCTGTCAAATATGGAGCCTTACTCTTATCGACGACCCCGCTTCCTTCGAAAGCGCCGTCGCCGAGGGGCTACTGTAAGTGCTCCAATTTGAGTTGTTAGAGTTTTCGTTAGAAAATTAACGAAAGTTTTTAACATTTCTAACATTTCTAACAATTCCTAACATTCCTAACAAAGTGAGGGTAGATTAGGGATTGCCATTTAAAGATAAACCATGGAAAGGAATCAAAAAAGCAAAAGAAATTGGAAAAATCTGAATTAGGCAAGTTGAACAACAAAAACCGCCGGAATTTTGAATAATATTCTTCCCGTTCAAAGCTGGAGCAGCATTTAATGCACTGTGCACGTTACGGAACCCTCCGCGCGGATGGGATTGCATCTCACAAATGTGGGCCTATAAATTGAACCCTCCTCTCTCGCTTACACAACACAATTTGATCACAGCAACGAAACTCTGGCGAAATATAGAGAGAAAACAGTGGGAATCCTTAGATTGCCACCATTTTCTCTCCAATCTTTCCCAAATCTCACTCACTCACAAACACTTCAAATCACTCTCATACATACTCTCATACATACACCAATCCAAGCTCAAATCACCCTATAGGAGGAGGATTAGAGAGAAAACATAGAAGACTTCATTGTTATCTACTTGTTTTCTCTTTAACCAACTCAAATCATCAACCATATTCAAGCCTTAAACACTCTCACATTCAAGCCTTTAAACACAAAACACAAGGAAGATAGGTATAACCTCCCTCTCCTTACCCTAAAATTCATCCATGCATGCATTTTCAAGCTACAAAAATGTAGTTTATTCATCTTCTTGTTTTAGATCCAAGAAGATCACCATGGAAGTTCATCTCCATGGATGATCTTCTACAAGGATCTACATTATTTTCAAAGTGTTCTTACTTTCTTGCAAAGAAAACACATTTCCAAAACCCTAAAAATCATTTTCATACATCAAATCTCATTTTCAAAGGATAAAATTTCCCTTCCCAAGCAAATGAAGTGCTTAGTCCTAATGTACCCCAAGGATGGTTTGATATAGTTGATTCACCACTAAAATGTCAAGTGATCACTAATCAAAACCTAGGGAAATGGGGACAAGCATGGATGCAAAACCCCCTTTAAAATCATATTTTCTTTCTTGAGAAGTTGCTGTCCAGTAGCAATTTCCTCAGACCTCAGTCCATGGTCTAATTTTTTGGACATAGATAAACTTGGAATTTGGTGTTGACTACAAATTACTTTTTGTAGCCAACATCCAGATCTTTCCATAAATATTTTTACTTTATTTTTTGTGTGAGTAAAACTCCTTTTTTCAAATTTTCTTTTAAAGGTCAGTTCATCAGTCTCTGGAAATCCAGATTTCAGATCTGAGATTTCCAGAAGGTTTTGACCCCTCAAATAATCTCCAAAATG
Organism: Adenophora triphylla var. japonica; assembly: GCA_022495995.1. Classification (NCBI taxonomy): domain Eukaryota; kingdom Viridiplantae; phylum Streptophyta; class Magnoliopsida; order Asterales; family Campanulaceae; genus Adenophora; species Adenophora triphylla. The sequence goes on from JAFEMH010000486.1 coordinate 635,122, forward strand.
AAAAGTTCTTTTACAGAAACCCTTTTTAAGGTGTTTTGAACATTTTTCATTCCCGGACTTTCCCCAGATTCTGGAGTTTTCAAGCCCTAAAGTCCATTTCAAAGTCAAGGGTCAACTGCTTTTTTCATTCTGGCAGAAATGATTTTCAACTTCCAAAAATCTTTTGAGTTCCAAATCTCAACCCAAAAATCACCCAAAAAATCATGGGATCAGTTTAAAGACTTAAAAAGAGTTCCCAATTTTTACTTACCTCAGTTTCAACTTATTTTGGCCAAAACACACACACACACACACACACACACACACACACACACACACACACACACACACACACAAAGGATTTTGAATGTTTGGAAGACTCGTTTTTACGAGGCGTTCCGGGTGCACACTAACGTCCTTCCCGGCGCGTAACGTGACCTCCGAACCCGAATCTCTTGATCTCGGGCATTTTTCAAAGTTTTGGCCCTCAAAATTAAAATGGCGTGGCGACTCCGTTTGATTTTCAAAAAAAAATTGGGTACATCACACTAGTGCAAGTGGGAGACTGTCGGGTACATCTAGAGTTCTAGCAATCTGAAGAACGAAGTTTGTGATTGAAATCACATTATTAAAATCGTTCGATAGCTCAAGAATGGAGAGCGTTCAAGGTTGGTTAATTCTATCTCATAGTATTCAAGTTAATTGTATAGAACGGATCCTTGGCTCATTGGGTTTTATGTTATTTGTGCTTAATTCCGCTGCGCATGGACCCGTAAAACCCAACAGACTATTGGGGTGTGGATGGTTTGGTGCCAAGTTTTTTCCCTAATCCCCTACTTCGACGTTCTGCGACGTCTGGACGGCCTAGATCAAGACGCTTCCGAAATTGTATGGACTTTCAAGCAGATAAACGAAAGACTCTGTGTTCATCATGCCATCAAGAAGGGCACAATCGTCGTAGATGCCCGAACATTAGGGAGTAGCAGAATATTTTTCATGTAATTTATGTTTGGTTTGAATTGGATTCAGTTTCAGTTGCAGTTGCATTTTATGTAATTTTCATTAAACTTGAAAACTTTAATGTAATTTATATTTGAGTTGAATCTTTCAATATGAAAGTTTATGTTTGGCAAAATAACAGTTAGTTTCTATTTTAGTTTCAGTTGCTGTTTAATTTTCATTAGAATATGTTGTAAAAAATTTAAGAAAAAAACAGTTAGTTCCTATTTAAGTTTCAGTTTGTTAGGCCAGGGGAGTTAGTGCGGCCGCCCAAACACTTCGGCCAAGTTAGTGCGGTCGCCCTAACTCTATGGCCAAAAAACAAGTTCAAGTGAACTCGCTACACGGTGTAGCGATTTCACTAAACTCGCTACACTATGAAATCGCTACACGGTGTAGCGAGTTCATTTGAACAGTCTTCCACAGCAGCAGCAATCTTCAGCATCCCACCTGCAAACAACCTGCAAACAGCTGCAAACAACCAATATATGCAACATCTCCAATATCCAATATATTATGAAACACTAAACCTGTACAATATACCATAACACACACACACCTACATATCTAAATAAATGTGTAGAAAGTGTAAAAAAAAATTAAATGCAAATATCCAAATAAAAACTAAAAAAAATTGTAGTTTGAGTTATTACAAATAAAAAAATCCAAATAACAACTAATACTACAAAGTTTCATTACATCTAAAAAAAAGTTTCACCTATTCCTCATCTCGTAGTCAGACGGGGTGTACTTACTCGTCAGATTCCGCTGCCGAGACCCTCTTCTAATCAACTCCTCCCATTTAGCAGGGGTAAGTCGTACCCCACTAGACGAAGTCGCAACTGGATTAGAGAAGGGTGTCGTGGCTTCAAAGTGACTCCCGCCAAAAGAAGTCAATCTCGGATTGGAGAAGGGTCGGAGCCCTGCTTGTGATGTAGAAGGAGGAAGCCTAAAGCCACTTCCACTCCCCGAATAATGTCCGAAACCCATAGTGGATCCAGGGGGAGGGTCTGGCTGGGCACTCCACTGACTCCCACTCCCACTCTCCCTCCCCCAGCCACTCCCATCCCCACAGCCACTCCCACTCCCCCACCCACTCCTATCCCCCCACCCACTCCCACCCCCACTCCCACTACCATAAAATTGACTCTGAGTCTGAGTCCAGTGTGACTGTGACTTCCATTCATATTGTCCATCATCCTGGGTCTGGGTGTGGGCTTGAGGCTCGGGCTCGGGCTCTGGCTCGTCGTGCAAGTCCATTTGTGGTTGTGGTTGTGGCTGTGCCTGTGTACGACGTCTAACCCGACACTGTTGAGGTTCTACCCCCTATGCGCGATCAACCAGTGAGGGAGGTGCTGTAGCAGCCTCAAGGCGTTGTTGCTCTCTAACTCCCGTGAGCGCGTGTCTAATAGTCGCCCGCATTGAAGCTTATCTGGCATGCTCCTCCGCCTCATTGTCGACATGCAAACGCTGAAGGCTCTGCACCCGTTTTTATATCAAAAAAAAAATATAAGTATGAGAGACATAAGTTAATAAATTGAAGTTTTATTTCAAAAAAAAACTAGAAATAATTTGAAAAATGTAAAAACTTACCACAAACTCTAGGCAAGGGGCAACAGACCGGTATCCAGCCTCCTCTATATGAGTGAGGTTCTGCACAAACATACACGTTATGTTCCGATACAACATCATATATGGATCGGTGTAATGCATATCGTGAATGCCTGAGACCCCGAAAACCAGAAATTGTCGGCTCTGTTCCTAGAGTGTAATGAATTGTCGATGGCGGTCGCTCCAAATCACGACATTATTTCCCCGCCTATCAACTCTGTGCAAGTCCGAACGAGTGTTGCACGGTTCTGGGACCCCCTGCAGCAGGCCAAACTGCCTCATAACGTGATCCAGCAGATGCCACTCGATCCTCTCAAAGCTATAAGAGGGACCCACGCCAACCATACGTCCTGACCCTGAGTGCAGTAGGCCGGAGCATATCTCTCTGCATAAGGCTGCCACACAACCTGATTATCGGTTAGCTTGGCCAGCTGATCACGATATCCTCGCAGGTTATGTGCAGTAACCTCCTTCAGATACAATGATGAATGGGCCCACCTGAAATTTCATAAACAGAATAATAAAAACTTAAAAAAAATACAATAACGACGAGAAAATAACGTATGATATATGTATGCCTGCATCCGAGGGGCATGAGCACGTAGTCCGGATCTCTGTTTCGGCTACGAATTTGCGGTTGCACACATAGTAACCGCTCCCAAGCCCAAATCTATATCAATTAAATATATATCAAATACTATAAATAATGCCGCTACTTTGAAATTAAACTTAAAAACAACAACATAATGAAAACATTAAAATGAGATAAACATACCTGTAGAACGTTGAGAAATCCTCCGCACTGTTTAGTCAAAGGGTTTGTCGCACTACACAACTCTCGATATAGAAAAGCGAGTGACGCACTTCCTCAACTGTACTGGCAGACCCTGGAAACATCCCCAAGCAGAGGGAGATAACACAACTTAACCTTGTTGTTCGTACGATCAGACATCACCGTAGAACCCAAGGCGAGCATGATATATGCCCGTACGTACATATCCACAATGTCTAGAGCAGTATCATCAGCAAGGTCATGGAAGTGTGAAAAATGGCTCGTAATCCACCTGAGCTTTAGACTACTCCCATCTATATCTCCGGGATTAGGGACAGCCCCTAAAAGCTGCTGACAGATAGCCCGCCAGTCTAAATGTGCTGGGATGCCAGCATTAGTAATAGCATCCCCATCAATCGGCAACTCGAAAATCATGCCGATATCCTCTAGGGTGATCGTCATCTCACCAACCGGGAGGTGGAATGTATGGGTCTCCGGATGCCATCTATCGATCAAAGCCTCCAGCAACCCATAATCGTACTGAACTCTTCCTATGTAGTGAACTCCACTAAAGCCGCACTCGGCTAGTCTGGACAATATCCTAGGAGCTAATATGTCCGACAAGGAGGCACCGCGATGAAATGACAGGGGACTAGCAACCTCCACATCGGCCCAAATATACCGAGCTCTATGGTTATCGTGTTCGGTCAAAACAGAGTTATCGATAGGCTCGGGATCAATGAAGGAATCCATCTGTTTATTTCAATATCAAATTAATACTAATTCAACATTAGCTATCCATCTAGGTGGTTGTAACATATGAACTTAGGTTAAGAGGTATGACAATAAGCTAAAACATACTAGCAAAGTATTGCAAAGAATGATGCTATACTAAGTGATAACGGGATGATAGCATATTGCCATGTATGAATGAATATCTTGTACACGTATTTTCAAAAACCAAAGAACTAAGCTCAAACGATCCAAACTCAGCTTGACTCGAACTGGTTTACAGCCTAAATTATCTAATTCATGGTTCACTTTTGCAAAGCAAAATCAATGGCAAAAATCAGTAAATCAAGTAAACTTAAATCGTTAAAAGACCACCATTCAATTGAAAAAGCAGTTGATTAATCAAAACAATACACATGAACTAAGATAATTCCAAAATAGCAAAAATCACGATTGATTATTTAAAATCAATAACATATTAGTCCAAAGCAAGATAAAATCAGTAATAACTCAAGCAACTGATTAGCAACTTTCACTTCATTGAGTTCAAAATATATCAAAAATTAAGTTAAATAAACCTAAATTGCAAGTAAACAAATAATCAAAATAAAGCTAAATCAACACAAAATTAAGAAAAATACAGAAATGTAAACTTACAATAATAAAATTTTGATGATAAAAAGCTTGAATTTGAATGGCAAAATCGTTTTTCTCTGTTTCTTATTCTTCTTCTTCCTTGACCGGCGGCTGCAAACTTAGGTTTTTTTTTTTTTTAATGAACACTGTAAGTCGGAATTGGGGAATTGGGGAAAGGGGTTTTTAATAACTCGCTACACGGTGTAGCGAGTTTGACTATGACAGGTCAAACTCACTACACGGTGTAGCGAGTTTGTCTTTATTAATTACCAGCATGTAATCACAAACCGGATAACCTTAATTACACTAAACTCGCTACACCGTGTAGCGAGTTTGACCTGTCTCAGTCAAACTCGCTACACGGTGTAGCAAGTTTAAAAAAGTGAGACATTTAGGAAAAAATTTTGTGCAGTAAATTATTTTGGGAAATAAAATTTTAAAAATGTGTTATTTGAGAAAAAAAAAAAACCCTTATTTCCCATTCTAGTAGATAGTTTAAAGTCAAAGAAAATTTTATTATTATTTTTTACATTTTGGCTAAAAATTTACAGAAAATTTAATTTCAAATAAAAAATTTTAAATTATTTTTTAGAGAATTTTTAGTGGTGAATCCAAAATAAATTTTAGATTTTCATTCGCATGATCAATTTTCTGTAATTTTTTGGTCAAAGTGCAAGAAAATTGAGGAATATTTCTTTAACTTTGAACTATCGGCTTGAACGTACGGAGTTAATATGTCTTATTCCTTCTGGATGACAATGGTCTAAGGCATTTGGCATCAATTTCAGTCATGCCCCTCTCTACATGCAATAAAATAAAAGAGCTAATTAGCAAGTTCTAGTTAGTTATTAACCTTTTTACCTAACCGTTATTGAACTATTTCATTTTACAAATTCGCTCTTAACCTAACCTAAGTATTTAGTTTATCATTTCATCATTTCGTCTCATTTTCGTTCAAACTGTTTTTAAAGTTGCTTATGTAGCATGCTTACGTTATAAAAATGATGAGTTGACAATTTAAGTGGCAATTGTATACTGATGTTTAAGTAAATGGGGTACAATTGTGTAATGTAGAAAGGGTTTAGAGTGTAAAATATTGAACTACTGGTACATGCCCGTGTATAAGGTCACGTGATTATTTTTTTTAATTTTTTTTTTTAAATTAAAATTTTTTTCTTTAAAATTAAATATTTTTTTTTAAATTATTTTTTTTTTAAAATTATTTTTTTTAAGGACAAAATGAGAAAAGGATAAAATAGTGAGGGCAAAATAGAAAATTCCCCCGTTGAAACTGTTCAAAGAACTGTTCAGGGGAGGGGAAGGTTCCATTTATACTATAGAATAGATAGGGCTTTAAAATAATTTTGCTTTTCCTTTTTATAACCCATTAATTCAGATCTAAAAATAAAAAACACAAATGAAAAACCCATTTTCCTCCCCCATCCCCAATAAACCCAAACTCCATAGCCGTCAACTGACCTCAGCCCCACATGCTACCGCCAAACCCCACCACCGCACGCTACCGTCGCCATCGTTGCTCTCCTACCCACCCTCCTACGCATATCACTAACTCATTCTTCTTCCCCCAAAACACTCGCCATGGCTACCCTCTCTCGATCTATCGACTACAGTTTCTACGCCGTTGCTCCCTCCTCCCTCCCCCAGATCTGATTTCGTTTTATGTTTAATTTAGTGAGTTGGGTGAAATTGAAGCCATCTCCCCTCTCTTTTTCGTTGTTATTTTAAATATGTGCCAATTCGTCTCCCAGACCCGATTCAAAATCCGATTTGTTTAAAGAAGTTGAGAAATTTTCTTTGTTGTGTGGTTATAGCTTGTTTGTTTCTTTTTTTCTTTTTTTTTTTTTTTTTGTGTTGTTGAATTCTTCAGGGTTTGATGATGGCGGAAAGGTAATGCGGAGTTTGGTGATGTTGGTTGTGATGGTGAGATGATGGTGGGTGGTGATGGTTTAATGATGGTGGTTAAATTAAATATAATTTTTTTTTTTTGAAATAAAATTAAATATAAAGTTAAAAATAATTTAGTTTGTTCAAATTAATTAATCATATGCTTCAAAAAATAATAATTATAATTTATTTTAAAATTGTTAATTTTCCTTTTTAGTTTAATCCCTTCTACTTATTAAAATGATATAAAGGTTAAATTTTTTAACATTATACACTTTCACCCCTTTAATTATCACATTGACAAATATTCATAGTGAATGGTTCCACTTTTATTTCCACATCAATAAATCTTGACCAATTCTATTGCCAATTCATCATTTTTATGATGTTAGCATGCCAAATATGCAGTTTTAACTGCAGTTTGGACGAAAATGAGACGAAAGAATGAAACGGCAAACTAATTACTTAGGTTAAGGACGAATTCGTAAAATGAAATATTTCAGTGACGAATAAGAAAAAATGTCAATAGATTGGTGACGAACTCGATAATTAACTCTGCAATAAAATGAAAGTTTGATTTCTAAATTTTTTAGCTTGTTTAAATAAATAAATAAATTTAGCTATCCAATACCCATACTCCCTCCGTCCCACGATAATATGCAAAAAAACTCTCTTTTGGACGTTTCACAATAATTTACACTTTCTCAAAATAGAAATGGGACCCACTTCTCTCTACTCACAACACTTTTCAAATTTACTATTCTCTTCACTCATTCTCTCTCCTATTTTACTTTTACACTCACAACACATTACCTTTATCGTCATTTACCTTAATTTTTGTGCCGACACAAAATGTGTATAGATTTGTGGGTCGGAGGGAGTATATATGTAGACCCAGATCAATTCAGCACCTACCGATTGGGCTAGGCCTAATAGCCCGTTAGAATTAAGCCTCCCACCTATATAAACTTTACCGGTCCATTACCTACTCATTTATTGAAAAGGCTCTTTCCCAATAACAAACATTATTGGTTGTGCTATCGATATAAAATACTCCCTCCGTCCCGATCGACTTAGGACTTTTTGCCATTTTGGGCGTCCCATCCGATTTAGGACGGTCCAAAATGGAAACCTTAAATCACTATTCTCTCCACTCATTCTCTCTTCTACATTATTTTAATACTCACAGCACCATTATAATTTACTATTCCCTCCACTCATTCTCTCTTCTATTTTTAAATTACACTCACAACATTTACCTTTTCCTTAATCTCCGTGCCATTTCAAAAAATCCTAAGTCGACCGGGAAGGAGAGAGTATACTTCATCTGTCTCACGATAATATGCAAAATTATTCTTTTTGAACGTTTCACAATAAATTACATTTTTTTTAAATGAAAATGAGATCAACTTCTCTCTACTCACAACCATTACCCATTTACTCCAGTTTCTCTCTCCTACTCAACCATCTACACTCACAACACATCACCTTTATCATCTTTTACCTTAATTCTCGTACCGACATAAAAAGTGCATACATTTGTGGGACGGAGGGAGTAGTCACAAAAAATTGAATACTTAATAAAATTACAATTTTTTATTGATTATATCGACTATATATTCAATGTCAGAGGCGAATTCAGAATTTTGAAATCGCGTAGGTTTGATATTGAAAAAATATTGTAAACAATAATAATAGTGAAAAATAACTTCATATATAAAAAAAAATTACATATAGATATAGTCAGTGAATTAGTTAAAAAAAATTCAAAATTTCAAAATTCTTAAATTTTAAATAACTGTAGCCCACGTCAATTACATAATACTAGATTTGCCCACGTTCAATGCACGTTCAATACTGAGGTATTATGAAGTCATAACTTTCTCTATTCATTTCTTTTTTAAAAAAAATAATTTGACCAAGTCTAAGAGTTAAGTGAGTTTTTTCTTATACTACCACCGTCCCAATTTAAATGTCTCAATTTTTTCTTTTTTATTATTTTTAATACTCTTCCCAATCCCAAATGGAAATTTTTTATGAAGTCATAACTTTCTCTATTCATTTCTTTTTTTTTTTAAATAATTTGACCAAGTCTAAGAGTTAAGTGAGTTTTTTCTTATATTATTTTTATCTAATTATCCAATAAGATATTAAGATGTCTATATGAACCTAGACAAAAGGTCTTACTTGAGAGTCTGAAATAGACAAAAAGCTTCCACATAAAAAGGTGTTTCTTTGCCCTTTACACCCACTCCCACTTTTTTTGCTCAATTCGATGATTGATAAAGTCACCCTAAGAAAATTATTACATATAAAATCTTTAAAAAATAACCATGGCTAATAATTTATTTTTTTTGCTTTAACCTAATTAGAACAATTTATAATTTTTCTATTTTTGAATTTTGTTATTTCAAATGGGAAATAACAATTTTTGCAATTTGAGGGAGTATTAGATTTGATCAAATTTTAGTATCAATTGTATTCTTTTTAACATTTTCATCTATCAATCATAATTATTTTTCCCATTTCATCTGAAAAGATATAAATGGGTGTTACAAAATTAAAGAAAAAATATAGTAGAGAAAATGTTGTGATTATAAAAAGTTGGTAGAACAGTGAATGTTGATAGATAATAGCAAGCGAATAGTTATTGTAAATATTACAAGTGGATATTATAAATAAAGAATTATTAAAATGTTTTCATTTCGAAATTATGTCTTTTTAAATGAGACACTCAAAATTGAAATTTATGTATTTTTAAATTATACTAGGGAGTACAGAATTGTATTGAATTAGGACAATCCTAAGGTGGATGATTATAACACAAGGGAAATGAAAATTTATATTAATATTTAAAAATACATGGACTAAGAGTAGATACATTATGAAGATAGATTCCTTGCTATTTACAAACAACCAAATAAGAATATTTCGATTACACATCCTAACCAATTTGCAAGTTTGAGCTACTATTCCATTGTACTAAAGATGCTAAATGGAAAAAGACATGTTCATTATTAGGCTCAATTGGGTAGGAAAACAAGTATAGCGGAGGTGAATAACTTGATTAAACTTGATTAAACTTCTTTTAATTTTTTTTTCAAAATATCCAAGTAATTTATCTGAAACTAAAGCGATGTTAACCAATTACGCAGCGAATTAAATATTACTGATTTACCACACAAATAATCGGTTTAAGTAAAAGAAGTTTCAAATATAAGTTAAAGTATCATTCAAGTTATATTTGTTAGGACCAATCTACTATTATATAAATAATAATAATAATAATAATAATAATAATAATAATAATAATAATAATAATAATAATAATAATAATAATAATAATAATAATAATAATAATAATAATAATAATAATAATAACAAAATTAGTAATTTAAATTAAAATCAGACTACAAATTCAATTAAAATCTGTAGAACGCTGCAAACTGTTTGAAGAGAGGCCTGCCTTTAGCAGTGTCCTAAGTCAGAATTACGTCTCCGGCTGTGCTGCAGATTTGGACGCCTATCTAGAGGATACAACTCTTCGAAACAAGTTCTTGCACAAGAACTTGTCCCTGACGAATGTCTGAATGCTTTCTTAAGAAATAGAAGGAAGAAAGAAGATGAAGAATCTTCTGTATCTTGAACACAATCTGAACCATTGTTTATATAGGAAAGTTTATTCAAATTTGATTAATCACACCTCTTAAAACTTGATTTTCAAAAGTCACATCTTTTCAGACAATAACTGTTATGGCAGTTAAAAACTGTCTAAAGAGTCATATTGTCTTATCCAGAAAATCAAAAATAACAATTATAAATAATATTAAAAATTTTAATATTAATTTATAAGAATTCAGTTGCTCACTTGGTTGCCAAGATTCGAGCTTTATGACTACAAAAACCTGTGTCATGGGGCTATGCCCATGACTTTTGTCCGTCTCGAAAAGAGCTTCGATTTGATATGCGGTGCGTTCCGTGGTTCATCCGGAATCAAAAGTTATGCTCATTTTAGCGCGCATACATAAATTTCACTAAAAGCTCTATTTTTTCAATAAACACCTTTAACTTTCATCTTTTACCACACAAGTTCACATAAGTTTCAACAATATTGCAATAAAAAAGACAAACAAAGCAGTTAAGGATTCAAATGATTGTAACCGGTGATATATATCAACCGTTTATAAGACAAGATAAAATAAGCAAACACAAACAAAGGTACACAGTTATTTGAAGAGATTCACAGTGTTAAATAACTGCTACGTCCTCTACCAAGTTTGATCAAAACTTGAATTTGTGAAAATGTGCACTATTAATGGATCGTGATACAGGTTTGACCAGGTGTTTTCAATAGATGTGTTCACAAGTTGAAATGATTTCTCTTGGATGGGTATTGTGATCAATCAATGTATTCCATACATAGTCTTATTTGGGAACACATAAAGGAATTAATTGAGTGTGCACAGTGTTTGTCCTAATAAATGATCTAGTGAATATAATGACTGATTGTCTTGAACTTTAATGCTTGATCACTTGCAGTTCTTGACAATTTCACTCTCAAAGTCTTCAATGCACCAATCCTCTTCAATGCTATAAGGAAGGTATTTATAGTGTCTTTAAATGGAGTTTTTGTCTTTGAAGGGGTTGAATGGATGACTTGGTCTGACAATCATTAAATGAGAATATCTTCTTCATTGAATGCTTGAGATTTAAATTACAACCATATTTGAATTTTCCACTTGGTAAATAAGTTGTTGTGAGTAATGGTAACTTGAACATTACTTAAATTAGTTACTTACAAAGCGGCAGCAAGGTTTTCATAGCAACTGTTCTACCAACTTTAGCTAATTAGGTGAGAGCAATTAATGATAGGTCAACTGATGGAAACTTGTTGGGGAAGCTTGACCGACTGCAACATTTATTAACTGCTGAGCATAACCAGTTAAGTGACTAAATCGGTTGAAGGGTTTGTACAGCTGGGCTCATGACTGGTTATGGCAGTCAACCGGTTGAGGTCTTTGGCTTGATAAACAAGTTAACCAATATATTTATGAAAAAACTCAAGGTATTCAATTCTTCAATTATATTTGAGAAAATACAAGTATATAAAAACACAGTAACTAGCACTAATGGGATTTAAAATTAGGGGTACTCATTAATGCTTTAATGATTGTGATTAAGCAATTCCTGCTATACATATATTTGACAAACAATTTTCTCCTAATTGATTAAGTACAATCATCCTATGTATACATCTATGTTAACTTAGTAAAATAATGATCAAGAGTTTATCTTTTAATTTTGTCATTCCCTAAGTCAAGTGACAACTCGATGTAACATATGAAAAGATATACAATGCGAAATTAATTTTAATGGAATGGAGAAATGAAATAACCTGTAAATTGAAAGAGTTAATAGCAGTGTAGTTATTTGTGAAAATGTAAAGGAAATTCAAATAAGCAAATATTAAACTTTGAAATGAACAAGGTTAAGGGAAATAGATTCTCATTTATTTAAAGGCTGAAACCAGATGACAATAAATTAAGCAAAGACATATATTTCATCGGTTACATTCTATAAAGCAGCATCAGGAGCATGATCGGTTGAGGGGCGGGCCCTTGTCCTTTGAAGTTGTAGCCGATGATATACCAACTGGTTCAGATTTTATCCTCTTGGCTTCCCTAGATTCCTTCTCTTTCCTTTCTTACCTCTTTCTTTTTTCTTTTCTGACTTCCCAGACCGATCACTTGCAAGCTTTATTAGAATTTCATTTTGAGCTCTAACCTTGACTAGCTTAGTTTGAGAATCTTTGAGTTGAGCAGTCATGTCACAGATTTTCTGATTTACTTTCTCCAGCTCTTCATTGGCTTCAATCAGGTTGGTTTTAACGGCTATAGCTTCATCACATAACTTCTTATTAGTATTTGTATAGTTAGTCAGCTCTTTAACAAGGTCAATTATTGTGGCATGTTTTTCATTTAGTTTTTCAACAAAATTGCCTATAGCTTTGGCAACCCAGTCTCAACTCTGATCATTCTTATTCCTTCCTCTTCCTGATTGGACTTAGCTAGACCAACAATCAGTGTATCATGCAGCTCCACCAAATCATTTACAATGGTTGGCCTTTGAATATCAGGTTTAAAGTCAGCAACTGATGGCACTGTTGCTTCAAGTAGGGAGGTATCAGTAACTGGTGGAAGAGAAGACATAAGGATGGTGTCGGTTGAAGAGTCTTGCCGACTGGGAGAGAAGATTTATCGGCTAGGATATCGGTTGAAAGAGGGTGATCGGTTGGAGAGGTATCATCGGTTGAAAGGGGAGCATCGGTTGACAGGGCTTGATAGGTTGAAGGAGCTTGACCGGTTGAAGAGGCTTACATCACAATATCTTCAACATCAGAAACAGCAACCACTGGAGTAATAAGCCCATTATTTTAAAGGATTAACTCCATGGCGCAATCTATTTCATTGGCCTCTACAAAGGCCAAAACCATCAATTTTGCAGCCTGCCTAGCAAAAGGAATAGCTAGCTGCCTTAACCTTACCAAGTGAACCATCCTCAATATATTTAACAGCTGGAAGGCATATCTGATGTTACTCTGAGGCTTCACACTTCCAACATCTCTTCTAATAAACAACTTAGACACTTGAGGCATGAATCCCACCATCTTTGTTACCTCAAAACTCCAAGGAAAATTTTTCAATTCCAACACCTTGGTCATACGTTCGTTGAGAGCCTAATAACGGATAAACAAGTTATCGGTGTGAAGGGAAGATTCTATCGGTTGAGTTAGCCGTTGAACTACTTGACCAACAATCTTAATAGAGATTGACTGACCTTGATGAGAAGAGATATAGGGCGACCGTTTGGCTGGGAAATCCAGTACCAGTTGCTGCTCAGCATTACCTGGAATAAGCTTGGCATTTCGAGGGGGAGCAGCTCTTTTATTTAACGTTAAGATCTTTGGAGTTTGAAATCTTAGGCTGGTCTCACCTAGTCCCTTTGTGTTGGTCTGGTGAGATGGAGTATCAACCGGAGGAGCACCCACTTTCAACGTTTCAACCACATACATGAAAGTTTGCATTCTGTCTTGCCTCCTTTTGCGTTGATTCTCATTGGCTAAGGTTGGAGGCATTGGGATCGGTTGAAAAATGATGTGACAGTTGACTTTTTCATGAATTTCAAATAAGAAAATATCGTTTGATAACCAGGGAATTGAAGCTTTGGAAGTGTAATAATACTTTGTGGACATCAAATCCTTTTGGTCCACAGAGAAGTCAAAATCAGCAGGAGGATGAGCAACATCAAATTGATCATACTCAAAAGGCTCAGGTGCCTTGAACTCTATGGCATCATCCTCTTAAAAGAAATCAGAAAGGGATGGATCCTCCTCCTCAAAAATGGGATCAACTTTCTCAACAACAGATTTACCCTTTAGCTGGGCACTAGCTTAACTGACCAGAAGGCTTGCTTAAGTAGCAGCTTGAGTAGCCAACTCTTCTGCATATGACCGTTGCAGGTCCAGTTCACTTTCAAACAGGCTCTTGGCCATAGCTACTTGCAGTTCAATATCCTCTTAATAAGCAGCAAGTTTCTCCTCCATAACCGGTTCTGCAGATCCATCGGATGAGGGCATATCAACCGATTGAACAACCGGTGAGTCAGCAGACAAAACTTTTTCTCTTTCTAGGCTTGTAACCGATGATGTATCGTTCAAGCCTTCTTCTAATCTCCTAACCGGTGCCATCAGTTGATGAGTCACAAAATCCATCCTTGGCTCAACAGGGCCACTAGAACTGGAGATGGAGCTAGAGTGCTCACTTTTATCACCCAAACCAGCATCATCAAAATCTTCATCAACACCATCGTCACCATCCTTAAATAACTCTTCTATCTCTTTATTGGTTGTGGAAGTCCACTTATTTTTATTTGAGTGGACTAAAGAGAATAATTCAGCTAGATTCACATTTCTCATGGCATGTAGCTCTCTATCCACTTCCAACATATTCTCTATCAAGTCCATGACATTTTTGATCAGTTGATTTCTTCTTGGACCAAAAGAGATAGACTCAAAATCAAAATATGGAAGGGAATCATCAATATGTTCATATCTGCCCAACTGATAAGACTCTTTAAGTGTGTCTTGAACTTCATACATCATAGCAAAATCAGTCCACACAACATGAACCATCATGTCCTGACGCAATCTGAAATTGTCTATGGCTTAGAACAAGTGAGGCGAAACTCACAAGTGTTGTCCTTAGTGTTCGCAACACTAACAACAACACATACACCAATTCTAGAAAAACACAAATAAATAGAAATAAATCTAATTTGCAGTGGAAGAATTAAAACAATACACAAGAATATAATTTTTATCAAGTTATATAAATATATAACTTGATGGGTGCCAGGAGGGCAAGACCTTTCTATTAATAATATGAATTCAATACAAGGTCGAAGAAGTTCCTTAATGATAAACAATCATTAACATAAGGAACAACATATAAAAGAACTCTCTCTGAAAATGAACACTCAAAACCTCACAAAAATATAAAAATCTATATGAAATTCTCGAGTGTCGGACTGAGTGTTGCCAACACTGAAATGGCAACACTTGAGAGCAGAATTCTATTTCTTGTGCAGATTTGCGTTTTCTGAATTGGATGATCTTCAATGAAGATCCACTGCACTATTTATAGGCCACAAAGTCTTGGAGCCTACTCAAAATGATCAGCAACAGCCTTGGAGTTTGTTTCCTCCAAATTAGCCAACTCGCCTCATTTGTAGGAGACTAGGTCTTCTCTTGCTTCTCTTGCTTGTACCTCTCAGCTCTAGATGCCTTGTACTCTGACTTGTTCTCCCCCTGAATAGCTGAATAAAATCTCTTTTTGCTTGGTCATTAATTAAACAAATAAACACATGTTTATTTGTTAATTATCTCCTCTTCTTCGTGAATCACGCCTGGGCAGTTTCTGTTGATCTTTTCAAGCTCATTTTAAGCAGACTAACTACTGTTATTTAAACATTAATTTCCACATTTTTATTTGTGAAAAATACAGTAACTATCTCAGTGTTGCCAAATCCAAATGGCAACACTTGTGGCAACACCAGTGGCAACACTGGTTTGCAACACTTGGGACAACATTCATGGCAACACATGATCTTAACACTAACAATCTCCTCCTTAGTTACTGATTTCTTCACAAAATCCAATGTGATGATCTTTACAAACCAGTTAGTCAAACTTAACTAAAAAAGAAAATGCCATGTGATGAATAGTGGCAACATCAACCTTCAGACAATGTTTGAAAATATTTTTCATCAAAGTATCACACTCACACGAGTGGCAACATCAATCTTCAGGCAAATGAAGTCACATAATTTCAAATAATCTCCCCCTTAATCACAAAATTAATAACTAACCAAAATAATTATTAAAATCTTAAAACAACCATCCAACCATTTAGCAAAAACCATCCACCAAAGTTTGAAGAAAATTCCAGCCGAAACAAAGAAGAAAAAAAAAACAGAAATTAAAATTGTTTAAGCATAACAAATCAAATAAAAACAAATAACATTGTTTTTGTTGTTACCAAACCACCAAAACAAGCAACCATGCGAACCAACCATCAACCTTCTGCATTTTCGGCTCCTTCACCTTCCTCTGCTGTACCACTTGGTCCAGCTCCAGCTCCATCCACTCCATCATCACGCCTTGGCCTTGATTGATCTCCCCCTATTTTGGAAGAAATCAAATCCACCATTTTCATCATATCAGTACGCATGTATAGCCACCCCTGTATCACTGAGTCAATGTGCTTCACCTGACTATTGAAAAAATTAAGAACCATAGCAGCATCAACCATTACAGGAGCAGTGTTGCCTGAAGTGTTGCCAGTTTTAGGGGCGACACTTGGGGCGATACTTGAAGCAAGGGCAGCCAATGGAGGAGAATTTGTAACCAAGACCCATGGCAAATCTTTGTGCCTATCACCTTCAGTAAAGTGTTTGGTAATTCTGTAATAGACAGGCTTCTCAGAGATATTATCGACATTCCAAGACTTAAGGTTTTGGTACAAAAGAACATTAAATATAAGGGAAGAAAAATTGAAGGAAGAGGTCTTTCTTTTCTTGGCCCATGCAGAAAGGTGAACAAATACTAATCTCCCAAAGTTGACTCTTTATTTCTTACCTAGTTTGTACAACAAAGAAGCTTGCTCGAATGTCACCGTGTTCTCATTGGCCGTAGGTAGCCAATTTGTTATACAAATTTTGTGAAGCACGCTAAACAAAGAAGTAAGATGGGTAGACTTAAAGTGGTCAGTCCAAACAGTGATTCTCCCTCCAGTCAAAAAGGTGGCTAAGGTATTAGGTTCAACTTCCAAACTCTCATCTTCAACATTAGGAAGGCCGAATGCTTTGTTGATGATCAAGGGATTAAAATCATAAATATTGTCCCTAACAAAGATCTTTCCATAATGAGGGGTATTCCTATCATCAATATCCTCCCTAAGATGAGCATAAAAATTCCTAACCACACTTTCAATATACGATGAAACTTTAGACACCGTAGGCAAAAACATCATGTCCTCCAAAAATTGGTACACACCTAACTCCTTGAACTGAGTCACAAACATGTTTCTTTCATCCAGAATCTTTTTCTCAGAATCTTGAACCCACTTATCTAAGTTGGATTCACTATAAAATTCCTCGGAAAGAAATGGGCGTTCATAATATCCAAATGACTCATAATCTGATTTGGAATCTTGAGAGGGAGTAGGGGTGTTTACCTAAGGCCAGGAAATAGGAGAATATGAGGGTGAACTTGACTGGGCTTTGGACTTGGCAGCAGGTGTTGCTTCAGGTGTTGCCATTGAATTGGCAACACTTGGGGCGACACTGGCAGAAATTTTCCGTTTCTTGACAATCCGGGACTGAGCTTCAGCTAGAGTTTCTTCATCATCCATCCATGCTTCCTCATCCTCATCACAAGATGATGAGGGCTCCTTAGTCTCTTCAAAGATTGGGTCCGAATTGTCCTCGGATGAAATGTTGAGCGACGAACTTGAACTATCCTCCACATTGACAGGATCATCAGCCGTGTTGGAAGGTATCTTGGACCTGAACAAAGTTTTGATCCTTTCTGACTAACGACGAACACCACCCCGAAATGATGAAGAGGCATCAACCGTCTTTCTTTTCTTGGTTTTCTTTTGAGGGGCGAAGGTGAGTTCAACCGAGGGGGTAGTTTCAGGAAGACTTAAAGGAATGGGAATTGGAGGAGGATTGTACACAATAATGTCCAAAGATGGTGAGGTTGAGGGTGTGGCCGAAAGTGTCGCAGGTGATATCTCCATGGGGACGGCGACATTGGAGGCGACACTCGAAGGGGCTAAAGGAGAAATTTCCATGGGGGAAGAAATTTGGGAAGAATTTTTGGGACTTGCCATGAAAATCGAAGGAAGACGAAGAAGAAGGGAACAGGGGAAGGATTTCTGCCTAGAGAGAGAAGAAAGAAGAGAGAGAGAGGGTTTAGTGAGGAGGAGGGTTTTAATGAGTGAAAAGAGAGGGTTTAATTTGATTTGACAAGTTCAAATCAAATTAAAAACCCTTTTATCCTAACAAACCCAACAAACCCAATGCACTGTTATTCGCCATTTTTAAAAATATTTTTTTTAAATTTTTTTTAATAATATAATAACTAAACATAATTTAGTAATATCCATAAAATTATGTTTATCAAAATTCAAATAATGAATTTTAAAAAATAGATATTTCTAAATTACAATTAGTTAGACAAAAATTAAATATTTTTGCTAAAAATCTTTTAAATTTCACAAACTCTAAATATAAGAAAATAGACTTTTGGAAATTCAAAATTTAATTAACAAAAATAAAAACAAGAAATAAAAAAATAATGTAGCATCTACTAATGTGTTACTAGCAATGTTGCGTGACACACAAGGCAACATTTTTAAATAAAATCCCCTTGATATTTTTTCAACATATATATCTTATCATTCCTTAGGCAATTTTTAAGCAAGCATTACACATTCTTTATTTACAAGGAAGCATCGTAGTAGCGAGCTCCGTGCCCCGAGTTTTTTATAAACGTGTAAAGCTATATGTAGTAAGTTTTATACCTTTCAAGTAGGGTACACTGTAGTAGCGAGCTCCATGTCCCTAATACTTAGTATAAAACAACTACATTATACTTCCTTTGGGAATATTTTAACAAGCTTTGCCTTTTTCAATATCAACATAATATAAGTGACTTTGTCACTTTTAGCACAAAGGGGTATTTTTTTTTAAAAAAATGGTAACCTTAAGTATATACGCATACTAGAACAAAAAGGTCAGTAAATGCCCCTCATTAGGAATTAGACTCTATATATATATATATATATATATATATATATATATATATATATATATATATATATATATATATATATATATAATATACAACAAATGCAGAGTGTTGCTGTCAGTGTTGGCAACACTGAAGACAACACTTGAAACAACAGATTTATAGAAAGCATAAACCAAGAGATTTTTTCAAACTTGAAAATCTCTCATGGTCTAGGGCTTTGGTCAAAATATCAGCAAGTTGATGTTTAGTGTCAATATGCTCTATTTGGATCAAGTCCTTTTTTACTAATTCTCTCAAAAAGTGATGGCGGATATCAATGTGTTTAGTGCGTGAGTGTTGTACAGGGTTTTTGGAAATGTTTATAGCACTCAAATTGTCACAATACATGGTCAAGATATTACTATCAAGACCATAGTCGTCAAGCATATGTTTCAACCATATTAATTGTGAACAACAACTCCCGGCTGCTACATACTCAGATTCAACAGTCGAGAGAGAGAGCGACACAATTTTGCTTGCGGCTGTACCATGACACAAG
This sequence comes from Adenophora triphylla var. japonica, assembly GCA_022495995.1. NCBI lineage: Eukaryota > Viridiplantae > Streptophyta > Magnoliopsida > Asterales > Campanulaceae > Adenophora > Adenophora triphylla. The sequence goes on from JAFEMH010000486.1 coordinate 654,670, forward strand.
ATTATTACCCAAGAAAAAACAACCCCCACTAGTGCTCTTTCTATCATCTATATCGCCTGCCCAATCAGAGTCACTAAAACCAACCAAGTTGGTATTAGTGTCTTTGGTGAACCAGATTCCCAATTCACTTGTCCCAGACACATACTTAATGATTTTCTTGACAGCATTTAGGTGAGAAATTTTAGGAGCAGACTGATATCTAGCACATAAACCTACGCTGAACATAATATCGGGACGACTGGCAATAAGATAAAGCAGACTACCTATCATGGATCTATACAGAGTTGGGTCAACATCCTCCCCTGCCTGATCTTTGGTTACCTTAAGAGATGATTCCATAGATATTTAGAGCTCTTTGCACTCTCCAATCCAAATCTTTTCACCAGACTCTTAGCATACTTGCTCTGAGAGATAAAGATTCCATCATCTGACTGTCTCACCTGCAATCCTAGGAAATAATTAAATTCTCCTATCATGCTCATCTCGAACGTTGATGTCATAGCTTCCACAAAATTTTGTAAACATGTTTTAGATGTGGAACCATAAACTATGTCATCAACATAGATCTGAGCAATGACAAGCTCTTTATTTTTCCTAAGAATAAATAATGTCCTATCGGCTTCTCCTCTAACAAATCCATATTCAAGAAGGAAACTTGTTAGACACCCATACCATGCACGAGGAGCTTGTTTCAAGCCATATAAGGCCTTATCAAGCCTGTATACATGGTCTGGGTGGAATGAGTCTTCAAACCCTTTAGGTTGCTCAACATAGATCTCTTTATCTAAGTACCCATTCAAGAAAGCCGCTTTGACATCCATTTGGTGTAATGTGATTTTGAGGTAGCAGGTTATAGCAAGAAGAAGTCTTATTGACTCAATTCTAGCCACAGGTGCAAAGGTCTCGTCAAAGTCGATTCCTTTCACTTGTGTATAGCCTTGAGCCACAAGACGAGCTTTATTACGAATAATATTACCCAATTCATCAGATTTGTTTTTGTAAATCCATTTAGTTCCAATAATGTTTGTATTTAAAGGACGTGGAACTAAACACCAAACCTCGTTACGGGTAAATTGTTCAAGCTCTTCTTGCATAGCTTGAGTCCAGAAATTATCATTTAAAGCCTCAATCACATTTTTTGGTTCAAGAGAGGATACGAAACATGAGTGTTTTACCTTAGAGTATGTGGAGGACATACACACATATCTAACCATATCTCTGTAGTCAACTGGCTCCTTATTTCTTGTTCGAACCCCTTCATTAACATCACCAATTACTTGAGTAATGGGATGATAATTTCTAATACGTGCTGGGGGATCTCTCCTGCCTTGATGGTACACCAATCCATCTTCTTCTTCTGATTCACTGCTCTCAAAATTTCCAGCCACTGTTCTGTTCTCCTGTGTTGCCTTAGGTGTTGCCATTTCAGGGGCAACACTCGGGACAACACTTGAATCTGTGGCTGCACTGGCCGAATCAGTTTCTGTTCCAGCCCTCTGTTCGACTTCTTCCAGCAAGGTCAGAGGTATATCATCAACTGGTTCTCCTGTAGCACTCAAGTAATCGTTAAATTCAATATTTACCGATTCTTGAATCACCTTTAACCTCAAATTATAGACACGATAAGCATGACTGTTTTGAGAGTAGCCAAGAAAGATGGCTTTGTCACTCTTGGAATCTAGTTTTTCTAAATATTCCCGGTCGTTTAAAATATAGCACAAACACCCAAATACGTGAAAATAGTGAACCGTAGGTTTCTTTCCATTTAAAATCTCATAGGGTGTCATAGTAGTACCGGGTCTTAAAAAAACTCTATTCGTAGTGTGACAAGCTGTGTTTAATGTTTCGGCCCAAAAAGCCTTTAGAAATATTTCTAGCAATTAGCATAACACGAGCCATCTCCATTAAAGTCCTATTTTTCCTTTCAGCAATACCATTTTGTTGTGGTGTTTTAGGTGCTGAAAATTCATGGTGTATCCCCTCTTTACTACAAAATGTAGAGAAGGAGAGATTTTCAAACTCTCTACCATGATCTGACCTTATTCGAAAAATAGGAGAACAAAACATGTTTTTGATTTTAGAGACTAAGTGAGTAAATTTATCAAAAGTTTCAGATTTTTCTCTTAAGAAATAGACCCATGTATACCTAGAAAAATCATAAACTATCACATAAACATACTTCTTACCTCCCAAGCTTTCTACCTCAATAGAACCCATCAAGTCCATATGAAGAAGCTGAAAACAATGTGTTGTTCCTAAGTGTTGCTCATTGTGTTGTCCAACACTGTGAGCAACATGAGTTTGCTTACCCTTTTGACAGTCATCGCACATCACTGTGTCTTTGAGGTTTAGTTTAGGAACACCTTTGACGGCATTGTGTTTGATAATCTTCTCAAGATTCCTATAATGAGAATGACCTAACTTTTGATGCCATAACCTTATATCATCAAGTTTTGTCAAATTGCACACTGATTTATTACCAACCAGGTAGCAATTATCACTTGATCTTATTCCAGTCATGACACAAAAGTTAGTGTTATCAAACACTTCACAGGTATTTTTATTGAATTTTACCTCCAAATTGTCATCACATAATTGGCTAATGCTAATTAAATTAGCAAGTAAACCATCTACGTACAAGACATTTCTTAAAGTAGGAAAACCAACAATATCCAGTGTTCCTTTTTCAACTATCTCACTCTTGCCTCCACCACTATAAGTCACTGAGCCTCCTTGAATAGGTTGGTACTCTGTTAGGAATGATTTTGTACCCGTCATATGACGTGAACAACCACTATCAAAGTACCAAGTTCCTGCAATGTTAGTCCTTAAAGCTGTGTAAACAATATAGCATTTCAGTTTTTCTTTGGGTAAACAAGCCCTTTTTGAAAATCTGGATTTCTGTTCACCAGTGTTGCCGTGAGTGTTGCCCTGAGAAATAGGCGACACTTGAGGCAACACTTGAAGACTGGACATTTTCTTTTGAAGAAAAAAGCAATCTGATTTTGTATGTCCAGCTTTGTGACAGTATCCACATTCATTGGATTGATCAGGAGTATCACTAGGAGTATTACCCTTTTCCTTGACACGCTCTTTTACAAAACAATTTTTAGTTTCAACATCAAACAAGGAAGAGGTAATATTTTCTAGTGATTCTTGGAACCCAAGACCAGCTTTCAGAGGCTTACTCAAATTGAGTATTTCATCCAATTTGGATGAACTCGTGTTGAGTTTTTTTAAGGTGGATTCGGCTAGGTTGAGTTTGGCCTTGATTTTATCAAGTTTCAAGTCTCTCCTACTGAGTTGAACCTCCAGCCGAGTCAAGGAGTTTTTAAGATCATGATTTTCCTTTTTCAAAAAAACCACCATCTTGTTCTCCTTTTTCCATTTCACGAGGAGAGACTTATAGAGGTTTTTTAATTCATGAATGAGCTCATCTTTACAAAGATCATCCTCTATAGTCTTCTCTGAGTTTAAACCAACTAAATCACACAAGCAAATATCATTTAAAGAATCATACCTGCTGAGTGTTGTGTCAAGTGTTGCCATTTCCTGGACGACACTTGGGGCAACACTTTCTGAAGAAGTCACAAGTGTTGTGTCAAGTGTTGTTAAATCTGGAACAACACTTGAGGTAACACTCTCTGTCGAAGGTAGCTCCTCTACCATGGTGTAAGTACCCAAATCTGGCTCATGCCTTCCGGTTAAATTTCCCGGCAATTTCGGTAAGTTTCCCGGTAATTCCCCGGACCTTCCTAGTGTTCCGGAAATGTCCTGGAGCAGTCCCAAATTAAAATTAGGGCTGAAGGAAGCCTTCCTAATTAAGAAAACACGTTTTTCTTAATTAGGAAGAAGGTTCTAGAATAATGCCACCTTGCATGGTTCTAGAATGCTTTGAGTCATTGTGGATAAGCCCGCACGGCTGCATTAGCCCAAGGTCTGCGGCCGCACGGCTTCATTAGCCTTATCCAGTTGCCTATAAATAGAGCCCTCCTCTACCCATTTCAAGACACAACAACAATACACACAATCCATAGCAATACAATCAGTCACTCCCAAGACGTGAAGAATATTGGTGAAGGCTCAAGAAGGTGAAGAAGAAGGCCAAGAAGCTCCCTCCCTCCTCCTTGAAGATCCAAGACCAATCTCTCCTCCTAGCTCCGACCAAAGAAGCAAAGGAAGCAATTGGTAACCTCGCACGCCCTAACCTTGCTTTTAATTGATATACTTGCTCATTGCATTCATATATCTTGCTTGGGACTTGGCATTCATAGTTAAAGATCACATCTTTATCACCCCCTTCCCCTTGTGCATGCATTAAGACCTCATTTGTCATAAAAATGTAGTCTTTTTCATAAAGGTGCATCCTTTGCACCTAAAACCCCCATTTTCAAATAAAATGTCATTTTTATGCATCATTTGCATATAAAAACTCAATCTTTTCAATAAAAATGCATCCTTTGCATTCAAAACCCCTTGTTCAAGCATCATTTGCTTTAAAGACCATGTCTTTACCATAAACTAGCATCATATGCTTTTCAAAATGCAATCTTTATGCATCATTTGCATAATGAATGCCAATTTCTTCAACAAAAATGCATCATTTGCATAAAAATCAAATCTTTATGCATCATTTGCAATAAAGATTATTTCTTTAAACTAAGTGCATCATTTGCAACCCAAAAATGTCATCTTTTCATTAAAGTGTCATTTTTTTATCATGCATTTCCCCTATCCCCCAACCTAGGAACGGACCGGTGTAAAAGATCCTATCTTTACATCGTTCCTTCCATTAAGGTTCACGATTTCTTTAGAAAGGGACACCTTGAACCCTATATCTCCGATTATCGCTTAAGAAAGAGTATGAAGCCTCTATACGAGCTCGACCGTCTTAAAGCGTAGGATTGATGGGCTAAGGACCCTCCTTTTCTAAAGAACCTCATCTTTGACCAAAGAGAGTCATTCTCTCGATCACGCAAGTCCCGAGGGTCCCGAGGTTTAAAATGCGATGATCACAAGTCATAAGATGAGGACGGGATCATAATCCCAAATACATAAAATTCCAAGGAATCGGCGACAACCAACAAATGGTTTGTACGTCAGGAAGACGACTTGGGACATTTCCCCCTTTTTTCAAAACACATGCACACAAGAAAGCACGCAAGCAAGCATGATTCTTGAAATCTTGGGAGACTTGCTCCGGCAAGGCACCTTGGGTGAACGCCAAACGTTCTTCCCGAGGGGTAACTTAACCTCCGAACCCATAAAACCTTTTTTCAAAGTTTTGAGGTAATCAAAATGGCGTGGCGACTCCGTTTTTCAAATAACTCGGATGTCTTCAAACTCGCGTGAATCCAACACAAAATTTGGGCACACATTCACGGTTTGGCGACTCACATTTGAGGACATCCCAAAGGAGAAAAGCTTCTATTTTCAAAACAAACTAAAATCGATACTCGGTATATAGGTGGAAACCACTTACCCTTCTGTACACTCCACGACGTGGGAGTTGGGATAACCGGTGGTTTAACAATCCACGTACCGGTATCCCTTTTCGAAAAACAATTTTGAAAAAAAAAAAAAAGGAAAGCTTTTCCCTTTGAGCGGGTTAGACTCCCATCGCCGATTTCATTAATCGTGCTTGCTTTCTTTACCATGCATTGCATCATTTGCATCTTGGAATTTGTGCATACTTTGAAACGGGAAATAACCCGAAAAATAGCAAAAGGAGTGGAACTGGAAAATTGATCCATGCGGTCGTACGGCTCAATCCTCATTGGATTACGGCCGGGCGACCTCGGTGGCAATTCCACCGGGGAAAAATCATGGTTAATCGGCGATCCTAGCGGCTTGGGGCTACTCGGCTTCATGGTAGGCGGGGCTCCCGAGAAAATTTACGTGCTTATGTGTTGCATTTTTCCCCGTCCGAAAATCATTCCTTTAAAACACATTTATGAAAATCTCTGTTTTAACTCAAAAAGGAACATTTTTAGGAGACCGCACACTACGCGCACTTTGATATATCACATGTACACTTTTGCACGCACGTCCTTCAAACCCGAGGGTGGTTCAGTGCGATCACGGACTGGCCTTACGATGCTCCCGGGCGCGCACGGAATCATCCCAACCTCCCGTGGCGGCCGGTGTCGACCAATGCACGGTCCGTGTCACACGTTTCAAAAAACCGTGACTTTTGGTTGGTTTTGGTCTAGTCCGTGTCATATAGCCCGGTTGCATACCCACGTAAAGGTCGAAGCCTTAGCTCATAACGGAAGCCAAGATTTTCGCTCAGCGAAATTAGCGAAATTCCGACAAGGAAAAATCGGTGGGATCTTGACTCAGACATTGACTATTGACCTTGACCCGCACGGAATGCGTAAGAGTCAAGACCAAGTCTTTGCCAAAAATCAAAAGATCTTTCGCTCAAGCGAAGCTACGCCAAAATTCCGACAAGGAAAAATTGGCAAGATCTTGGCCGGCATTGACTTCGATTCGACTCACGCCTGCGTATGCAACGAAGTTCAATGTGACCTTTGTGTCATCCGGCTTTTTACCGCCCGACCCATGCCTATTATTCTCTCGGACATTACCGAAAGTCGAAACCGTCATTCGCTCAAGCGAAACTACGCAAAGATCCGTCGAGGCGAGAGACGAGACTTTCCCGGTATTGCCTTGACTATAATCCGCATCGCTCGTGCGTTGAAAGGTCCTATGACCCGCTAGACCCGATAGGAGCGTTCTTTACTCTCGGTCGGTGGGATCCGCGTGCCCTATAGGACCCTCGCCGGGTGTCCACCACTGGGAGGTCGAAATGCGGGTGGAATACGAGGGGCTTATAGACGTAGTGACGGAACCCAGCGATCCGGGATCTAGAGTAGTTATGAAAAAGAAGGGCGAGAACCCTTTTCCAACCAAATAGATATTAATAAAAGACCTTTGTTTTAAGTAAACTTGAAGATTCTAATTTGCATATTGCTTGAGCCTTCGACTAAACACCTACCCCGAGTCTAAACCTTTCCTATCCCTTTCCGCGGCGAGAAAGAAGTGGGTGAGAACAGGGTCGGCGACTTGTTAGCGCGAGAATCCTCGGACAGGTTCGCGAGAATCCTCGGTTTCGAGAGTCGAGAATGGCCGATTTGAGAGAGAACAGTCTTTGGTTTGGGTAACCGAGATGACTAGGGAAGAAGAGCTAACCTTAGCCACGGAAAACGGTCGTAAGGCCCATGAGAGCAATGAAGCCACGCTCATTGAAGCGCTTCGTCGTCATGGAGTTCAAATAGTGGTCGAGCCCAGCGGTTCCTTGGTAATGATAGAAGATGAGCCTCCAAGCGGCCATCTCGGCTCCATCAACCTATAACCAATGCCCTCCTCCATCCTCATACGATCCCTTATCCGGGATTACCCCTCTTCGAGTCCTTTCCAACATCTCGAAGCCATCGGGATCCCGACACCCTCACCTCCTCAAATGAGACCCGGCTTTGTTCCCTATCAACGAAAGCAAACGCTTGACTATCCCGGTTCTGCGGCCTCTGCATTACCCCGTGGGATTCACTCCCTCTCCTCGGTATGGGCCATCCCGGGCATTCCACTAGGCCTCAAAATCAGCTCAATGATCCTTACAATTCATGTCACGCCACGGCAGATCTTCCACCTCCAACTTTGCCAACGGGACCCCGGGAGGTTCCGTATCCTTTTTCCTACTTCGGAAATTATGAGCCTAATTCCTATGCCTCAGGCCCATCTCACGGGAACACGGGACTGGTCAAGTTTACACTTACTTCCCCTCCAAAGATCCCCGAGCCTTGGTACCGGCTACCCTTTGTGCCACCTCTTGTCCTTCCACCCAAATCGGATAAGCCTTCTCAGGAATCGAGCAATCCTAAACCATCCCCCGACTCAGGCATGGCTTGGCTAATGGAACAAGTTAGGTCCATGCAAGAGAAGTTTGGGGAAATAGACACCAAGAGGACGGCATACCAAATCAGTCCCAGCCAAAGTTGTCCCTCTCCCTCCAAAATTCCGAATGCCGAGAAATTGAAAAGTTCAACGGCGCGATTGTCCCGGACTCACATTGAAAGCTACATTCTTGCCATGAGAGCCAAAGATTGTACACGGCAACAAATGGCCGATCATTTTCGGTTATCATTAAAAGGTTCGGCTCTTAGGTGGTTCTGCATGTGAAACCGAAGCCCGAGCTACTTGGGACCGAGATCGGAAGCGTTCCTAGAAAAGTATAAGGCCAATTTGAATTGGGAAACCAGTAGGAATGACCTACGGGGTACCCTACAACGTTCGAGATGAGCCGGTAAGTGAATTCTACAAGAGATGGAATTGGAAGCTCGGTGAAATGATGACCCCACTCAATGAAGAGGAACAGGATGGAGATCTTCCAATCTTGCTTGAAACCTCAACTAAGAGTCCAAATTGGCAATTACTACTATCGACCTTCGGGCAATGGTAAATGCGGCACCAAGTTTGAGAATGCCTTGATATGGCCCGGCCACGAGGCGGCCGGTTCTTATCGCTCAAAGCACCGGTGTCAAATGCCCCGGTATCCTTTGTGAAAGGAAAAGAAGTGATTGGCGGCTGTTAATTACATTCGAGAATGAGAAAGCGGGACGAGAATGCGAGGCCAAAGGCTGCAAAGCCAAAGCTCCCTTTCTATCTTCTTTGAAGATTTCGGAATGCCACTAGAAAAGGTCTTCGACGGTTTGGTAGCCCGAGGACTCATCGGACCTTTGGAAAGCTGGAAGCCCGGGAACCCCGGTATCGAGAATGGACGAGACCAAACACGTCGCTTTCACAATTATCATGGCCATAACACTAATGATTGCACCTACACGAAGTTCTGATCTCTCGCCTAGTTGAAGAAGGCAAGCTAGAACCACCTCGGGGTCCCGATGTGGTCAAGAATCCTCTTCACGCTTAACAATCGAGTCAACATGATCGAGTTCGGAGGAACAAATGGAAACGGTTTTGGAAATCCGGGGGTCATAGATATCACGAAATTCAATGTTCCTTATCTTTGAATTACGGGGAAATGGAAAGATACGATTAATGCCGCCGCCATGGAGGGACGGTTTGGACCCATAGTCGGGCGATTTCGTTAATGTTGTCGAGCTCGGCCTCTTTTCTACGACATCGAACCCGGTAACCATGGTCAAGATTACGAAGAAAGGCTCACTTATGAAGGCTGCGAGTTTGAAGTAAAACAAGCCATGTTAATGAAAGTCTCTCGAGAACCCTTCATCACCCATGATGAGCATAATGTGTTTGTAATGGCTCTTACTACTCCCGAGGATCATTCCCAACCCCTGTTTGGGAAAAGGTAGAGAGAAGAGTGAACAAGCCGAGAAGACTTTTGGGATGAAGAGAGGCGTATCTCGAATCTTTGAAAGCACAACCGGTCCTCTTGCCCGGAGGTACAAATGGATGAAGTTAAGTTCGAAAGGAGATTCCGCCGGATCAGGTAGTACTTCCTATGGAATTGGTGTCGACAAAGGCAATAATGATCCGCGAGTGCACAATCAAATGACAACGCCGACAAGGCGCTACTCCCGGGGCAACGGCAAGAAGGAGTGAGATCCCGGTCAACCTTTGTCAAGCCACCCTCGAGTCAATAAGTAGTGTAGGGTCCGAGTCGGTAGCGTCTGTTCGGTCGAGTCAAGAATCTTTGAATTCCGATCCTCGAGTCATCAGAAGGCCTCACGCTGAGGACTATGAAAATGTAATCGATGCCATCTTTCCCCTTATTTTGAATGAAATGACAGATCTTTCTGATTATCCCCTTATTGCCAACTTAACAAATGATAAATTCACTCAAAACTTAACAACAGTTAATAATGAATCATTTGAACAAGATGCAAACACACTAAACGAACAATACATTAAAGAAATCTTTAAGCGGGTTTCGGAAAAAGAGGAAAACCGGGCCCAGGCTGAGGAGGTTTTGATAAGTGTGAACTTGGGTACTATTGAGGAACCTAAAGAGACACGAGATTGGAAGCTTCTTCCGGGGGTTGAAAGGGACAGATTGATCGAGTGCTCGAGAGAATACGTCGACGTGTTTGCATGGTCATACAAGGATATGCGGGGCTAGACAGGTTCGATAGTAGAACACAGAATCCCTCTAGCACCGAGATGCTAAGCCGATAAAGCGAGCGAGAAAGATTAAGCCGGAATGGTCTCTACGGGTCAAAGAAGAAATTGAGAAGCTCTTGCGGGTAGGGTTCATCGAGTCATTGAATACCCGACATGGTTGTCCAACATCGTGGCCCGTAACCAAGGCCGATGGGAAGGTCTTGACTGCTTTGTGTGGATTTCCGAGATACGAACAAGGCCGGCCCTAAAGACGACTACCCTACGCAAACATAGACATCTGGTGGACTCCACTTTGCCAACTACGAAGTCAAATCCTTCGTTGATGGTTTTGCGAGGCTACAACCGGATCAAGATGGCCGAGGAAGACCGGGAAAAGACGGCCTTCACCACACCATGGGGAACCTCTTTGTTATACGGTAATGCCATTCGGGCTCAAGAATGCGGGGCTACTTACGAAAGGGCGGCGACCGCGCTTTTTCATGACATGATCCACAAGGAGATTGAGGTTTACGTAGATGATATGATAATACACTCCAAAGGAGAGGGTGGGCGGCACTTTGTTGACCTACGAAAATTCTTTGAGAGGTTGAGACAACATTCCATGAGACTAAACCACCCAAATGCACCTTCGGAGTGACAAGGGGAAAAGTGCTTGGGTATATGGTCACGGAGCGAGGTATAGAAGTTGACCCCAGAAAGATCAAAGCCATCATGGATATGAAGCCACCTCAAACCAGGACGAAGTCAAGAGCTTCATGGGTAAATTGCGGTACATCGGCCGTTTCGTCAATCGGTTGACCACTATGTGCGAGCCCATCTTCAAGCTCATGAAGAAGAATGTGGACACGAGAATGGACCGAAGAATGCCAAGATGCCTTTGACCGAGATCAAGGCATACTTAGTACATCCCCGGTACTATGCCCCCACATAGACGAAGCCTCTTACGCTCTATCTCCTTTATCCTGAACACGGCGGTTGGGGCTATGCTTGCTCGGGAAAAGAAAGACTCTCGGGTAGAAAATGCCATTTACTTTGTCGGTAGGAAGCTACGGGGAGTGAGCTCAATTACTCGGCATGTGAAAAGACACATGCGGGGCGAGTGCAGGTAGTCGGCAAATTGAAGCATTATATGCGAAGCCCACCACTGTGAATTTGGTCTCGAAAATGGACCCCATCAAGTACATCTTTGACAAGCCTTCCCTCTCGATGCGTTTAGCGAAGTGGTCCTTCTTCTTGGCGAGAATACGACATCAACTATGTGACCGAGAAAGGCCATCAGAGGTCAAGCATTGTCGAGATCACTGGCGAACTTCCCCGATAATGAAGATAGAGGGCACGAACCCCAATTCCCGAGATGAAGGAATCTTTGCGGTTGAGCACGAGAATAGATGGCAATTGTTCTTTGACGGAGCCGCTAACAAAAGAGGAAATGGTGTAGGAATGCTATTGGTCGATCCGAAAGATGAGCATACCCCATAGCCCTCAAGTTGAACTTTCTGCCACGAACAATGTCGCCGAGTATGAAGCTGCATTCTTTGGTTTGGAGGCACCTTAGAAAGAAATGTCAAGGAGCTCGAAGTTTACGGAGACTCGGCCACGATCATCAACCAAGTCTCCAACAAGTGGAAGGCGTGGACCACTAATCTGCAACGGTATCATGCCCGTATGGAGGAGTTATTTGGACGGTTCGGAGAAGTGACTTTCCACTACTTGCCGAGGAAAAGAACAGGTCGCGAGATGCCCTAGCTACTCTAGCCTCATTGGTAGAGATCCCAGGGAAAAGCCATAAAGCCCTTGAGTGGGTAGAAGAGAAGCCCCGGCCTTACATTTGTGAAGTGGACACAGGACCCGAGCCCATAAAGGAACCTTGGTACAATCAGTTACCAATTCCTCAAAGACGGAGAGTCGGCTTTCGAGAGACGAAGAAGGTAGACCAAAGAAGGTGTCGAGCCAAAAGCTTGCGAGCCACGAAAAGGTTGGCCTCCCATTATGTCATCTAGGAGGCAGCTTTGTACAAGAAACGCTATCAAGGACCGCTCCTCTTATGTGTCACTCAAGAAAGAGCCGAGAGAGTTGATGGCCAAAGTCCATGATGGTCCTTGCGGTCCTCACATGAATGCGAGCCACGATGCAAGTGATCCTCGAGAATGGGTTACTCTTGGATCTCCGTGGAGACAGGCGCATCCAGCGCGTCAGAACTGCGACAAGTGCCGGCGGTTTGCCAACCTCAACCATCTCCCACCTCATGACACATGTCTTGCATGGCGACTCCTTGGCCGTTTGCAACTTGGGGCATTGACGTGATAGGGAAAATAGCCCCGAGAGGAAGCAATGGGCACGAGTTCGTGTTGGTAGCCATCGACTACTTCACCCAGTGGGTAGAGGCCAAGTCCTACAAGGTCCTCACTTCCGAGAAAAGTGGCCCGAGTTCATCAAAGAAAACATAATGTGCGAGATATGGGGTGCCCAGCGAGATCATTTCGATAATGGATCACACTTCGAAGGAAGGCTGCGATAGGCTGGCATCGAGTTCGAGTTACTCGCCACAAGTCGTCCCCGTACGGACCTCGAGACCAATGGAAGCGTGGAAGGCTGCTAATAAGACACTCGAGCGGATCATCAGGAAGATGGCCACCCGTGGTCGTGATTGGCCCGAAAAGCTGCACCTAGCACTGCAGGGCTCTGAACGTCTGTCGAGACGGCCACGGGAGAAACTCCTTTTGCCTTAACTTATGGGATGGAAGCGGTGTTACCGGTGGAGTTGGAAATCCCGTCATTAAGGGTCCTCTGGAAAAGCAGTGTCAATGAAGTAGAATGGTTGCGCGGCAGGCATGATGAGTTAGCCACCTTGACGAGAGAAGGCTAAAAGCCATGGAACACACCGAGCCTACCGGGCGAATGGCGGGCGTTTGATAAAAGGTCGAGGCCGGAGACATCAAAGAGGGTGACTTAGTCTTTGAAAGTGAAGCCCCCTACCGAGAGACAACCCCACAGGAAAATGGGAACCCGTTTGGATCGGCCCTTATGTGGTGCGAGAAGATACTATCGGGAGGAGCCATGAAGCTTGCGAGACTTGGATGGCAATCCCTTTGTCCACCCGGTCAGCGGTGATAAGCTCAAAAGATACTATATCTAAAAAAAAAAAAAAAAAAAAAAAAAAAAAAAGTGCAAAAAGAGTAATACCCGGCTAAGTGAAAACCCCAAAAAGGGCGGTCTAGGCAAAAGACGGGGTTGCACATATAAAAAAAAAAAAAAGAAAAAAATCTTAGTGCAAAAAGAGTAATGCCCGGCTAAATTTGAAAACCCCAAAAAGGGCGGTCTAGGCAAAAAACGAGTGCACATGAAAAAATTAGTTCACCGGAATGAACTACGTAGACTGAGCCCCTTAGCCTTTCTTGTAAAAGGGAACGTAGGCGGCCATATATGGTTCGGTCTAAACAATAAAAAGGACGATTAAGTTTCCATGAAATATGTCACGATCAATAAAAAAAAAAAAGACATTTGAATTTCCATGAAATGTGTCTTGACTAATTTCTAAAATAATATTTCTTGTTCATTACAAGTTAAAAACTTCTTGATGAGTTCAAGCACGGTCTACCTCTTGACTACGCTAACTGCTACAAAGATCTAAAATACAATAAAATGCCTAAATAAATTAATGTGTTTGCAAAATGGCAATAAGGGAATCCTAAGAAAAGATGCATCGGTCGTCATTGAGTCTTCTTTGGTCTTCTTCCCTTTTCCTCGGCCCCGTCGAGTCTTCTTCCTCTTTTTGTCTATGATGTCGGTATCCCTCATTCCGACCTCTGGTATCCTCGCTGGAACCTCCACTAACCCCGTGTCAATAAGCGCTCTCTCTATACGAGCACGAGTCCGTACCTCCTCCCTCGAGCCTCGGTCGAAGGAGCGACCTCGGACAACCTCTTGTGCAGAGCCTCCATATCTACGACCAAGTCACTGTTTGGTTATGGCAACTCGCCTTAGCCTCGGTCTCCCTCGAGTCCTACTCGAGTCGTGGTCGGCCCAATAAAGCTCGACGTCTCTCCTCCAAGATGACTGAGTCGCTCCCGTCTCCCTCTCGTACCGGTCCAGTAGACGGTGGTCAAGATGGTGCTCTTCTGCTCCTGAAGATAGCCACAGGTGGGAAAGCGGTATGTGTCCAAGCCCTCGAGAAGAAAGAGAAGGCTGTTTGGATCCCTCATGTCCAATGACACCACCTCCATGGTCCAGGATGTCCTCCCGGTCACTCAATGGCTCTGTAAAGCCCCAAAGCTGCTGGATACCAAGCGGGGTATATAAAAGGATGACCGGCGAGAATCACGGAACCCTCACAACATAAGACTCCTGAAATATCCTCTGATGCGCAACCTCCAATGAGGTATCCACCAACGGATGTCCGAAGTGGATAGCCTAGCCATCATCGGCTCCCGGCTACCTGTTCTGCTTTGCCTAGGCGCACCTCTCAGAAATCACCCGAGGGCGAGTCGGCAAAGCCCCGGGCAAAGCCAGAGCCTCTCCTGCAGCCACAAAGTCAACATAGCCAGGACTCCCGGACCTCATGAAATGGTCTCCCAGAGCCATCCTGTCGATCCCATGAAATGTCTCTCCCAAAACCGGCGGGACAATATCCTTCCCGGCCACTGAGTCTCGACCATGTCCAAGAGGCCACTATGTGAGATCCCACGGACTCGGCGGTGAACGAGACGAGAGAATACGCAAAGAATGAAAGCATCCATAGCCACCGTGGTCGCGGCCATATCTGGAGACCCCAGGCACACGGGATATCGAAGGTCAATCCTATCAGGGGCTACCATCATCCTCTCGGCCTCTCCCGGAGGAATCTGCGAGAAAAGATGCAAGCTTTACCACCAGAGGCACGTCTCCGATCAGCGGAATAGATATAGCCTCGGTCTCGGGACCCCCAATCAAGGCTCACGAAGTCTTCGTGCGTCGGGACGATTTCGTTGTAAGAGAAGCGATAAACATGTCTCCGGACGTCCCGAGAACTTTCTTTGCGGCTCTCAGCGGAGGTCCCAATCGGGCGGGAGATCCCTCAAATGCCATAAAGACTTGATCTTGAAGGAAGAATCAAGCGAGTCCCTTGTGATTTTGGAAGTTATGTCTTGCCCAAGATTGAAGACCGGATAGAAAATGGTCTCGCTTCCCCCTTTGCAATCGACGGGCTTCTCCATCGCAAAGTGATCAAAGATGGTGCTTTTAAGTCCAAAATATGCTGCAGGAACAATTGGGACAAGTCTAGAGTGAAAATGAAATGAAATGGCCAAGCCTTGCTTTTATTCGAGAAAATAACCGGTTCGAGACGGGCGTGAGCCGCACGGCTTCATTTGCCCTCGAGGCCATGCCGCACGGCTACATTAGCCCTCTGCGAGAAAAAAATTCTGCGGCAACCAAGATTGCTGCCCAAGGGAGTTTTCACCCCACTTTTTCAATCAAAACACTGTACAAAAACATATCCGAAGCCATTCAAGCATTTATACACCATTATAAATCATTTTTGACCCGGTTTCGGCCCCAATTCCAAGCAAAAAGTCGCCCCAAGGCTCGAGATAATATGCAAATTGAAAAAGCATGAATTAGAAAAGCAAATAAAACGTAAATACAATGTTTTCGCCCCATCGGTGCCCAAATAAGGCAAAAAATAAACAAAGTGTGCATAAAAAATTGTAAATTGTTTGTTTTGTTCCAAATCTATTCTAGAGACCTCCTAGGCCTCCGATTCTTCTTCCTCCTCATCGCTACTCAACTCATAGATGCTAGCCTCCCTCATCAAGTCCTCACAGTCGCTCACGTCGGACAAATGGACATTATCGTGCCGTACTCGGCCAGTTGCTCCCGAGAATGTCGGCGTTGGGTCCCCGCCCCGAGGCATGGCCTTTGGAAGAGTATTCGAGGCCGATGAGGTAGGCACGCGTGCCCCAGACGTGCCGTCTCTTGCGCCCGAGCTCCTGTGCATCCATGCCGCCTTCGAAGCGCGAGCCGGCTTCCTCGAAGAGGCAGGCACATGTCCTTCCGGCCCTATTACGCACGACCGGCCTATCGTAAGTGCGAGTGGAACTGAGAAAAAGAAGAAAAATCTCGAGAAAAATCTCGGAAAATCTCGAGAAAATTGCAAAAGCGAAAATGCGAAAGGCTGAAAAGGGAAGGACCCTAAAAGTATACTCACGGTGCTATCGGGCGGCAAGGTGTCTTTGGGGCTCCCTAGCATCGGGGACGGTATCCTCATCCTCCTCGGCACTCCATGGACCACGTAGGACGGATGCGCGGGAGGGATCGGCGGGTCGATGGGCTCATCCTCCCCATATCCACGAGTGACCGCCGGCTTCGCAGCTTCGTGGCGTCCTCGGGCGGCTGCTCCACAAACACGGCGTAGGGGTGTCCATGTCAAAGTACTCCTCTGCGGCCACGCACACTGCACAGTACCTCGCTATCTCATCCTGCGGCCAATCCACAGGCTGTAGCATCCGTCTTTGGAGGATCTGAGGAGTAATGGCGTCGATGGAGGGACATGGCCATCTTTGCCTCGAAAGCGGTCCCCAGTAAATGACATCACATGTCGGCCCGGTGAGCCACCTCCTGCCCTCGTCACATCAATGGCATCTCCCGGCCAAAATCTCCGGATACACTGCCCCGAGGGTAGAAGTCCGCTCCGTCATGCCCGTCTACTGTTGATGGTGGCCTCACCATTTTGTAATCGAAAGTAATCCGGGTCTTCCCAGTGAATTTATCTCTCGCATCTCCCCTCCGGCGAACCATAGCGGGGAAGATGGTGACATCACTCTGCTGGTTCCCGAGGAAGAACCCGATCACCTCACAAAACCGGGCTGCATGTCCAAAACATCAAGGTCATTCTCTCTCTCATAAAAGTCTCAAGACGGGGAAAAGAGAAAGAGAAAAGAAAGGAGACTACCTCGAGGGCAAATGAGAAGCGATCCATGGAAGCGGCTTTGTTCCGTGTACATGTCCAACGAGAAGTAGAGCTCCGCCAATCCGGCCTCTCCCCGAGACCGTCCCTATCCCATCCACATCCTCCAAAGAGTCGAGGAGGCAAGTCATGGCCGGCGTCCCGAGAATTAGCAAAGATAGTGGTGATAGCATCGGCCATATGAATGCTCTAGCCGGTGGCTGGGCGATCACATCATTAGCGGCAAAGTTACGCATGCAAGTACGAGCGCCGCCTCGGCGTTCGCGTCTCCATCCCGGCCCCTTGGGAATCGGCTCAAACCCGACTAAGCTCGAAAATCCTCGGCGGTAATATGGTCTCTCCAAGTCACGGGCCTCCGGTGAGCTGTAGGCCGGTAATAGGCTGTGAAATCGGCGGGAGTCCTGTCGGCTCTCCCGGCTCGGGTGAAAGCTATGGGTACTATCCCACGAGAACTCGAAAGGGCTGGACCGAGCCCTTGCTCTTAGAGGTGATGTGAACACCCCTGCCGATAGCCTCGACGAACGAATCCGGGCCGGTAGCCCTCACCAAATTCTTGGGGTTCACCCCATTCTTCTCAAAATCCGGCATCCTCTGCTAAAGCTTAAGCTGCTATCTCAGGTGGTCCTCTAGACTTGTTCTCCTGTAGACAAGCACAA
The DNA here is from genome assembly GCA_022495995.1 of Adenophora triphylla var. japonica. Taxonomy (NCBI): domain Eukaryota; kingdom Viridiplantae; phylum Streptophyta; class Magnoliopsida; order Asterales; family Campanulaceae; genus Adenophora; species Adenophora triphylla. The sequence continues at coordinate 672,370 of JAFEMH010000486.1, forward strand.
CAAAGAAATGTGTCAATCCTTCATCTCATTTTCAAAAAAAAAAAAAAGCATGCATATATTCACAAAAGCGCACATGTTTTCAAAAGAAAAGCATTCACAAAAGTTTTTCTAGCATTATTTGCATCAAAAAAGCGTCTTTCATCACTTGAAATGCGTCATGTCAAGTCCCATTGCTTTCCTAAAACACAAAATCACGATTTTCACAATTCTTTGCACATAAGCATTATTCTTTCGAAAATGGCATGCATGAATCCTTTTCATCTTCCAAAATCATGTTTTCTCAAAATTTTGACCTAGTTCTAGCACATGCAAGAACTCCGTCTCACTTTAGACATTTTTTTCATTCTTACTTTATTTGCGAGAAAAAGTGGGTCATTCCCATTATTTTTGTCAAACAAATTGCACATTGCATATTCTTAGCCTTATAGGTTATTCATCAATGTCTCAAAGTCATTCAAAAATCCTAGAAAATTCCTAAAATTCGGGTCAAGCCTAAATCATTCAAAATTCAAGCAAAATCATCGGAATTGAGCAAATTAAGAATGCTTACCCCAACCGATCGCGGGTTCGTTGATTTATGCTCCCTTCTCCCGGGTAAAGCTCAGATGGAGGCGTAAGGAAGTCATACTTCCTCTCCGTCCCGAACGAGCTCCTTTCTCCTCCTTCTCGCGGCCGCGAGATGTTCCTTCTTGCTTGCCTCGGTATGGGATTGCCCTCAGGATCCATTCCAATCGATAGAAGCAAAGGGAATTGAAGAATTTTGAAGAAATTCTCTCCTTTCTCTCTCTCTTCCTCGGCGGTTCTTGGCGGCAATAATGCCCAATGCCCGTTCAAACTGTTTTAAATAATGCGGAAAAAACGGGTCTCTAGCCGTACGGCTCCTTTTTCTCCATCTCATGCCGGGCGGCTTCATTCGCTACGAGCGAAATTACAATCCACCTTTGGACCTTCCACTTGGGCATGCAATTTCCGATTATCTTTTAACCAAGATAACATCTTTTCGAGAAAATATCCCTTATCTCTTTAGCAATCAAGCTCTATTCCCGATCGCCTCAGTTAATTCCGTTATAACGGGATAACGCTAGGTGACAACCTCAGATTGTCAAAACTCTAAGGCGAGCCTACCTCTATCCCGAATAGTGACGTATGCTAAGTTTCTATCAACTTAAGCTACCTCTATCCCGAATAGTGACGTACGCTCAAGTTTCTCTCAACTTAAGCTACCTCTATCCCGAATAGTGACGTATGCTTAAATCATTCAAACTACGGCAACCCGTATCTACGATTCGAAAGAGATTGAGACGTATGCTACGGCAACCCATATCTACGATTCGAAAGAGATTGAGACGTATGCTCGCAACCCATATCTACGATTCGAAAGAGATTGAGACGTATGCTTAAATCATTCTAGCTTTGGCAACCCATATCTACGATTCGAAAGAGATTGAGACGTATGCTTAAATCATTCTAGCTTTGGCAACCCATATCTACGATTCGAAAGAGATTGAGACGTATGCTCAAGTTCACCAAAATCTAGCTACCTCTATCCACTCGATAGTGACGTAAGCTCTAGTTTCAATCGGTGTGACCTCCATTAATTGTCAAAATCTCAAGAATCCTAGACATCGTTCCTAACTATCTAGTGATGCTTGAACTACGATCAAGGCTTGATTCCTCAGGGATACGTAGGTAGCCTTTTATAAAAGGTCCGGCCATTCGACCACTTTGGTCACCCTGTTTCTTTGTCACTCCTCGGTGATAAAGCGGCCCCTCATAAAAGTTCGAGATATCCGACCACCTTGGTCACTTCTAGCATATCCCCGGTAGGATCAATTGCTTGACCTCCTAGGTCATTTTCTCTTCTTTTTCCCACAAGAGACCGGTTTCTCTTCTTCCTCCCCCAGCGGATCCAAAGTTCCGAACTACGGCTTGGCTTGATTCCTCAGGGATACGTAGGTAGCCTTCCGGAGGTTCGGCCACTCGACCACCTTGGTCACCCAATCCGTCTCGGCATTCGCCGAGATCGGATCCTTTTCTATCGACAACCCCACTCGCCTTGCAAGTGACGTTGCCGAGGGGCTTGTAAGTACCCAAATCGGCTCATGCCTTAGGTTAAATTTCCATGGCAATTTCGGTAAGTTTCCGGTAATTCCCCGGACCTTCCTAGTGTTAGGAAATGTCTGGAAGCAGTCCCAAATTAAAATTAGGGCTGAAGGAAGCCTTCCTAATTAAGAAAACACGTTTTTCTTAATTAGGAAGAAAGGTTCTAGAATAATGCCACCTTGCATGGTTCTAGAATGCTTTGAGTCATTGTGGATAAGCCCGCATTTGCATTAGCCCAAGGTCTCTCGGCCGCACGGCTTCATTAGCCTTATCCAGGCGCCTATAAATAGAGCCCTCCTCTACCCATTTCAAGACACAACAACAATACACACAATCCATAGCAATACAATCGGTCGCTCCCAAGGCGTGAAGAATATTGGTGAAGGCTCAAGAAGGTGAAGAAGAAGGCCAAGAAGCTCCCTCCCTCCTCCTTGAAGATCCAAGACCAATCTCTCCTCCTAGCTCCGACCAAAGAAGCAAAGGAAGCAATTGGTAACCTCGCACGCCCTAACCTTGCTTTTAATTGATATACTTGCTCATTGCATTCATATATCTTGCTTGGGACTTGGCATTCATAGTTAAAGATCACATCTTTATCACCCCCTTCCCTTGTGCATGCATTAAGACCTCATTTGTCATAAAAATGTAGTCTTTTTCATAAAGGTGCATCCTTTGCACCTAAAACCCCCATTTTCAAATAAAAATGTCATTTTTATGCATCATTTGCATATAAAAACTCAATCTTTTCAATAAAAATGCATCCTTTGCATTCAAAACCCCTTGTTCAAGCATCATTTGCTTTAAAGACCATGTCTTTACCATAAACTAGCATCATATGCTTTTCAAAATGCAATCTTTATGCATCATTTGCATAATGAATGCCAATTTCTTCAACAAAAATGCATCATTTGCATAAAAATCAAATCTTTATGCATCATTTGCAATAAAGATTATTTCTTTAAACTAAGTGCATCATTTGCAACCCAAAAATGTCATCTTTTCACTAAAGTATCATTTTTTATCATGCATTCCCCTATCCCCCAACCTAGGAACGGACCGGTGTAAAAGATCCTATCTTTACATCGTTCCTTCCATTAAAGGTTCACGATTTCTTTAGAAAGGGACACCTTGAACCCTATATCTCCGATTATCGCTTAAGAAAGAGTATGAAGCCTCTATACGAGCTCGACCGTCTTAAAGCGTAGGATTGATGGGCTAAGGACCCTCCTTTTCTAAAGAACCTCATCTTTGACCAAAAGAGAGTCATTCTCTCGATCACGCAAGTCCCGAGGGTCCCGAGGTTTAAAATGCGATGATCACAAGTCATAAGATGAGGACGGGATCATAATCCCAAATACATAAAATTCCAAGGAATCCCGAGCGACAACGAACAAATGGTTTGTACGTCCGGAAGACGACTTGGGACATTTCCCCTTTTTTTTTCAAAACACATGCACACAAGAAAGCACGCAAGCAAGCATGATTACTGAAATCTTGGGAGACTTGCTCCGGCAAGGCACCTTGGGTGAACGCCAAATGTTCTTCCCAAGGGGTAACTTAACCTCCGAACCCATAAAACCTTTTTTTCAAAGTTTTGAGGTAATCAAAATGGCGTGGTGACTCCGTTTTTCAAATAACTCGGATGTCTTCAAACTCGCGTGAATCCAACACAAAATTTGGGCACACATTCACACATGGCCATCAAGATCACTTGCTCCGTCTTTTCATCTTTCTCAGTTCCTTCCTCCTCTCCATCACTAAGAGATACCCACAAATTTTTGCCCGCCTTTCTCAAGGTGTTAGCACATTCATTGGCATAGTGACCCCAACCGGAACAAGCATGACATTGAATGGATTCAATGTATTTAGGATCGGACCGGATCTTTTCCGAGGATGCACGCCTAGGTGGGGTATCCTTTTGATTTGGAGGAGGACCTCTCCTTGGCACAAAACTAGAGGTTTTGGCCGATTGGTCCTTAGCTTTTACCTGCACACTGTTAAATTTTCTAAGCATAGAATTATATCTCTTTGCAAGTAAAGCTACACTAGTATTTTCATCTAACTCCTCGAAGACTTCATCTTCATCATCCACACATGTGTCCGAAGATTCGACTTTTAAGGCAATATTTTTGCCTTTTGAAGCCTCTATTTGTTCATTGAGATTCATCTCAAAGTTTTTCAAAATGCTCATTAAGGAGTTAATGTCCATAGTTGAAAGATTATGGGCCTCTTCTATAGCTGAAACTTTAATATTAAAACGTTCGGGAAGAGTACGAATAGCTTTTGAAACAAGTTGTTTATTTATAAAAGGTTCCCCTAATACTTGACAAGCATTTGAAATATCAATCAACTTTTCAAAATAAGACGAGATGTCTTCGTTTTCATTCATTCATTCTTAATCTTTCAAATTTACTAGTGAGACCTCTAATCTTTGTTTCTCGGACACTATCATCTCCTTCACAAAATCTTTGTAAAGTATCCCAAGCATCTTTTGCAGTGGGACTATTTTGAATGAGCTTGAACATATGCATGCCAACCCATTCATAGATGGCATTTAGTGCCTTATCATTGAAACTATCAAGATTATTCTCTTCAATTGTCCACTCGAATTCAGGTTTGACTTGAACGTCACTATCGTCATCCGGAGAAAGCATTGGAACAGAATAACCATTTAAAATAGATCGCCAAGCTCGAAGATCAATTGATTTAATATGCGAGCGTAGGCGAATCTTTCAATAAGCATAATTTGATTCGTCTAGAACCGGTAATCTCTTTTGATTAGGGTTGGCCGGATCATAAGCCATGACAAAAGGATCTAAACACTTAGTATATCAAGTACTAGGCTCTGATACCAATTGAAATTGTCTATGGCTTAGAACAAGTGAGGCGAAACTCACAAGTGTTGTCCTTAGTGTTCGCAACACTAACAATAACACATACACCAATTCTAGAAAAACACAAATAAATAGAAATAAATCTAATTTGCAGTGGAAGAATTAAAACAATACACAAGAATATAATTTTTATCAAGTTATATAAGTATATAACTTGATGGGTGCCAGGAGGGCAAGACCTTTCTATTAATAATATGAATTTAATACAAGGTCGAAGAAGTTCCTTAATGATAAACAATCATTAACATAAGGAGCAACATATAAAAGAACTCTCTCTGAAAATGAACACTCAAAACCTCACAAAAATATAAAAATCTATATGAAATTCTCGAGTGTCGGACTGAGTGTTGCCAACACTGAAATGGCAACACTTGAGACCAGAATTCTATTTCTTGTGCAGATTTGCGTTTTCTGAATTGGATGATCTTCAATGAAGATCCACTGAACTATTTATAGGCCACAAAGTCTTGGAGCCTACTCAAAATGATCAGCAACGGCCTTGGAGTTTGTTTCCTCCAAATTAGCCAACTCGCCTCATTTGTAGGAGACTAGGTCTTCTCTTGCTTCTCTTGCTTGTACCTCTCAGCTCTAGATGCCTTGTACTCTGACTTGTTCTCCCCCTGAATAGATGAATAAAATCTCTTTTTGCTTGGTCATTAATTAAACAAATAAACACATGTTTATTTGTTAATTATCTCCTCTTCTTCGTGAATCATGCCTAGGCAGTTTCTGTTGATCTTTTCAAGCTCATTTTAAGCAGACTAACTACTGTTATTTAAACATTAATTTCCACATTTTTATTTGTGAAAAATACAGTAGGTTGATCAACATATACTAGCTCTTGAAGTTTTCCATACCATGCTTCGGAGCTTGATTGAGGCCGTACAAGGCTTTGTTTAACCTATAGATGTGATTAGGCTTCTTGGAGTCTTCAAACCCGGGAGGTTGATCAACATATACTAGCTCTTGAAGTTTTCCATTGAGGAAATCACTTTTCACATCCATTTGGTATAACTTAAACTCTTTGTAGGCAGGATAGGCAATGAACAAACTAATGGCTTCTAATCTAGCGACAGGGGCAAAAGTCTCATCATAATCAATTTCTTTTTCTTGTATGTACCCTTTAGCTACAAGTATTGCTTTGTTTCTTGTTATTTTTCCAGACTCATCCAATTTATTTCTAAAGACCCATTTTATTCCTATCACCGTCTGATCATTTGGACGAGGCACTAATTCTCATACTTTGCATCGGTCGAACTGATTAAGTTCTTCTTGCATAGCTTCCACCAGCTGGGATCATTGAGTGCTTGTTATGTCTTATTTGGTTCTATATTTGAGATCATTGCAGAGGAGAATAATTTGTGTCGTTCTTCCATACTCCTCCTTTGGCCTCTAGTCATTCTTGGACCAAAAACATCACCAATCACATTTTCAATAGGGTGTCCTCTAGTTGGTCTCACTTCTCTTGTAATGTCTTGCCTGACCGATTCTTGTCTTAAGGTTTCTAGGGGAGGAGTATAATCAGTTGAGGGAAGTGTGACCGGTTGAGGTGAGGATTGGTTAGGAACTGGTGAGGTTGACAAATGATTAGATTCAGGTTGAGGTGAAGAAAATGGTATATAAATATTAGAAATTGGTTCAGGTTCAGGTGGTGTAATAGGAACATTTGTAGAGGGACTAGTTGGTAGGGAAATGGTTAATTGATTTTGGGAATTGGATTATCCTCTAACCGATTGAGGAAAAAATAAATCATCAACTAGGGCTCTATCGGTTACACCACTTGATATGACTGAATTCTGAGCTGGAGGTTGATTTGCATTGGTACTGGTGTTTTAATTGCAGTTAGAGTTGCTGGATTCACCTGTCTCAAAAACACCAGAATCATTAGTACTATTTGTAGCCTTGTGAAACTCTAGCAAGTTAAATTCATCAAATGTAATATGAACATATTCAATAATTTTCAACACACGTTTAGCTTTCTCGTCAAATTTATCTCGATATTATTTACCGTTGTAAAGAACATAACATTTACAGCCGAATATTTTCAAGAAACCGATGTTGGGAATTCTGCCACACCAAATCTCGTAAAGAGTCTTTTTGTGAAACTTGTTGACCAATAACCGATTCTGAGTGAAGCATGATGTGTTGATAGCTTTAACCCAAAATTACGTGGGTAGCCTTGCTTCAGATATCATAATTTTGCCAGCCTCGATCAAGGTTCTGTTCTTTCTCTCAATAACACTATTTTGTTGTGGTGTTCCAGGCTTCCAGCAGCTGAGAAATTGTGATCAATTTCGTGATCATCACAGTAGTGAGCAATGTCATTGTTCTTGAACTTTGTTCCATTGTCAGATCTCATACTGATGATGTCACTTTCCTTTTGAGTTTGAATTAGACGGAAAAGCTTGTTGGCAACTCAATAAGTGTCATCTTTGGAGCTGAAAGTTTCCACCCAATTATATATTGAATAATCATCTACAACAACCAAGATATATTTGATTCCCCCTAAACTGACAGTTGTTGTGGGGCCAAACAGATCCATATCTAGCAGTTGGAGGCACTTAGATGTGGACATGCAAGGCTTGCTTTGGAATGATGTCTTATGTTGCTTTCCTAGCCGGCATGCTCTGCATTTCCTTCCATGATCAGCAGACACTTGAGGTAAGCCGGTTACCAAATTTTCATTGGCTAGCTTGGATAGAAATTTGAAGTTCAAGTGACTGGGTCTTTTGTGCCATAGCCATGCGTTCTCACAGATGTTCTTTGCTACAAAATAAACATTAGTAATAATAGAAATAGTATTTAAATTTATAGCATATATGTTACCTTTTCTTTGTACAATGAGAAGGGTTTCTCCTATTGCAATGTTTTTCACAAAACAGTTGGAAGAAGTAAATACGCAGTGCATACATTTATCACAAAATTGTGATATATAGAAAAGGTTATGTTTAAGACCATCCAACAAGATACCTTCTGTACAGTAATTGTACCTCTTATGATGAATCCACGACCTACAATTTTACCCTTAGCGTTGTCACCAAAGACAACTGTAGGATCTGATGCTTCTTCAATATTTGTAAGGAAATCAACATGACTAGTCATATGCCTTGAGCATCCACTTTCCAAGATCCAAATGTCCTTACTTGCATCGGTTGAGGCCATAAAGCATACCTGAAATAAAACATTAAGCTTATAGTCCCCCTTATTCTTTTGGGTCCAAATAGTTAGTTCCTCTTTAGCAGCCATACCTGGCCACCACATGAGCTTTGAGGCTTAGTGGGTCCAGATAGGTTCTTTAAGAGCCATTCATAAGTCTTGTGATCGAAATCTCCACAGTTTACACACTTAATAGAAATAGGCTGTAAGGAGGTAGGTGAGTTAATATCCAATTTGGACACTGCTTCAGAAGGTTTTGAAGTTTGAGCTTGAACAAATGTTTTTGGCACAAAGGTGTTGATGTTTCATTTGCTAGTATGTTGCAGGTTTTTGGAAATGTCTTTGCCGGTTAAGGCAGCCTTACCGGTTAGGACAGCTTTCCTGATGACATTTTCCTGACCATTTGTTGTTTCTTTACTGGTTACAACTACTTTACCGGTTGGGGTTTCCAAAACTGCAGCCTGACCATCAATTTGAATACCAGCTTTGCTGTCACCATCACCAAGTGGGACATAGGGTCCCACCTTGGAATCAGCTACCTTAGTCCACTTAGATTTTTTCTTGTCAACCTTCTTGAACTTGATCTGTTCCTTTACTTTTGGGTAAGCAAGAGGAGCAACACAAAAAGTACGAGTAGTACTTTTCTTTAGCATATCAGATGAATTATCATCAAACTTGTCCATTAAATTCTCAGTGACAGACTTAATAAAAGGCTTGTCTCTGCTGTCATTGTTGCTATAATTAAATCCTAAACCAGATTGGTAATTATAAGACATTTGGTCTTGTAGGATTGCCTCAACATCAGCTTTTGATTTATAATAAGAATTAATAATATTAATAAGAGAATTGTTTCTTTAGACTAAATCATAATTTGACTAATACATATATTTAGTCTATTATTGAGATCTTGATTTTCTTCTCTCAACTGATCTGACTCATGATTGTTTTCTTTCAAAAATTTTAGTTCTGATTTAAGAGAGTCATTTTCAGTTGAGATTCTTTTGAAATCAGCGACCATAACTTTATGAACATCATTTAGTTTTTCAAAATCAGAAAATAGTTCATTCATCACCTCTGCCATATCAGACTTGGAAAGGTTAGGCATTGGGTCAATGGTCGACTGAAAGGTTGAGGATGATGGTTTAATGTTAGGTAAGGAGGATGTTGGTTGAGAGCTTATATCAGCTAAGATCTTTTTGAATTGGATCGGTCGAGGTTCAAACACTGGTTGGGTTTTGAATGTCATTGGTTGGGTATGCGTTTGATAGGTCGGTTGTATTGGTTGCATCAATGGCTTGAGAGTAGGAGGGGTTTTGCTTTGACCATAGAGAGCTCCACCAATACTCTGGATTTTGAAGTTGTAGGGATTCTCAGCACTAGATATAGGTTCATCATAATATGATAAGGGAGATCTCATGGGTGTGATAGTGTCATTGTATGTGCTTGACTGATCAATTGAATTCCTATAGATGGGTGGCTGTAAGGGAGTGGGTCTAGTTTCTGTTCCATCAAGGGCCACAAAACTAACATCAGCATCTTCATCTGAGTCAGCATTCTCATCCTCTTAATCAGTTGCAAACCAAACAGGTATAGCCTTTTCTGTTCCTTACTTGGCTACTAGGCTCTTAGATCTAAAATTTTTCCTAAAGGGTTTCTTACTAGCAAAATGGCCAGATTTCATACAGTTGTAGCAAACAAACTCATCTTGGGCATTTTTGCCGTCGGTTGAGGATTGGCCAGATCTTTGGAAATTTTCAGATCTTTGAAAGGATGAAGGTTTGGAGTGGAAGGGTTTGTTTCCATGTTGTTGGGACTTCTTAAAGTCTTTGAACTTTCTGTAACTTCTGGTAAAGGCAGCAAATTCATCTTCCTTATAAGGCTTGTTATAATTGACATTGATTTGGGTAGGTTGAGACTGAGAGGTTGAAGGGGAGTTATTGGCAGATAGATTATTGAACAAGGAAGAATCTGGAAGATCTCAGTTTGAGCTGCTAGATAAATATTTTTGAACTGTTTTTGAACTCCATCTAGCCTGTTGAGGTCTTCCTTATACAGAAATAAAGTGAAAACAATATTCTGAATGTGAGTTTTATCCAATTCTCTGCATTTTTTAACAATAGGTACCTTAACATGTCATAGGTATCCGAGAGAATCAAGGAAAGGCATGTTAAGATCTTTCATTGTATATATTCTATCTAAAGATGCACAGGAGTTGCTTACCTCACAAAATCGATCATACGTTTCTAAGAGGGAATCTCTTGGGTTCTTCTTGAAGGATTTGAACTCAGCTACACTTTTGTACAACCGGTTTTCCTTTGCCACTTGATCTCGTTCAAAGTATCTTAGGATACTTTGCCAAACTTGCTGGGCTGTCTCATAGTTCTGTACTTGTTTGTACAACCTATCATCTAGACCAGAGGTTAGAATGTGCATTGCCTTTTTGTCGAGGGCTATGCAAATCTTATCCTCTTCAGTCCAGTCTTCATGAGTCTTAGGAACAATAGTTTCATAAACTTCAAACTCTTGTTCCGATGATCTATCGACATGATACATGAAAGGAGTTTTAAGGGCTCTTGGCATTGACTTTGATAGGAATGATAGGATCATCTCTAACTACAGTCATTAATATGTCATCAATTGAATCCATGTCCGCATGATTCTATTTTTCCATACTGGAAATTCATTTTCGTTTAACATGGGTATCGTTGCCATGTTTCACGATTGCATGAGTTTTCCCGCCATTGTAATCGGCAATTCAAACTGTGAAACTTGGAAAAATATTTTTCAAAAATTGTAAGCTCTGATACCAATTGTTAGGCCAAATTGGTAGGAAAACAGGCTAGAGGGGGTGAATAAAAGGAGTTTCAAAGGTAATTTAAAGTATCATTCAAGTTATATTCCAATAAGAAAGACAAACAAAGCAGTTAAGGATTCAAAGGATTGTAATCGGTGATAGAGCTCAACCGGTTATAAGACAAGATAAAATGAGCAAACACAAACAAAGGGACACAGTTGTTTGGAGAGGTTTACAGTGTTAAATAATTGTTACGTAATCTATCAAGTTTTGTCAAAACTTGAATTTCTGAAAAGGTGCACTATTAATGTCACTAATTTATTACAAGTTGCAAGCTTTAAGATTTAAAGCTGCCTAAAGGAAAGTGATCACTAATGGATCGTGATACAAGTTTGACCAGGTGTTTTCAATAGATGTGTTCACAAGTTGAACCTATTTCTCTTGGGTGTGTAGTGTGATCAATCAATGTGTTTCAGACATAGTTTTGTTGGGGAACACTTGCAGAAATTGATTGAGTGTGCAAAGTGTTTGTCCTAAAAAATGATCTAGTAAATATAAGGACTGATTGTCTTGAACTTTAATGCTTGAGCACTCGCAGTTCTTGACAATTTCACTCTCAAACTCCTCAATGCACCAACCATCTACAATTCTCAAATGAAGGTATTTATAGTGTCTTCAAATGAAGTTGTTGTCTTTGAAGGGGTTGAATGGATGACTTGGTCTGACAAGCATTAAATGAGAATATCTTATGCATTGAATAATTGAGATTTGAAGTACAACCATATTTGAATTTTCTACTGGATAAGAAGTTATTGTGAGTACTGGTAACTTGAACATTACTTGAAGTAGTTACTGACAAGGCGGCATCAAGGTATTCATAGCAACTGTTCTACCAACTTTATCTAAGTAGGTGAGATCAATTAATGATAGGTCAACTGATGAAAGCTTGTTGGGGAAGCTTGACCGAATGCAGGATTTAGTAACTGATGAGTATAATCGGTTAAGTTACTAAACCGGTTGAAGGGTTTGAACAACTGGGCTCATGACCGGTTATGGCAGTCAACCGGTTGAGGTCTTTGGCTTGATGAATAAGTTAATCAAAATCTTTATGTAAAAACTCAATATGTTCATGTTTTCAATTATATTTGAGAAAATACAAGTATACAAAAATACTTGCACTAGCACTAATGGGATTATAAGGGTAAATAGAAAATTCTAATTAGTCTAGTTAAAATTAGGGGTACTCACTAATGCTTTAATGATTGGGATTAATCAATTCCTAACCTATATATATACTCCCTCCGTCCCGGACCTATGTGCTCGGTTTGACTTTTCACGTAAATTAAGGAGAGAGTATTATATTGAAAGTGTTGTGAGTGTGAAATAAAATAGGAGAGAGAATGAGTGGAGGGAATAGTAAATTATAATGGTGTTGTGAGTATTAAAATAATGTAGGAGAGAGAATGAGTGGAGGGAATAGTAAAGATTCATTTCCATTTTAGAAAATGTGCACATAGGTTTGGGACGCCCAAAATGGAAAGTGTGCACGTAGGTATGGGACGGAGGGAGTATTTGACTAACATTTATGAATTTATAATTCAGGGCATGTAAAAAAGAACGGTCAATCAATCTAAATATGCAATGTATTTTTGTATTTTTTTTTAATATAATCTAACGTACTTGTTATTTACGGATAAGGGTAACATACTTTTGAATTCGTTATCAAATAATACAACATACTTTTTTCAGCTTACGGTGTCAAAAATTTAACAGAGATACTGACGCGACACTGCCACGTCAGTGCAACGTCACTAAAATCATAATCATGGATGATGTGTCACTAATGTGTCGCTGGCGTGGAAGTGACACATCAGCATTACCGTTAGATATTTGACGTCGTAAGTTAAAAAAAAGTTTGTTTCATATTATATTTGATAACGAATTCAAAATTACATTGCCTATATATATATATCAATAATTAGTATATTGTATTATAGGAAAACTAGGGTAAAGTAAGTTGAATAAGTTAGTAATTATTTCAAAAAATAATAATTATTATTATTTTGATAAAAATAAAAATAAAATCAAAAACTTATTCAAGGATAGGTAATATCTCTAGTAGGATTTTAAAATCTAGGTAATGAAATTTAACTGATGGAATACATTAAACATAAACATGAAGAGGGAATATCTTCATGTCAGAATCCAAAAAGAAGACTACTCTTGATGAGCCCGGGCCTTTTAGATCAGACCCAAAGCTCGGTCTTATCCAAAGGTCAAGTATGACATGACATACCCTAGACCGTCAGAGTCAAGACCGTAGACAGATAGACCGTCAGGGTCAAGACCGCGATCCTCTAAGACCGTCCCAGTCAGAACCGCGGACAGCCAGACCGTCAGTGAGGTTACCGTGGAAACTGTGACCGCAATATCTGTGCTAGCGTCAATATCGTTGACCGCGCCAAAGATGTTGACTGCGGTCTCATACCAGACTCTCAATTATCTCACCAGACTCCCAATTAAAGCCAAAGCTTATATAGCAAGTTTCCTAACGTGCTCTGACATAAAGAAGCCGACTTATTCCAATCGCATTGAATGCGGATCAGGCGCATACTATGCCACTAATGCGCCGCGCCAACAATCCTCTGTATACGTTTCATGTCCACATCAGCGACATCCCTCTGCAGTGAATCTTACTTTACTGACAGACCCAACCAAATGCGGACACGTGTCCTTGGTCAAAGACAAAAATATCCTTAGGGATGACGTCAGTGGTCAGCTCTCATTACCTATAAATAGAGGGTCTTTGTCCCCTTGGACAAGGTAAGTGTCAAATTATATTTGTAAGTCACATTGTCTAAATCCTAAACACACAAACACCAAGATATTCCAAGTCTTATTTCTCAGTTAAATACCTCAGAGATCTTACTCTCACACCCGAGGGCCTGAGCTGGATTAACATCCGATTTTCTTCTTAACGGTGCTTATTCTCTATGTTGTGTTCTAGCTGTAATGTACCCGATTTTTTTTTTGAAAATCAAACGGAGTCGCCACGCCATTTTAATTTTGAGGGCCAAAACTTTGAAAAATGCCCGAGATCAAGAGATTCGAGTTCGGAGGTCACGTTACGCGCCGGGAAGGACGTTAGTGTGCACCCGGAACGCCTCGTAAAAACGAGTCTTCCAAACATTCAAAATCCTTTGTTGTGTGTGTGTGTGTGTGTGTGTGTTTTGGCCAAAATATGTTGAAACTGAGGTAAGTAAAAATTGGGAACTCTTTTTAAGGCTTTAAACTGATCCCATGATTTTTTGGGTGATTTTTGGGTTGATATTTGTAACTCAAAAGATTTTTGGAAGTTGAAAACCATTTCTGCCAGAATGAAAAAAGGAGTTGACCCTTGACTTTGAAATGGACTTTAGGGCTTGAAAACTACAGAATCTGGGAAAAGTCCGGGAATGAAAAATGTTCAAAACACCTTAAAAAAGGTTTCTGTAAAAGAACTTTTCATTTTGGAGATTATTTGAGGGGTCAAAACCTTCTGGAAATCTCAGATCTGAAATCTGGATTTCCAGAGACTGATGAACTGACCTTTAAAAGAAAATTTGAAAAAAGGAGTTCTACTCACACAAAAAATAAAGTAAAAATATGTATGGAAAGATATGGATGTTGGCTACAAAAAGTATTTTGTAGTCAACACCAAATTCCAAGTTTTACTGGGTCCAAAAAATAGGAAAATGGACTGAGGTCTCAGAACAATGCTATTGGACAGCAAGATGTTCTTGAGGGAAAATGTGATTTTTGGGGGATTTGCATCTATGTTCACCCCATTTTCATCCCTAGACTTGATACCACTACCTTTTGTTAAGTGGTTATCATATTCAAGTCATCCTTGGGGAATTTATGGGGTTGAAACATGTCCTTTGCAAAGGGAAAGGGGGTTTTGTAAAGATGAAACCAAGGAGAAAGAATTGACTAAAGATCTAAAATGTGGACCACTTGAGATGGTCATTCATGAAGATGAACTTCAAGATGACCATCTTAGGTCAAAACTCAAGTTAAACTAGACATAAAATAAGTCAAAGTAAGAAGAACAAGATGATCAAGAGATCAAAAGAGAATTTTAGGGTTTTGAGAAGGAGGGCTTTACCAATGGTGACACCCTATCTTCCTAGGCTTGAAATTTGACTTGAGGAGTATCAAGATTTGGTGTTTGGCTTGAGGAGTATCAAGGTTTGGTGTGTTTGGTATTTGATTGGGAAAGATTCAAGAGAAAATGGTGGCAATCTAAGGATTCCCACTGTTTTCTCTCTATATTGTCGCCCAGAAGCACCGTTCTTGTGAGTAAGTTGTGTTTTTAAACCGAGAGAGGAGGGTTCAATTTATAGCCCTCTGTGAGGAAGCGAGGAAACATATCCGCGCGGACAAGGATCGACGCGTGCACTTGTTCATCTGCTGATCTTTGCGCTTTTGGGCCAGGAAGAATAATCTTTTTAAAATTCAAAGCTACTTTGTTTTTCAACTTTCTTAATTCGGATTTTTCTAATTTCTTTTGCTTTTTGAGATTATTTTCTTGGTTTAACTTAAAATGGCAATGCCCATTTTACCCTTACTTTGTTAGAAAAGTTAGGAATGTTAGGAATGTTAGTAATGTTATAACTTTCGTTAATTTTCTAACGAAAATGCTAACAAGCTCAAATTGGAGCACTTACACTAGCTACCACTCAAATATCAAGCCAAATATCCTACATCATTCAGACACCTGAAAATACTTGGCATCATTAACTCTCTTCGTCTCAATTTAAATAATATAGTAATGTGAAGGTAAAATTGTGAAAAACACTATTAATAAAATGAGTAATAAATAATAAATAGATAAGTAACTAAAAACAACTGAGTGAGTAAATTTTCCCTCCTTTTCACCTTTTTGCATTAAAAACCTAATTTGGGTAATAGATTTTTAATGATCGTCATCATGATGAATCGATGATTCAAGTTTGTTGATTATCATCCTATGATATTCCGAGAAAAAGGTCGGGCCCACGCTGGCTCGTGATTTCTACCCTGTCTTTGGCTTCCAGGGAAATTAGGGCTGGCATGTAAACATTTCGGTATATTATTTCTACATCTTATTCGATTTAAGATTTTTTTTTTTCGGCATGAAAAATAAAAAATAATTTTATAATAAAATGAGATAGAATGAATGCAGGAGATATAGTGAATATGAAAAATAAAATAAAGAATTAGTGAGAGTAATAGTAAATGAATTGTTGTTGTGAATATAACAAGTACTTCATCCGTCCCAATAATAAGTTCACCATTTTGGTTTCGATACGCAAATTAAGGATGGATAAAATGTTGTGAGTGTAATAGTAAAATAGGAGAGAGAATGAGCGGAGAAAAAAGTAAATTTGAAAAGTATTGTAAGTGTAATAGTGAAATATGAGAGAGAATGAGTGGAGAAAATAGTAAAGATTTTTTGCCAAAAAAAAGGAAAAGTGAAGCTTCTAACGGGACGCCATTTTGAGTAATTGGTGAAGTTATTAATGGAACGGAGAGAATATATATTATTAAATAAAAAAATAATATAAATTTGTTATTTTAGAATGGTACAAGTGTATCTCATTTTGGGAAATAATAGCGAGTATGAAAAATAAAATAATTTTTTTTTTAGAATAAGATGCATTCGTGTCAGTTTTAGTTTAACTTTATATTATGAAGTTTGACAATCATCACTAATGCCTCGACCCGCGTGGACATCATTTTACATAATCAAGAAATACTAATAAAGTATTATCAATACACAGGTAAAATGTGAATGAGGTATATTACTTTTTCACCTCTGTCACAATATTACAAGTTAAATATTTATTATTTGTACGAGAATTAAAGAAAATATTAGTCAATTAGGTATTATAAATATAAAAAGTGGGGTAACAAATAATAATTGAATTATTATTGTGAGTATAACATGTGAGTTACCCAATGAGGAAAGTGTGCATTTTTTAGTTGGACACCTAATGAGAAAAGTGCGTAGTTTGTAAGGGGGGAAGTATATTTCTTATTTTTCTTTTTAGTATGTCTCACTTTAAATTTTTTAATTGCTTCATTATCTAAAATGGACAATAAAATTCACTTGTTATTTTCACAACAAAAATTATGTACCTATTTTCTCTCTCCCACTTTACTTTTCATACTAACAATATTTATTTTTTCTTAGTTTACGTGCCAAATCAAACTAAGAACATTAAATTGGGACGGATGGTCTTCTGGTGGACTTTGCTTGAAAGGATCGGTCTTACGTCTGCTGCCGAAGGAAAGGATGACCATTTTGGTCGAGTGGCTGGACCTAATGATAGGCTACCTACGTATCCCGAGTGGGAATCAAGCCGGCCGTAGTTCGAAATTTACTCGAGATTTCGTTGGCTTCGCTGGGGAAAATCAGACGTATTCGTTGGGGAAATCGGTCTTACGTTTTACTGCCGGGGATGATTTTGATGAAAGATACGGGATTCCGTTATCTTTCTCGGGGAGATCGGTCTTACGTTTTACTGCCGGGGATGATTTTGATGAAAGAAACGGGATTCCGTTATCTTTCTCGGGGCACTCGGTCTTACGTTTAACTGCCGGGAATTTCTTTTGAGAGGGTATGAACCTAAATGGGAACTTAGTTCAGGAGTATGAACCTAAGTTGAGGTTCGGTTCAGGAGTATGAACCTAAATGGAGACTTAGTTCAGGAGTATGAACCTAAGTTGAGATTTGGTTCAGGAGTATGAACCTAAATGGGAACTTAGTTCAGGAGTATGAACCTAAGTTGAGGTCTTGTTCAGGAGTATGAACCTAAATGGAGACTTAGTTCAGGAGTATGATCCTAAGTCGGGATTTGGTTCAGGAGTATGAACCTAAATGGGAACTTAGTTCAGGAGTATGAACCTAAGTTGAGGTTTTGTTCAGGAGTATGAACCTAAATGGAGACTTAGTTCAGGAGTATGATCCTAAGTCGGGATTTGGTTCAGGAGTATGAACCTAAATGGGAACTTAGTTCAGGAGTATGAACTTAAGTCGGGATTTGGTTCAGGAGTATGAACCTAAATGGGAACTTAGTTCAGGAGTATGAACCTAAGTTGAGGTTTTTACACGATGGAGGCTATTTGAAGGTGTTCTTGCTGGGAAGACTCGGGCTTACGAGAACCATCGGGAAGAAAGGTGATCAATGTCGGTCAAGTGGATGGACCAAGGATTGAGCGTATGGGGTTTGCAGGGATTGACTATTTTAGGGAAGTCGTCCTAGAGATTATCAGTATTTGGGAGTCACCAGGGATTGACTATTTTAGGGAAGTCGCCCTGATGATCGACTATTTTTGGGAGGTCGCCACATGATCGACTATTTTGGGAAGTCACCCTATGATCTCGTTGTTTTGGGGAAGTCGCCCATGGTTTGACTATTTTTGGGAAGTCATCCTATGATCGACTATTTTGGGAAGTCGCCACTGGATCGACTATTTTGGGAAGTCGCCGTGGTTTGACTGTTTTTGGGAAGTCGCCCTATGGTTTGACTATTTTTGGGAAGTCGCCACAATGGTTTGACTATTTTTGGGAAGTCACCCCTATGATCGACTATTTTTGGGAAGTCGCCCTATGATCGACTATCTTTGGGAAGTCGCCTGTGGTTTGACTATTTTGGGAAGTCGCCACTATGGTTTGGCTGTTTTGGGAAGTCGCCTATGGTTTGACTTGTTTGGGGAAGTTGCCACTATGATCGACTATTTTTGGGAAGTCGCCCTATGGTTTGGCCCTGTTTTGGGAAGTCGCCCTATGATCCTGACTATTTTTGGGAAGTCGCCTACGATCTCGACTATTTTTGGGAAGTCGCCCTGTGGTTTGACTGTTTTTGGGAAGTCGCCCTATGGTTTGACTATTTTTGGGAAGTCGCCCTGTGGTTTGACTGTTTTGGGGAAGTCGCCCTAAGGTTTTGACTGTTTTGGGGAAGTCGCCCTGTGATCTGACTATTTTTGGGAAGTCGCCCTGTGGTTTGACTATTTTTGGGGAGTCGCCCTATGGTTTGACTATTTTTGGGAAGTCGCCCTATGGTTTGACTATTTTTGGGAAGTCGCCCTATGTTTTGACTATTTTTGGGAAGTTGCCCTGTGGTCTGACTATTTTTGGGAAGTCGCCCTATGGTTTGACTATTTTTGGGAAGTCACCCTATGATCTGACTATTTTTGGGAAGTCACCCTAAGATTTGATGATAATGTTCTTTTAGAAAAGTAGTTGACTAAGATATGCTTTCATACCTGTGCTGTGCTTACACATAGTGCCGCCAAGGACCGAGGCTTCGCTGATGTTGATGAAGAGTTGTTGGGTTGCGGTTTCTGCTGACGATTTGCTGTCTTTGGAGGCATTTTGACCTGAAGGAGGAGTTTGGTTGAGTCTGCATCTTGCTGGTGATCGTCAACCTTGTAGAAGTTGTTGAGCTTGTCTTCACATTGGGACTTCTTGCTTTTGAGAACTTGGTGTCTCTGACCGCATTGTATTTGAGAACCTGGCGTCCCTGACCGATTTGTATTGGAGAGCTTGGTGTCCCTGACCGATTTGTATTGGAGAACTTGGCGTCCCTGACCGATTTGTATTGGAGAGCTTGGCGTCCCTGACCGATTTGTATTGGAGAGCTTGGCGTCCCTGACCGATTTGTATTGGAGAGCTTGGCGTCCCTGACCGATTTGTATTTGAGAACTCGGCGTCTCTGACCGATTTGTATTTGAGAACCTGGCGTCTCTGACCAATTTGTTAGACACTGGAGGTGGTCTTCGTTGGGGGTTGTTTTCATCCATTTGTGGACATTGGGGGTCGTCTTTAGCAAGTTGCAGACGCCGGAGCTTGTCTTTGCCAAAGCTAGATCTTTGGAGGCCGTCTTCATCCGTTTGTGGACATTGGAGGTCGACTTTGGTGAAGATCATCCTTGCCGAAAAGGGGGATTTGATTTCTTGCTTGAATTCCTGCATTCGTTAGTGAAGAGGAAGATGCATATATGACATTCATGATGACAGATGCATGCATAGAGCCAAAAATGATTGTGAGAGTATCACTGCATATGTTTGCGAGATGATGCATTTACTTGCTTTCGAAGATGCACCTAGCCTAAGCTTTTGACAGGGAAATTATGATTTATGATCTTCAATTCACTTAGGATTTTTCCTATTGATTCAAGTTTTGTGCATGCTACATGAGCCCTTGGGAGATTTTTGTGGGGATGCATGGTTATGTATGTGTCTGGAGACTGTTTGGAACAGATTTTGAGCATGTGGGGGATGAGAACCCTTGGTCGCGATTTAAACAGCGGTTGTTGGTGAGGTTTTGTCAGCAGTATCACATGGACCTCAATTTTGATGAGATTGGATTCGGATCCCGGGTCTTGATTGGAATTTTCTCTCTCAATCTTGGTCATTTGAAGCTGATGCTGACAGGCTTTAGGGCACGTTGATATGAGTGAAGCTTCTTTCATTTGGGTGAGCTGTGACCTCGGCCGAAACCTTGTCCGGAGGATGATTTGATGGAATTGCTAATGCCGGGAGAAACCCTGATCTTGAATTCCGATGCTACGGGAAGCTGCCGTGTACCAAGTTCTGAAGCTGAAATTCTTTCTTGCGACTTGATAAAATTCGGGTCCAAAAGACCATCTTGACAAAGCCTCCGGATCTTGAGTAGGCAAAGTCCAGATTTTGAAGAAGCGATTTGGCGAGTCTATCTCGTGGTGAAGAACCCAACGTGGACCCAAAGATGACTATATAAGCCCCGGCAGAAGAGGCTCATGCTACAGGAGAACTTTGGGAGAACCGCAGCAAGCCCCAGCATGAAGAAATTCGTAGTAGTCTTACGTAGGGGGAACCCATCTTTTCGGACCTTAGTCAACCAGCCTCTTGGACAAGACTCAGAAATGTTTACGTGCAGGGGCATATCTTTTGAAAGATGGGAATGTCTCCCGAATTTGTGTATGACACTCTCGCTTTTGGTTTGACTCTTTTGAGAGAGTATAAGCATCACAAGGTGTGGAAAAGTGTATGCAAGCCCCCGCAGACGTAAAGACGAGTGTTTGGCTCTATTTCCCTATGATGGAGAGAGAGAAGACTTGTCGAGACACTTGAAAACTTGTCTTATTCATGATGATCACAAGGCTGCTTAAAACCCTTTGTTAATGTTCGGGTTATTCAATCCCTAAATCTGATATGAACAAATATTTTGATTAATCACAAGGAGAAAACCAACTGATATCGAAAATCAAGCTTGGAAGGGCGGAAAGTGTATAGGGACGATCCTTGATGAGACCGGACTTTTTTTTTTTAGATTTGTTTGTGATTTCGACCGGACCATTTCTGGTTGCCTACGTTCCCTCCATCATGAAGAGCTCAGGTCGCCGTAGTTCGGGCTTATCCCGAATGAAGAGAGAATGAGTGTGAAAATTCAAGACTTTGAGGTTCTTTTGGGAATTTGAGGATTGGAGATTCAAATAACATATCCCCTCAGAGTGTTCATGAAAGACACGGATGCGAAGCCCCAGTGGGACATCCACGGCAAGTGTTTGTGGAGGAGAAATGAAATATGCTCACATGAAATGTCGAATGAATCAGACTTGAATTTGCACAATCTTTGATCATTTGAGCCGAGATGGATTTGGCTCCAATTTAAGCAAGCAATGAAGCATTAATTTGATTTATATTTTACGATGAAATTGCTATCCGATAGAAATTGCAGCTGGGTTTCCGGGCTTTGATCGGCCATCGGGTAATTTTGGAAGTTATGACCTCTTAAAGTGAGAGGCCTAGGCCTTTTCGACCGAACCTCTAAAGATGAGAGGTTGGTTTGCAGGGATGTGTTTGGGAAATCTATGGCGGGGAAGATTGATTGCCTCTAAGAGTGAGAGGTCAAATTTTGACTTTGGCCAAAGGCGATGGTAATGGGAATATCCTCTAAAAGCGAGAGGATGGCTTGGGATTGGTTTAAGGTAATGATAAGAGGAAGTCCGAGCTACTGACAACTTTTTGCGATCTTGCGAGAATTCAGGCTCCTTTTTGATCATTGGAGAGCTTCTTGAGATGTCGGGGACTTTTGAGTTCTTCTTCTTTTTTTTTTTTTTGGAAGGCTTCCTGAGGAGCTTGGAATTATATCCGAGATTGTGAGGATTTTAAAATCCTTCTTTTTTTGTTTCTTTTTTTGTTTTTTTTTTTTTTGTTTTTTTTTTTTTTTTTTTTTTTGACTTGGAAAGCTTCCCGAGGAGTTGAGGATTATCTTTGTCCTTCCTTCATGGCTTGAGATAATTTGCGCATCGCCGATTCTCGAAGCTAACTTCTCGGGCTCGCTTGGACTTTCTCTCAGTATGGAGCAAAAATGATGGCTAAACCGGGTTTCAAAACACGCCGATCTTGAAATGAGAGGGTAGTGTTTAGTAAGGGTGAGGTAATGGCTTTCCTATGGGTGAAAGGTTTCAACCGCAATCCCTACTGGATGACCTAAACGAGATTAAGTCTTCATTGCTTGCTTAAGCTTTATATGAGAAAAGATCCATGCAAATTCATCGAGCAACGAGATGATGATGATGAAAGGGATGTGAGCATATGAGATGCAAGATGGGGAGTTGGTAAGCCCCAATTTGGGAAGGATATCAATTGATTTTCTCACTCCGATTAGTTTAAATATTAATCATTTCAAAGAATTAGTGGTTGAAAGCAAAGACAAGTGATCATTTTGGGATAAAACCATTTCAATTAAGTGTAACGTGGGTGCGCAAGTGATGTCTCGAGTCTAGCAAGAAAAGAAAAAAGACTTATATTAAAAATTAGACACTTAATCACTATGTCCAAAATGGACTACAACGACAAATGTCCAGGAAGGACTTAGGTGAAAGAAAAGTACTAGAACCTACGAAGGTTGACTCAAAAGACTATTTTAAAGATAGGTAGCCCCCGAGTCTAGCCGCTCTTTCTTTGTTGAACCATGCATCTATTCTTCGACGCTGGAGACGGGAGCTATTGCAGACCTTTCCATCGGGATTTCCTTGGCAACTTTTTGCTCAATCCAACCATCTTCATTGCCTCGCGATGATCGGTTCATTGACCTTGCAAAGGGACGAGTCAAACTCCATTGTGCCCACAAGGCTTGAACCACCAAACTCGATCATGTTGACACTCATGTTGTTAGGGAGCGGGTTATTGATAGTATTAGGTCCTTCAGGCATCTCTAACCTCCCTTGCTCAATCAAACCTTGGATGGCCTTTTTCAGGGGGACGCAATCATCCGTCAGTGCCCATGGTAAGATGAAAGGCACAATGCTTGGAGGTATCCAAAGGAGCATCGGGGTTTCTAGGCCGATAATTTTCCAAAGGTCGAAGCAAACCTTCTCTCACCAAACCTCTCAAGATATCACTCAAAGGCATCCCAAAGTTTCCCAAGTTTTGGAGCCTGGATCTCGGATGGATCGGGTTTCTTGGGAACAAAGGAAGTGGCATTGTTACGCCCCGTCCCGCGTAGCCGATCGCCTCTTTGCCTTTAGCGAAAGTGAGAGTAGTTTTGGAGGGAGGAGCCCGATATCCAGTAGTGCGGGTGCAGTCTGGTCGGGGCTGCTGAGATTGTAAGCCTTTTCAAACTTAGCCCGGAATTAACCATTGCACGCAAGTCGGCGTAGGGGAAGTGGCCGAGGAAGCTCTCAAATGCGGCTTTAAGCATGACCGAAAGATGTCTAATCAAGCTCCTCGTCGAGGGAGGAATGGCCATTTCACCGAGCTTTAAGTTCCATCTCTTATAGAAATCCCCAATATTCTCATTAAAGGCGCCGCATCGTTGTTTCGTGTCAACTCTGTTTGTCTCCCACTCCAAGTTGGCTTTATACTTATCTCGTGAAAGTACCGGTAATTTGTTCCCAAGTAGCCCTAGCTTCAGCCGCAATCGGAAAAACCATTTCAAAGCCCCCGACTTCAAAGAGAGACTAAAGTAATCGGCCAACCGCCGGTTTGTGCATCCCTTAGCCTTCATTGCCAAAGTATAGGTGTCCAAGTGAGTTTTAGGGCATGCACTCCCGTCAAACAATTCCAGAGTGGGCATCACAAACTTGTGAGGCGGGGGGACAATCGAGTCGGGATCCGTAGGCCGAAGAGCAAGTGTTCTTTTTGGCGATCAATTCAGCAATACGTGCTTTCATTTCCTTGTGTTGCTCCATAAACCAAGCCAATTGGGGATCCAAAGGTGGAGCGGGAATTCCCGAGCCGATATTTGAGCCGGGAAGAGGACTAGGCTGTTGGTGGTGCATTGGTGGAAGGAATACCATACTCTCAGGCATAGGTGAAAACCTCGTCCTTGGCCCAAATTACCCCTGGGAGTGTAGGTAGGAGCTTGGGCAAAAGGATAGAACCCGGCGACTTGCTTTGTTGGCTTCCAATCGGCAAGAGAAGATGGAGGCAGATCTGAGGTAGCCATATGGCTTGGATTTTCGGAGTGAGGCCCATAAGTAGGCTTAAGTGCGGGCCGCCGTCCCTGGTTGTTGAATTGCATGGCTGGTTGTGGCGAGGATGCATAACCGAGAGGATACCGTGGTCCCGGTGATTCGGATGAAACCGGGATGAAGGCTTGATAACCCATAGAAGTCTGAGTGAATGGATTTGTGAAAAGCCGTGTGAGGAGCAACCGAACCAAGTACCATTACGAGGAGGGGCTCCTGACGTGGCCCGGAACCGCATTGTGGCAACATTCCAAATTGTGGCCGTTGATGTGAAGGTCCTGGATTGATCGGTTCCGAACCGAGGCGGGATCCCACTCAGCTGCGTGGCATTCCTGGGTATCCCCAACCACGGGAAGGCATTCTGTACCGACTTTGCCCCCACCGAGGAGCCGTGAACCGATTCGTCCCATCAGCCGCATGGATCCAGTGGTCCGACTCGTAGATTGAGGGACATGTGTTCTCGGTAGCACCGAAGGAGGTTGGTGGTGGCATCCTGGAGTAATCGGGAGACCGAGATTGGGATTGGGGTCATCCTCTTCTTCCACAAAGTGAAGGTGCCATCGGGATTGAGGCCGGCGGCCAAACCATGGCTCTTAATAGCCTCGATAAGGCTATTCACCGTGCTTCCCGTCGCATTCTCATCTGTTACGCTAACCGATTCCATTGCCGTTCGTCCGAGGAGTCCCGGAGGCGGAGTGACGTTGTCCCCCTCGTTACCGGCCCGATGCGGACATTCTCGAAACCCGGAGTTGAAACAAACGGCGAAGGCGATGAGGCACTCGACTCTTCCCAACCGATTAAACTATGACCCTATGCCCGAAACCAAGCTTTACGCGGAGGCTGCGGGGGAAAGATACGAGGGTTCGGATGGCGGGAATTGAAGGAGGGTAGGTGTTTGGGCTCTTAGGCTCATGCAACATGCGGTTATTTGTTCATGTTTACTTAAAACACGTTTTATTAACCTAATCGGTTGGGAAAGATTGCTCTTCTTTTTTTTTCGAACTACTCGATTCCTGGATCGGTGGGCCCCGTCACTACGTCTATAAGCCCCTCGTATTCCACCTGTATTTCGACCTCCCGGGGTGGGACGGCCCGGGCGAGGGTCCTATAGGGCAGCGGGTCCCACCGACCGAAAGAAAACGATCCTAAAAGTGCGGCGGGTAATCGAGTCTTAACGAGCATTCGATGTAAATTACGGACAAAGGCGACGTCAAAAGTCAAGATCATGTCAGGGCTCGACGAAAAGTCGGCATGATTTGGGCGATAAGCGTCCACATTGATCTTGACTTGTCGTCGGTTAAGCCGTAATTAGGCATGGAATAATCATTAATCCTTGATGACTCGGTGTCAATCTTTGGGAGTCAATGTATAATTTGTGCCGATCGAGCCGAAGTCAAGGCGCGGTCAATATCTTGGTCAAAGTCTGCGGCGGAAAACCGCGGAACTTCGACGATTAGGGTCCCGAAAGATATTGAGTCGGTATGCCGACAAAGGCTTGAAAGGAAAGGTCTATACACGGACGGGGCATGACACGGACCGGACTAAAAACCAACCGGGTCTCGGACAAAGTGTGTCACGGACAAGTGCATGGTCGACACGAGGCTCCATGGGATGTTTGGGTAGTCCTGTGCTCATCCGAGAGGCGTAATAAGACCAAACGGACCGCGACAAGGATTTCCCCGGGTTAGGGACGTAGTGTGCAGTGTACGGTCACGTGCGCGTAGTGTGCAAGCAGTCTATATTCTTTTTCTGAGTAAAATAGGAAAATTTTTTTTTATGTGTCTTAAAAAGGCATGATGCATGATTTTTTTTTTTGAATTTTTTTTGAAAATTTTTTTTTGAAAATTTTATGAACACATAAGCACATAAGCACAAAAATTCCGACAGTTAGGGACATTATTCCGACAGTCAAAATTTTGACTTTTCCGAGGCGGCCAAAAACAAATACGAAAACTGTGCAAAAATCAACACACACAAAGCAAAGGATTTTCAAATGTTGAGACGGAAGCTTGACCCTCAAAAGCTTTTTCTTTTTTTTTTGAAAATAATGATACCGGTACGTGAGATTGTTAGACCACAATTTATCCCCGACTCGTGTTAGGAGACGATAACGGGAAGTTTAATGGTTTCCACCAATATACCAAATATCATTTTTTTTAGAAAAAGCTTAAATATCCCCAGCAGAGTCGCCACTGTGATGTACCCGATTTTTTTTTTGAAAATCAAACGGAGTCGCCACGCCATTTTAATTTTGAGGGCCAAAACTTTGAAAAATGCCCGAGATCAAGAGATTCGAGTTCGGAGGTCACGTTACGCGCCGGGAAGGACGTTAGTGTGCACCCGGAACGCCTCGTAAAAACGAGTCTTCCAAACATTCAAAATCCTTTGTTGTGTGTGTGTGTGTGGGGGTGTGTTTTGGCCAAAATATGTTGAAACTGAGGTAAGTAAAAATTGGGAACTCTTTTTAAGGCTTTAAAATGATCCCATGATTTTTTGGGTGATTTTTGGGTTGATATTTGGAACTCAAAAGATTTTTGGAAGTTGAAAACCATTTCTGCCAGAATGAAAAAAGCAGTTGACCCTTGACTTTGAAATGGACTTTAGGGCTTGAAAACTCCAGAATCTGGGAAAAGTCCGGGAATGAAAAATGTTCAAAACACCTTAAAAAAGGTTTCTGTAAAAGAACTTTTCATTTTGGAGATTATTTGAGGGGTCAAAACCTTCTGGAAATCTCAGATCTGAAATCTGGATTTCCAGAGACTGATGAACTGACCTTTAAAAGAAAATTTGAAAAAAGGAGTTCTACTCACACAAAAAATAAAGTAAAAATATGTATGGAAAGATATGGATGTTGGCTACAAAAAGTATTTTGTAGTCAACACCAAATTCCAAGTTTTACTGGGTCCAAAAAATAGGAAAATGGACTGAGGTCTCAGAACAATGCTATTGGACAGCAAGATGTTCTTGAGGGAAAATGTGATTTTTGGGGGATTTGCATCTATGTTCACCCCATTTTCATCCCTAGACTTGATACCACTACCTTTTGTTAAGTGGTTATCATATTCAAGTCATCCTTGGGGAATTTATGGGGTTGAAACATGTCCTTTGCAAAGGGAAAGGGGGTTTTGTAAAGATGAAACCAAGGAGAAAGAATTGACTAAAGATCTAAAATGTGGACCACTTGAGATGGTCATTCATGAAGATGAACTTCAAGATGACCATCTTAGGTCAAAACTCAAGTTAAACTAGACATAAAATAAGTCAAAGTAAGAAGAACAAGATGATCAAGAGATCAAAAGAGAATTTTAGGGTTTTGAGAAGGAGGGCTTTACCAATGGTGACACCCTATCTTCCTAGGCTTGGAATTTGACTTGAGGAGTATCAAGATTTGGTGTTTGGCTTGAGGAGTATCAAGGTTTGGTGTGTTTGGTATTTGATTGGGAAAGATTCAAGAGAAAATGGTGGCAATCTAAGGATTCCCACTGTTTTCTCTCTATATTTCGCCAGAACTTCGTTGCTGTGAGTAAGTTGTGTTTTTTAAACTGAGAGAGGAGGGTTCAATTTATAGCCCTCTGTGAGGAGCAAACATATCCGCGCGGACAAGGATCGACGCGTGCACTGTTCATCTGCTACAGTGCTGGCTTTTGGACAGGAAGAATAATCTTTTTAAAATTCAAACTGCAGCTGTTTTTCAACTTTCTTAATTCGGATTTTTCTAATTTCTTTTGCTTTTTGAGATTATTTTCTTGGTTTAACTTAAAATGGCAATGCCCATTTTACCCTTACTTTGTTAGAAAAGTTAGGAATGTTAGGAATGTTAGTAATGTTATAACTTTCGTTAATTTTCTAACGAAAATGCTAACAAGCTCAAATTGGAGCACTTACACTAGCTACCACTCAAATATCAAGCCAAATATCCTACATCATTCAGACACCTGAAAATACTTGGCGTCATTAACTCTCTTCGTCTCAATTTAAATAATATAGTAATGTGAAGGTAAAATTGTGAAAAACACTAATAATAAAATGAGTAATAAATAATAAATAGATAAGTAACTAAAAACAACTGAGTGAGTAAATTTTCCCTCCTTTTCACCTTTTTGCATTAAAAACCTAATTTGGGTAATAGATTTTTAATGATCGTCATCATGATGAATCGATGATACAAGTTTGTTGATTATCATCCTATGATATTCCGAGAAAAAGGTCGGGCCCACGCTGGCTCGTGATTTCTACCCTGTCTTTGGCTTCCAGGGAAATTAGGGCTGGCATGTAAACATTTCTGTATATTATTTCTACATCTTATTCGAATTAAGATTTTTTTTTTCTGCACAAAAAATAAAAAATAATATTATAATAAAATGAGATAGAACGAATGCAGGAGATATAGCGAGTATGAAAAATAAAATAAAGAATTAGTGAGAGTAATAGTAAATGAATTGTTGTTGTGAGTATAATAAGTACTTCATCCGTCCCAATAATAAGTTCACCATTTTGGTTTCGATACGCAAATTAAGGATGGATAAAATGTTGTGAGTGTAATAGTAAAATAGGAGAGAGAATGAGCGGAGAAAAAGTAAATTTGAAAAGTATTGTAAGTGTAATAGTGAAATATGAGAGAGAATGAGTGGAGAAAATAGTAAAGATTTTTTGCCAAAAAAAAGGAAAAGTGAAGCTTCTAACGGACGCCATTTTGAGTAATTGGTGAAGTTATTAATGGAACGGAGAGAATATATTTTATTAAATATAAAAATAATATAAATTTATCATTTTAAAATATTACAAGTGTATCTCATTTTTGGGAAATAATAGCGAGTATGAAAAATAAAATAATTTTTTTTTAGAATAAGATGCATTCGTGTCAGTTTTAGTTTAACTTTATATTATGAAGTTTGACAATCATCACTAATGCCTCGACCCGCGTGGACATCATTTTACATAATCAAGAAATACTAATAAAGTATTATCAATACACAGGTAAAATGTGAATGAGGTATATTACTTTTTCACCTCTGTCACAATATTACAAGTTAAATATTTATTATTTGTACGAGAATTAAAGAAAATATTAGTCAATTAGGTATTATAAATATAAAAAGTGGGGTAACAAATAATAATTGAATTATTATTGTGAGTATAACATGTGAGTTACCCAATGAGGAAAGTGTGCATTTTTTAGTTGGACACCTAATGAGAAAAGTGCGTAGTTTGTAAGGGGGGAAGTATATTTCTTATTTTTCTTTTTAGTATGTCTCACTTTAAATTTTTTAATTGCTTCATTATCTAAAATGGACAATAAAATTCACTTGTTATTTTCACAACAAAAATTATGTACCTATTTTCTCTCTCCCACTTTACTTTTCATACTAACAATATTTATTTTTTCTTAGTTTACGTGCCAAATCAAACTAAGAAAATTAAATTGGGACGGATGAAATAATCTTTTTTTTTTTCGCTTTCTAAACAAATCAAAATTTTACCATAAGAAAATATTTTGGTGAAATTCTATGGGCAGTGTTTTTAGTGATGTATCGATGATATTAATAGATTTTACAAAATCTAATCAAGTTTTTGATATTTTTTTAATTAAAATTAATTAAGAAAATAAGAAATTTTCGCTCACTCAACTCTCAACTTACTCCCTCCTCTATCCTCTGCCTGTAGCGTTTTGTCATTTCATTCCAAAATCTTTCCCACTTCCTTGATTCTCTCTCTCTCAGTCTCTCTCTCTCTCTTTCTCTCTCTCTCCTCTCTTTATAATGAAAACCAAATCATTACATTCATCATAGTTTTCATCATAACCACTAAATCCCCTCCCCATTCATCTTACTGATTCTTATAAATCCCAATCCCCTTTTGCAATACTCTCACTATATGATCGATCTATTGAAGCATTTTGGTTTGAGGGGAATGTTGTCTGGCTCGATGTCTATACATACACTCCACTTGTATCTCTCTCTGCAACTGGGTTGGTTATATATGGTGTTCTTGGTGTTGTCGTCGGACCAGGCTTCATTCCCCTCAATCACTGCTTCCTCTATAGATCCGTCTTCAACTGCGGCCTCTTCGATTTCTTCTCTAATTTTGTACAAAAACGATTCAATTACTTCCAATCTCCTGCAGTGAAGGTTAAGTTTAATTCAGTGATTTAATTTCATTCTTATGGATGATTAATGGGTCAATGCTCTCTTAGGGTTTTTAATTAGTCGCAGATTGGGGTAATGATGAAGGGTATTGGCTCTTTTTCTTCGTTCTCTCTTCTCAATTCTGACAGGTAACTTCTTTTCATCAATTATCATGATTTTAATTGTCATTTTTGACCCTTTTGGGCATTTAATTATTAGGCAAACCCTCTAATTTTATCTGCGTTTACATTGTCTTCTTCCTGATTCTCTCTCTTTTCTTAGGGTTTCTACATGTTTGGAAGGAATGTATACACAAACCATGAGAACACAATAAATTATATATGATTAACTATACCCGGAACGAATACTTCCCATTTTCTTCCCCTCTTGAGTTTTCATTTTATAGTTGCGTGTGACAGTTAGCGTAAAACTTTGTTTGAGTGACAGTCGGTGTAAAACTTTGTCAAGAATTGTGACATGAATCAAAGCCAATAAATATTTTTAGTCATGTTTATCGACCCCAAATCATTTGGATAGAAGGGTTAGCTGTTGTTGTTGTTGTTGTTATTGTTATACCTTAATTTTTGAAACTTCAATAGAAAATAGAACAAAAAGAAAGGAATAGTACATTTTCAATGTGAAACTGATGGATTAATAGCTTCTTTTTTTGTCAGAGAATGGTACTCCTCCCTCTCATGTTTACTTGTTAGCATTTTCAAAAAATGTAATTTATTTGTTTGTACATTGATTTGGAGCAAAAGGGAAAATGAGACACTTAGACTACGTTTGTTTCGGGAAAACATTTTTCCTATTTTACAGAAATCGTTTTACGCGAAAAAACGGAGGGACGAAGAGAGCATTAGGTATAGAAATGTGTACATGTGTTTGCGTGTGAACGAATAATGTGATGATAATGGTGATCTTAATATATAAAGATCCTGAGTCACTGCTCTTAGTACCAATTGGTTTTAAGTTAGAACCTAGACTTTAAGAGGTGAGAATATACGGTGTAGATTTGAAGGTGATCTATTGCCGGTGTATACGTATATACCATTTCATTATTCTTGAAGACCGGTTCTTGTGGTTTATAAATGTGATTTGGTTGTCTTTCTTGAAAGAGGTATCTTTGTAATGCAATCTTTTAGGCATCTTTCTTCTCTTCCTTTTTACATGAAAAAATGCAATCTATTTTATATTCTACAAATCAATTTCCTTCACACAGTTCCTCTGTTAATCTCTCTCTCTCTCTCTCTCTCTCTCTCTCTCTCACACACACACACACACACAGTAGAAAGAATAAGAAGAAACAAGAAGGGTTAAGGTGTACAGACTTCTACAGCATTCCCATTATCATTCTTTTGTGCTAATATTAATGCTTCTAACAAAGAGTCTATATATGCATCTATTATTGAAAACAAAATAGCAATGCCAGTGAGTTTATTGCTAAAAATAAGAATGTAGAGTTGGGAGGCATTGGGAAAGATGCATAAGAATGTATGGGATGACAGAGAAAGCTGAGTGAGAAAAGGTTGTTTATAAAAGGGGACTCCTTCTGACATTTTAGTACATGACCTAAGATAAAAGAATACTCCTGTGTGTAAAAAAATTATGAATGGAAGGAGGGAACTCAGGGAAGTAAGGAAGACAACTTTTCCCATTTTTACTGTCAAATATTAAAATTAATATTTTTCAATGTGCTAAAATAATGGAAAGGGAGTAAATATTTAACCCTCCCTCCCTCTTTTTCCTCTTTTATTTTTTTTTGACAATGTCCACACGTCAGAAGGCGAGAATAGGGATCGAATTCCAGCGGTCACCAAGAGTGAAGCTTGACTTTACCACTGGACCAATCCTTTGAGGACTACAAAATCTTTTTGTTGAAGAAACTTTAATGATAAATGTTTAATATAAATCAGTTTTTCTATGATAATAATATAAAAAAAATCAATTTTTGTAGAATTAAAATTAAGGGTTTCTACTAATTAAATATGAGGTTTAAATTGAAAATTGAAGTATTGAAACCCACAATATAGGAGTAAGGCAATCACATGTACTCCCTCCCTCCGCCTAGTTTTAAGTTTCTTACTATTTTATTAATCTGTTTGTTTCACTTTAAGGTTTTTAATTGCTTTATTTTTTAATAGTTAAATGTGATTCACTTGTTATACTCACAATAACAACTTACTTACTTTCTATCAATTTTTCTTTCTCATACTTTACTTTTTATAATTTACTTTTCATGAGTGGATGTTTTAAAGCCTAACACATTTCTCTTACTGCAGG
Organism: Adenophora triphylla var. japonica; assembly: GCA_022495995.1. NCBI lineage: Eukaryota > Viridiplantae > Streptophyta > Magnoliopsida > Asterales > Campanulaceae > Adenophora > Adenophora triphylla. The sequence goes on from JAFEMH010000486.1 coordinate 705,209, forward strand.
ATTTTTTTTTTATTAAATTTATGAAAAAAATGCTCCAGAAGTAATACTGTAACCATTTTTATAACCTCTTTAATTGTTAAAATGTTTATGTAAGAACTACACATAGGCATTAAAGGGTGCAATACAAAGTTGAGAAAAGGCATTAATGGAGGAAAGTGCCTCTAAATTAAAAAAAAATGGGTTTTGATTGACATCGGCAACTATGTCAGGAAGCTTTGGTTCGATAATGGAGGACTTTTGTTTGTTTTGGCAGTACTGTAAATGGAAAGACCTCATATAAAGAAAGCTTATTCGAAAAATACCCATTTTCATGTATTGCCTTTTTTCAATCAAAGCTCCCATCATCCGTTGCTTAGATAGAGGTGATAAATAATAAATGCAAACATTCAAGTTATAGTACCAGCTTCAACAGTGTCTTATTTTCCACACACACGTGTGTGTGAGAGAGAGAGAGAAAAAGAGAAAGAGAAAGAGAAAAGGGAGAGGGAGAGGGAGATGGTAGGGGTGTAAGCGGTTTAGCTCAAACCGCGGTTTGAGACCGAGCCGAGCTAAACCGTGGGGTTTAGCTCGGTTTTTTTATTTGAGTGGTTTAGCTCGGTTTGAAAAAATGCCAAACCGAGCGGTTCGGTTTAGCTTGCGGTTTGAGGGTGCCGAGCCGAGCCGAACCGAGCCGAGCTAAACCGTTTAGCTTTCAAACCGAGCTACGAGACCGAGCTACGAAACCGAGCTACGAAATCGAGCTACGAGACCGACCTACGAAACCGAGCTATGAAGTCAAACCAAACCACCATAAACCATAATCCTAACCATTCATTCCAAATCAAATTAATCCCTACCTTTAATTTATTTCAAATCAAATTAATGCGATCTATGATGTACATATCGTCCCAAAGCTAAGTGCAAAAACTGCTCCTTAATCTACTCTGACACTATCAAATAATTTCATTTATTAAACCTTGAAAAGATTATCAAAGCTTACATTTTTCAAAGCTTAGCCCAAGTAAGCCTGCATAAGGCCAACTTCTCTAAGATTACCAAAGTTTACATTTTTGAAAGCAAATGTGATCTTCAAAACCCTAACACACCGTGGGCTGGTAATTTATAATCCAAAAAGTACATCACAGTAAATAGTGGTATAAACGTATGATTTTGTAGATGGTGTCGAGAATTAATTTAACGTATAATTATATGAGCTCCCTACTTCTCCTAAGCGGTCTGATCAGTACTTTGCTAGTTTTGATTTTTTGATCCTAATTTTCGTCTTTAATTTTTTGTGGCACATATTCTTTTTTTGTTGTAAATTTGTTTGGTTGATTCAAACCGCGGTTCAAACCGAGCTAAACCGATTTAGCTCAGCTCGGTTCGATTTTTTTTTTAGCTCAGCTCGGTTTGGAATTTTTCCAAACCGATACTAGCGGTTTGGCTCCTAAATTTGTCCAAACCGAGCTAAACCGAACCATTTACACCCCTAGGAGATGGGCATTTTCTTTATTACCAACAATTTTCTAGAAAAGTACATTTATTTTTAGTTATTAAACTAGTTTAAGTTTCTTGTTTTATTTATGTTTTATTTAGTAAACAATTATTTTTTACTTAAAAATTTCTAACCTATCATTTTAACAACTAGATTGACTCCCGTGCGATGCACGGGGCATTACTATATATTCAAATGACAAAAATTGAACTAAAATAAATCAAGAACTTAATTCGTTTATACATTATGGAATACATTCTTAAAGACTACATTGTCTGTACATATAAAATTAGAAAACAATAAAATAGAAATGAAAGAAAAATTATAAGGAATATGCATTTCTCAATATACAATTCTGTAGTATTTTATCATTTAAAATTTTTTAAATAAAACACACGAACATGTTTATCAAATACGAAATAAGTTATTGAAAGCAGTTTAAAAAAGGTGAAGATTGGAAATCTAGTTAAAAGAAAGGTGATATTTTATTTCTTTTTGATAAAGAGAATTTTGTAAATAAAAACAAAAGTTTTGGTCATACCAAGAAGATAGTACAATTATCTAAAAAAATTAATATCATTCTAAATGGAAACTTTCTATTAACTCATGCTCATACATCTAAAAAATTATGTCAAAATTATTTACATTAACTCATTATGAACATAATTATGATATTTATTTTCAATTAACCTTATTTAATTTTTAGAAGAAAAAAAAAATACTAACAATTTCATTAAATGGAAAAAAAATTCCCCAAACCACCCACTTCCTCGTCAAACCCAACTCACTTCTTCATCTCCCTCTTTTAAAATACCAATTTATACTATCTTTATTTCTTATAATATTGACATACCGTTCAATCAAAATTTTAAAAATGATGGCCATTTTTCCCGATATTCGTCTTTATAAATGAACAATTTGTTGAGACGAATAGAAAATTCGACAAATTTATTAATACTTTATTTACTATGATTCAAATAGTATTTTTTAAAAAATTAAATAAATTGTTTGATATATCAAACTAAAATAAACACAATAACCATATTACCCCATCTCACTTATTAAATATATCAAAACCCGCATTCATAACAATTAGGGGCGTAACCGAATAGGATCGAATATCATCTTATCCGATTAGTATTTCGATTAGTATTCGATTTGTATTCGAATATAAAATTTGATTTGCATTCGTATTCAATTCGTATTCGAATATAAAAATTGAGTCGTATACGATTCAAAATTGAGATTCGAATCTAATTTTGGACTAAAATTTTACTATACTAATTTTCTCATTTCTCAAATAAATGTCCAAAAATTAATTCAACAAATACCTACTTTCCAAATAAAATAATAATATTAAATATACCAAAATTGTTTATACCTATATCAATATATGGTTCAAACGAAAGTATAAAACAATGTTCATTTTTTCATTAATTATCTTCACATAAACACAAATGTAAGATCAATCGCAACAATATTATGGAAATCAACTATTACAAAAAATAAATGAAAAAAACAAAGGATAACTAATATATTTGGCCCATTTTCCCTCATATTATTACCCTAATCACATAAACGAAGTCTATATTTAAAGAGGAAAAAAATTATGAATTTTGGTGAAAAAAAAAATAAAAAAATAATAATTTAAAAAATAGAATTTTGTTTATTATCATTTATAATTAAAAAAAATTACTTCACACTTAATAAATTTTCACTAAAAAGTAATTTAAAAATTAGTAAAGGATAATTAACAAATTTATATTTAAAAATAGAGGAATTTTTTTCTTTGTCCAAATCAAATGAAAAGAAGTCTCTATTTAAAGAGGGAAAAAAATTATGAATTTTGGTGAAAAAAATAAATAAAAAAATTAATTTAATATATAAAAATTGAGGTCAAAGAAATGGGAGAATTTTTTTTTGAAATCCATCGCCCAATGGTGCGTTGCCATGTGGCCTCAAAAAAAAAAAAAAAAAAAACAACGCTTAGATAACGCGCCCAGCCTTGTCGGCGCATGATTTACACGCGCCAAGGAAAAGTCGAAACCGCCCTCCCCTTTCACCGACACGTTTCCAAAGTAAAAAAAAAAAAAAAAACCATCCAATAAGAGATTGCCACGTCGCTTTTAAGACTTCTTTATTGCCCTTTTGCCACAATGTGAAAAGACGAAAATGCCCCTCAATGGCCCTCTATTTATCAAAACCTTGTTATTATATATTTATAGATTAGTTTTGTAAAATAAATATAAAATTTGAAATAAACATTTTACAAATATAAATTATATATAAATTATATATATATATATATATATAAATTATATATATATATATATATATATATATATATATATATATATATATATATATATATATATATATATATATATATAAGCGAGCCAACAACGCAAGGGAGTAAATTGACCCTCCTCCGCCGTTAAACTCTACATATATTCCATTATTTTTTTATTATTATTTCAACTGATATCCCATTTTTTTTAATGTATACAACAAATAATACTTTGAGAATAAGCTTCTGAGTTACCCAAACTACATGCTCAAAAGACGACAATTAAATTAAAACAAACAGAAAAGCGAGTTGTTTTATATATTGTGGAAACTTTCTTGAATACTATATTGTTAGTACAAATATCAAAGTGGTCAGTAATATCATCATTACATATCAATATTTAAAATCATTTACCTTTTAACTCTGGATGTAGCGACATATTATTCTTCATGGCAAAATTATGTTTTTTCAAAATAAAGACTAATTATTTATAAAAAAAATATATAAATCATTCTGGGATGAAGGGACCTATAAAATTATTTAAATTGCAAAGTAGATAAAACATTGATTAGTATAAAGAGCAACTATAGAAACAACATTTACTACACAATATATCTTAAAATGAACAAATGACCCATTTTAAATATATAGATTGAGACTTAAAAAATTGAGACAAAGCTTTTAGTAAAATTATTACATACAGTATTTCCTACCCACATTAAAAAAATCAAAAATTAAATTAAATTGAAATAATAATTTCTTTATAAAAAAAAAAATTCTTCACTAATATTTTCCTTTTTTCAATGAAATTAATTCCTATATTATAAATACACAATTTTTTGAGACGAATACAAAAATCAACAAATTTATTCATACATTATTTACTATACTTCAAAGATTTATTTAAAAAAATTAAATAAATTGTTTCATATATCGAACTAAAATAAAAAAATAACTATATTACCCCATCCCACTTATTAAATAGAAACCATAACCCACATTTATAAATACACAATGATTTTGTTTTAAAAAATTAAACACCATCCCAACTAATCTTCCTATATCCCACCACTTTTACTTTATTTTATATACTTTATTTTTATGATTATCATTTATAAGTAAAAATAAATAATTCACACTTAATAAAAATAAATTTTTATTTAAAAAAAGAAGATTTGTTTTAATTGTCCAAATCAAATAAAAAAGTCTCTATTTAAATAGAAAAAAATTATGAATTTCGGTGCAGCAAAAAAAATATTTAAAAAAATAGGAATTTTTTTATTATCATTTATAATTAAAAAAAGTCATTCACACTTAATTAATTATAACTAAAAAGAAATTGAAAAATTAGTATAGGATAATTAACAAATACTCCCTCCGTCCCAGGATTTTCGTCACTTTTTATCCAAAATGGCGTCCCGTTTGAAGCGTCACCTTTCCTAAACTGAATTTTTTTTATTAATATTCTATTATCCCACTAACTATTCCCTCCACTCATTCTCTCTCCTAAAACACCATTACACTCACAACACTTTTTAAATTTACTATTTTCTCCACTAATTCTCTCTCCTCTTTTCAAATTACACTCACAACATTTTTTCTTTCCACTTTTTTTCTTAATTTGCGTGCCGGGCCTAAAATGGTGATGAATTTCTTGGGACGGAGGGAGTATATATTAAAAAAAGAGAATTATTTTCTTTGTCCAAATCAAATGAAAGAAGTCTCTATTTAAAGAGAAAAAAAAATTATGAAATTTGGTGTAAAAAAAAAAAAATAAAAAATTATTTTAATATATAATAATTGAGGTCAAAGAAATGGGATAAATTTTTTTTTTTTTGAAATCCATTCATCCAATCGTTCGTTGCCATGTGTCACATTAAAAAAAAAAAAAAAAAAAAAAGGGAAAATTCTTGGTTGAACGTGAGGTTGTCGGCGCGTTGTTCCACTCTCCATGGAATTGTCCAAAATGGACATGCCCAGCATGCGGACATGTGTCCAAGTTTCCTTAAAAAAAAAAAAAAAAAAAAAAAAACCAACCAATCACATATTGCCACGTCTCCTTTTCCCATTGTTAATTGCAAATTTGCCCCGTTGTGAAAAGACGAAAATGCCCCTCATAACTCCTTAAATTATCAAGATCTTGTTATTATATACTCCCTCCGTCCCACTATACTTGACACTTCTTTCCATTTTGGGCCGTCCCACTATACTTGACACCTTCCAAAAATAACCAAGTTTTTATATTTTTATATTCACTCTACCCCACCACTCATTCTCTCTCTTCATTTTCTACCACACATTTATTCAACCAACACTACTATTTATCCCACTCATTCTCTCTCTTCATTTTCCACCACACATTTTTTTTATTTTATTATTTTTCCTTGGTTTTTGAACCCACCCCTTGGGTGTCTAGTATAGTGGGACGGAGGGAGTATATATAGATATAGATAATGTAGTCCCTCTCTACATTTGACATCCAATTAACCCATCGTTAAATTTGTCTGAGTTGGCACCTACCTGTCATCTTTCATCCTAGATGGCGATGACTAAGCATCCACCTCAGTACGCCTCTCTTGTTTTTTATTAAATTTTTTTTTAATTTTTTAAATAAATTATTTAATACCCAAATAAAGATAAATACTCCCTCCGTCCGTGTCGGGTCAATGGACACCAAAAAATTGGGTACAATAACTAAGAAAAAGGAAAGAATCTTCACTATTCCCTCCACTCATTCTCTCTCCTACATTATTTTAATACTCATAACACCATTATAATTTACTATTCTCTCCACTCATTCTCTCTCCTATTTTACTATTACACTCACAACATTCTTTCCATTTTGGGCAGTCTCCAATCCAATCACGTGAGACGACCCAAAAAGGAAATAAGTCTCCATTGACCCGACACGGAGGGAGTATTTCATTAGTAAAAAATACTCCCTCCGTCCCACCAAAACTGAGACCAAATTTTTGGACACGCGGATTAAGAAAAAGTAAGAGAGAGAAAAAGTGAAAGAAAATGTTGTGAGTATGAAGAATTAAATAGGAGAGAGAATGAGTGGGAGAAATAGTTAGGAGAGAGAATATTGTGAGTGTAAAAGTGAAATAGGAGAGAGAATGAGTGGGGTAAATAGTGAAGATTCCTTTGTCATTTTGGGCAGTATCAATTTTGGTGGGACGGACCAAAAAGGAAATAAGTACTCCCTCCGTCCAAGTTAATACTTCACACTTACTGTTCACACAGTTTTTAAGGAAAAAAATAATGATATAATGTTGTGAGTGTAAAAGTAAAATAGGAGAGAGAATGAGTGGAGAGAATAGTAAATTATAATGGTGTTGTGAGTATTAAAATAATGTAGGAGACAAAGTGTGAAGTATGTAATTGGACGCCCAAAATAGAAAGTGTGAAGTATGTAACTGGACGGAGGGAGTATCAGTTTTGGTGGGACGGAGGGAGTATTGTATTATTTTTATTTATTTATAAGTACTATCACCTCCTCCCTACCACCATACCATCACATCCTCCCTACCACCATTACCTCCACACCACCATACCATCACCTCTTCCACACCACCATTCCACCACCAATAAAACTTTATCACAATTGCCTACCTTCACCGTAACTAAAAATCAAAACAAAAATTGGATTCAACATTCAAAATCTAAACAAAACCCAAAGCCCATAATCAAAATTCAAAATCCAATTATTCAAAATTTTGATTCCTATTTACTCATTTGCAGAACAAGTTTAGAAATTGGGTAGATAAAGAACTTCAACCCTGCTAATCGTGAGTATAGCTACTAAACTCAGCTCAACCTCCGATCCAATCAATTGGCATTCAGCTTTACGAATCATTTTCATCATTCCTTTGAGTGTGATGCAAAGCCATAACATGACCTACCTCATTCATATCATTCCAATTATTCAAAATGTTTGTTTCCTATTTACGGAACACACACACAAATCAAACTCACACATAGACACGCACGCACGTAGACGAACACACACAAACGCACACTCAAAGATGAATTTGGTGCCCCATGGTTGATTTCGAGGTTGGGCTCGAATTTAGAAAACGACCAATGGTGAGTCGAATCCAGATAGATATAGAGAGACGGGGCGGTCCTGTAAAATTTGGGATCCAAGTCAAGCTATTTGGTCGGGGCCCTTATAATCCTCCACGAGCAACAATGCGATGACATTCTCGAATATATACTTATCTCTATATCTTTAGGGTTTAGGGTTTATTGCGATTGTAGATGTTACTTTCAATTTTATTAGGTTTTAGCATTATTGAATAGTAAGCTAACAACGAGACTTGGAAAATTTTACTAATAAAAATATTGAGTTTTGTGCTTAGATAATTGCGCGGCATGCCCAATAGATTAAAGGAAAAATTCTACCGCACGACAATTAGGTCGGCATTGCTTTACGGCACCTAATGTTGGGCCGTGAAACAGTGTCACGTGCATAAGATGAATGTGGCGGAGATGCGTATGCTTCGATGGATGTGCGGTCATACAAGAAAGGATCTATTGGGGAATGAGGTGATCAGAGGTAAAGTAGGAGTTGCGCCCATTGAGGATAAAATGAGGGAAAATCGTCTACGGTGGTTTGGACATGTGAGAAGGAGGAGTGATGCGCAGTTAGGGCCGGAACAAATGGAGAAATGAGAAAATGGCGAGGGGTAGGGGAAGACCCAAACAAACTTGGATTAGAGTAATTGAAAATGATATGAATTTACTTGGAGTGGATGAAAGTATGGTGTTGAAGAGGCCGGAGTGGAGGGCAAAAATCCATGTGGGGGGTTGATTTTTTTTTTTATTTTTTTACTTTTTTATTTTTTACTTTTTTTTTATTATTTTTTTAATTTAATTTAATTTTATTTTTATTTATTTATTTATTATTATTATTTTTTTTTTCACGATAGCATATGAGGATTCATGTTAGCCGACCCCAAATTATTTTGGGACTAAGGCTTTGTTGTTGTTGTTGTTGTTGTTGTGCTTAGATAATTGGATTTGGTATTTGGATTGGATTGAGATAATTGTGAAAAAATACAATAAATTTTATTAATAAATGCAAAAGATTTAAAGAAATATTTGACCAAAATGAATAAATGAAAAATTTATAAAGAAATATTTCAATAATGTTGAAGTAATTAATGCAAATAATTAACTAAAATATATTGCAAAAAGAAAATTAAATTTGCTAATTAAACTTGAAATAATAGAATGTAAGCAAAAAAAAAAAAGGGGAAGAAAGCCATCTAATTAAAATTTAAGATTGGTAAAATAGGAGGAAATTAGGTGGGACAAAAGCAAAGTTGTCTAAGAGAAAGAAAAGGAAATTAGAAGAGAGAGCAAAACAGGACAAAGAAAAGAAAACTAAAGTTATAACTTACAAATGAACAAGGCGAGACTCGGGTGGTAAGCAAAACATATAAGCTTTAGCTTCACTTCAATCGCTGGACCAACAACAATTACCGATGATTGTTCAAGAGTTTATTTTATATATAGACAAACAAAAATAAATTTGGGGGCCCTAAAATTCACAAAAAAATTGGGGGCCCAAGGCGAACGCCTTACTCGTCTAGGTACAGGGTCGGGCTTGTAGAGAGAGAGTGTGGCGATGGCTGTGTTTTGGGGGAAGAAAGGGGTAAGTGAGATCACAGGGGCAGAGGGGCTTTAGCGTGGGGAGGTTGAAGGTGTCTAGGTGCGGCTCTGGAGGCGGTGGCATAGTGGGAGGGCTGCGACGATGTTAGAGGGTTAATGGGGAGATTTGGTTTTTAGGGCGGGGGGGGGGGGGATGTGGGAGTTGGGGAGGGTAAGATTTTTTGATTCAAACCCTTGAGTTTATTTAATATGCACTTTTAACTTCGAATGTCCACATCAGCGATTATTCCCATAATAGGTGATGAAGAGGTACCAACTCGGATGGATTTAACGGAGATTTGGATGATAGACAGACGGAAGGGCTACATAATCCTTAAAATGGTAGTTTAAGGATTCTTAAGTAAAGTAAATGGTTAAAGAATGAAAAGGTAAAACTTAAACTAGCTTAAGTACGAAAAAAGTATTTTTCTCACAATTTTTTAAGTAAAATTAAAGGTTGACTAGATTTTTGGGTCTAAAATATGTCATCTGAAAATTAGAAAATATTACATAAAATAAAATGAAATTGTAATTGAAAATTGAAAATAAAATAAATCGAAAGTAAGTGTGCTTATACAATATCACCACACACACACACACACACAGAGTATATATACAAGGAGACTAAAGGCACATGGGAATTTGGTATGCTGACTTGAGCTCATGGCTTTCAACCTAGAGGTCATGGGTTCGATCCCCCCAGAAGTTAGAGGGAAGGCTTTCTCTCCCTAGAATTTATCTCCTCGCTTCTGTACGTGCATGTGTGTGTATAGTGGAAAAAAAAAAAAAAGGAGACTAATGGGAGGATATGACAATATGCAACAAATGAGAAAGTGAGAGGAAATTGCTGGAAAATTGTGTCTTAATAATGTTCTATTGTCAAGCGCAATATTTATTACTCCCTCCGTCCCAGACCAAGGGTATATGGGGGGGATTTCACGCTTCTTAAGAAATTTTTTAAAAAATGAATAGAAATTAAATGTGAGATAGGGAATAGTAATTAAATGTGTGATAGGAAATATGAGAGATAATGTAAAAGTTAAATGTGTGGTAGGGAATAGGAGAGAGAATGTAAAAGTTAAAAATATTTAATAGGAGAGAGAATGAGTGGGAGGAATAGTAGTTAAATGTGTGGTAGGAAATAGGAGAGAGAATGTATAAGGATATAATGAATGGTTTTTTTGTAAATATATGAAGATGATAAGGGTATTAATATATTCAAAAACTTGCCTTTTTTTAAAATGAACTCTTGGTCTGGGACGTCCCAAAAAAAAAAGATGAACCCTTGATCTGAGACGGAGGGAGTAGTATGTTTCAAAAGAAAAAAGTACTCCTATTACACTCTTGTTTCCAAAATTTGATACTTCTTATAGCATGTTATAGTTAATTATGAAAAAAGAAAAACATGAACATTAATATTCAACAAAATTTTAAGAGGGGGAAGTTAGGGGTGTGCAACAAAATCGAAAAATCAAAAAAATTGGATCAAAATCGAGAAAATCGAATCGAAAAAACCGAAATCGACAAAATCGAAATGTTAATGGTATTAACCATTTAAAAGCCGAAACTTTCGATTTCGATTTCGATTTTGGTTTCAAATGAAAAATCGAGCCGATAAAACCGAACCGAACCGATATTATTAAAACGACTTGTCATTTTAATATATATATAAATTTCAACTTCTCATCTTGCTTTGAAGTTAAAATTATGCTTACGATAGTTTAACTGTATTGTAGTGGCAGGTGAAACACTTAAATTTGTCAGAAAAATCTTAAGTACTTTAGTATTGCATCTTCTCATCTTGCTTTGTTAACGAGGGATTAATAAATTTCATCTTACTGAATGTAACTATCATAATCCAACCATCAATATATGCATGTTCTTCTCATCTTGTTGAAATCGAACGACACCAAACCAAATCGACATCAAATCGAAACCGAATAAAATTGAAGCATAATGGTTTTAAAATATAAAAATCGATATTTTTCGATTCGATTTCGATTTTAGCCTAAAATCGAACCATATCGAACCGAGCACACCCGAACTAATTTGATTTCTTATAACGCTATAATATAATAATAGAAAAGTAATTATCTCTACTGCAATTTTTCTTTTTCTTTTTCTTTTTCTTTTTCTTTCTTTCTCTTTCTACATTTTGCACAAAATCGTCTCTCTTGTTCAAAAAAATATAAACATTTCATCTAACTAACTTAAAAAAATATAAAGAAATAAATAAAAAAATGAAATTAAACCTACGAGTTAAAAGAGGGCGGAGCAAATTAACAACTGAATATCATCATCAATAAGACTCTTGTTGGCTTACAGCATGAAAACCTCCGACCGGCGGCAATGTCGGCAGGCTTGCGTATTTTACGAAAATGTCCTCCTTCAAAAAGACCATCTTATCCTCGAGCTTGGACTCGGGGTCGGATTTCCATGGTTATAGACTCCGAGACCTCGTCGTCGTTCCGCTTCCGCTGTTGGTTCGTAACCGGACATCAGGTTCCCACCGGCAATAATCACCGCCAGCTTCAAGTGCGTCATTAATCGGCTTTATTACCAGAATAAATTCCCCGACCGCCGCACAAATCGCCACCGTAACAAACATTGCCAGCTCAAGACCACCGTAGGCCTTGCTTTCCGGCGACCATAACGACGACAACCCCATGAACGAAATCTGCAAGGCCAACGCTGCCATCACCGTAAATGCGAGGATATTAATCCTTAATCTAGTCCCTTTATTGATCACCAACGAAATAACTCGCCAAATTGCCACCAATAGCCCTAATGAGTATGCAATTGCGAATGCCGCTAAAACTATGTTGCTTAATAAAGGGTATGTGCACATTAATGTCTTCTTCCCGAACGAATCCACCGTCAGGATCGCATTTCGGTGCATAATCATGGGGAGGTGGGCCTCCAATGGCGAGAGGAAGACGAAGAATATTTGGAGTAATAAGGTAGGGCAGCACATGAAGAAGACGGAGGCGACGGACCGGAACTGATTGGTGTTCCGTTGGTTGTTGATGGAGGAATTGATTAGGTAGAGGAGGGTGATTAAGAATCCGGGTTCGAATAAACCGAGAGAGAGGACAACGTGGGCTTTACAAAGGTCGAATTGGTTGGATAATGTCAGGGAAGGTAAGAATGGATAAATGTATTGGCGGCGGAAGAAAGGGAGACGGAGGACTTCGTTGACGGCCCAGAGGGAAATGAAAATTACGAGGAGTAATCGGAGACTCCATTGGCTACTGAAATTATGGAGGTGGTGTGACCGGCGGGATTTAAGCCGGAGGTTGATTATGAAACCTAGAGATAAGAAAGAGAGGATGAGGACGGCGGCGATAACACAAACGGTTGCTAAATCAAAAGCGCTGTCAATTACAGGGACCGGAGGCAAGTAAAAAAACGACCAGACTTTGTTTTTATGGTCTGGGAATTGGATTTGGGAGGGAGAAGGAGATGGGGCTATTGAAGGGGAGAAGGCAATGCTAGTGGCGGCGGCGGAGGTGGTGGTGGGGCCATATTTGTTAACGGCCGAAACGTATATTCTCATAGATTAAAAAATAAAGGTGGTGGCAATGGTGGGGAGATGGCGGTGGGGAGAATGCAAACAGGTGATTCAATTGCATAATTTGGAAGAGGTGGTGGGGGGAGAGAGAGAAGGGGGGAGGAGAATTGATGGAATTTTCCCTCCTCCTTCTCCCAACCGGCGGGAAACCAGGCTGTTGGGCAAAAACTAGTTTGGAATTGATGGATTTTTGGGTTGAGGGAGAAAGTGTGTGAGAGGGGGTGTGGGTGAGAGTGAGAGAGAGAGAGAGAGAGAGGGGAAGAGAGAGAAGATCGTGGTGGTGAGTGTACCGTCTAAGAAATGGTTGCCTGAATTTTCGATGATTCTTGGTTACATTTTATTTTTCTCTATGGGCACAAATTTCCCTTGCACCGGCCAGCAGCTTTGATTTTAAAACTATCTTCTTTCTCTTTCTCTCTCTGATTACTTTTTTTTTTTTTTTTTATCAGGTTTCCAGTTTCGCCAGACTAATCCTCCTGGATCATCAGGTATCGACCCCTCAGTATATTGGCGGAGGTAAATCACGAGATGTGTCCTATGCAGTCAGGGTGGCAGCACCCCTTATACTCCAGAGCCCCAAGGGAGCCCTCCTACAAGGCATTTACATCACTCTTACATCACCAATTGGCTGCTCCAGCTGCTCCTGCCAAAGAAGCATTTGCATCACTCTTACAACACCAATTGGTTGCTCCAGCTGCTCCTGCCAAGATTCGAACTCCCCACACTGAGGATACAAGCCCAGTAATGTTGTTTCCTTAACTGCACGAATGTGTCCCGGGTGGCTCCTCATAAGGACCCTGAAACCAAGGTAGGAATTAAAGCTCAAAGAATCCCCATGGGGGGACTCGAACCGGTGACCTCTGTGTATGAATGTAAAAAAAATACTAGAAGTAAATTTTAAAAAGAAATGAATACTCCCTCCATTCCAATAATAACTTCACCCTTTTTGGTGGACATGTAAATTAAGAAAATTGGTAAGTAGAGAAAATGTAGTGAGTGTAATAGTAAAATAGGAGAGAGAATAAATGGGTGAAATAGTAAAGATTCTTTGCCATTTTAGAAAAGGTGAAACTTCTAACGAGACGCCCTTTTAAAAAATTGGTAAAGCTTTTATTGGGACGGAGGGAGTATTTATTTTTGAACCGAAGAGTTATGTGTTTTGAACGGTATAAACTGAGTTAAACACGTGGGTCGTAATCAGGCAAGGCTCAATGGATTAAGCTCAAAATATAATTCATACAAGTATCAAATACGACCTAGGGAGTGAGCTTCTCTACCTATGCTCGGCATGCCTACTCGTTATTTTCCACTTTTTCGACATATACATAGAAGAGTGAATAAAATGACTAAGGCACAGAAAGGACGTATGACGACAAAGGCACCTACAAAATCCGATGAGGGATTAACCAAAAGACGATCAATGGCCTCCTCGGTCATCATTAAGGCAAGGAAATGGACTTCTCTATCCTTGCTCTCATCTTCCTCGGCATTCAGCATGTCGACCAACATCACATGTCGAGAAGCATGCCTTATAGGCATATGTACAGAAGGAACTTATCTAATCCTACTCAAACAATGATTATGGTAAATTATAATTCAACTAAAATTATAACTCTTTTCTCACACAACTTCTTATTCAAATATGCACACTACATCCTACACCTATAAATACAAGTCATAATTCACATATTTTTAGTAACACAACTTTTGATTCTCAACTCTTATCAATGGAGTTTCTCTCTACATCACACGAATGCTTACTTTTACGTCGAATGGCATTCGACGGTGAAGATCCGGCTTACTTTACATGTTTGTTCATTTTTTCAGGCTATTCAAATATATGGGATACAACTTGCCGCTAAATTTGGGATGATACAAATGTTTTTGGCATTATCATATATTTTTTTCTTTTATTTTTTAAATTGTCTACTACATGTCTGGCAACCCAATATTAATTCATGACATTAAAACAAAAAAAATATCAACTATATAATTCATATTGTTGTCCCAAATTCAAATTTTGCGTTAAAATTTGTACTCGTGTTGTCAAACTTACTTTTAAAAATACTTTTGTAAGCATATGTAATTATGGAGGAATAATTAAGACTTTCACTCCCCAAATTATTGTTAATAAAAGTTTAGACGAGATTTAAAATCCCACACTTGAAGATTAAGATCAAAATTTCATATAAACCCACATCTCATATAAACGCCAAGTGATTGGTGAATGTTTAGGCCCTTCTTTTAATGGAAAATTGGTTTTGGAAAATTATTGTTTGACCAATTTTTGATCAAAAAATTCATTTATTTTCATTTTTTGTAAGTGAAAATAAGTTGCATAATTGTAATGTACATTTTAATTAGATTAAAATGATATATTTATTTTCAAAAATCAATTTTGGGTGAATGAGAAATTAATATCGGAAGTATGATAATTGGTGTTGCAAGTTGAACAGTTTATTTGATAAAGAAATGATATTTTTTATTTTAAGAAATCAAAATATGTGAAAGATGTGTTGGAATCAAGAGATTAATATGCTTAGTTAACATATTATCACTTTTGAATTCTAAAATCTAACTTTGTTAGTATTCCGTTAGAAAAAATAGCGGAAAGACATGTCTATATGTTATATTTAATGAAAAACATGACTTTCTGTTAAAAAATTAACTGTAACTGCCAGAATCTGTTAGAAATTTAACAGTAACTGCCATTTTCCATCAGAAAGTTTGCAGAAATGTCACATACTGTCAGAAACTTAATAGAACTGTCAGAAATTAAGAGGATTCGCGTGTTTCAGTTAAATATTTAACGAATTTGACTGTTTTGTACTAATTTTCAGTTTAAAGGCTAACAGATGTGTCATTTGATTGTATGGAATAGATTCAATGTATCTATACTTATGTCTTTTGGCATAAATGACAACATAACTATTCATTTACCATAAATAGACCCTCATTGTTTGTCATTCATCATCCATTCAAATCTCATTCACAATTTAGAAACATAATTCAATAGAATTATGTGAATTGTTCATAGAATTCAAAGAAATTCTCAAAACATTTATTAATAATAGATCATCTTGTTGTATAAAGTCTACTTTTACGTCTGTAATTAACAAACACAGTTCAGTTCGCCGAGTTTTTCATTTGAATTGCTTTTATCAAAAATAATAAGTCGTTTTATCTTGAAAAAAGATTGCCACAAAACCGTTAGCACCAGTGCGGGGTAATATCTTCTTGTGGACATTGTATTCACAAGACTCGACTTTCTTTATTTTGTCTGATTTGATTTAATTTCTGCATTTCTAGTTTATGCAAATTTTATACCCCGTTAATTATATGTTTTGGTTCATTAATATGAGATTTGTCATTTCGCAAAATTGAAGAAAGGCATTATTCATTGTTCTATGAAAACTTTTTCCAACAATCACAAGAAGATATTGACATTATTTTTTACTAGTTTAACCCCTGTGCGATGCACGGACAGTTAATAATGAATAACTTATTGAAATTCAAACGAATATAAAAGGAAATAGAGATGTTTGTATACATTATAAAAAATGCTTTGAAAAATATATTGTTAGTAAAAATATCAGATTGAAGGTCACGAAAATAAATATAGTGTTACATACACATCAACAAATTAAAGTAATACATAATAAAATTATTAGACATACATACACATCAACAAATTAAAGTAATACATAATAAAATCGAGAATTTTATAGATAACGAAAATTAACAAATAACTTTAAAAATTGATTATTATTATTGTGTATTAGTTTTGTAAAATAAATAAAATTTGAAATAAACATTTTACAAATATAAATTATATATAAATTATATATATATATATATATATATATATATATATATATATATATATATATATATATATATATATATATATATATATATATATATATATATATATATATATATATATATATATATATATATATATATATATATATATAT
Source organism: Adenophora triphylla var. japonica (assembly GCA_022495995.1). Taxonomy (NCBI): domain Eukaryota; kingdom Viridiplantae; phylum Streptophyta; class Magnoliopsida; order Asterales; family Campanulaceae; genus Adenophora; species Adenophora triphylla. The sequence goes on from JAFEMH010000486.1 coordinate 722,177, forward strand.
ATATATATATATTATATAATTTATATATATATAAGCAGAGCCAAAAACGCAAGGGAGTAAATTGACCCTCCTCCGCCGTTAAACTCTACATATATCCCAGTATTTTTTTATTATTATTTCAACTGATATCCCATTTTTTTTTAATGTATACAACAAATAATACTTTGAGAATAAGCTTCTGAGTTACCCAAACTACATGCTCAAAAGAGGACAATTAAATTAAAACAAACAGAAAAGCGAGTTGTTTTATATATTGTGAAAACTTTCTTGAATACTATATTGTTAGTACAAATATCAAAGTGGTCAATAATATCATCATTACATATCAATATTTAAAATCATTTACCTTTTAACTCTGGATGTAGCGACATATTATTCTTCATGGCAAAATTATGTTTTTTTCAAAATAAAGACTAATTATTTATAAAAAAATATATAACTCATTCTGGCATGAAGGGACCTATAAAATTATTTAAATTGACCCTCCTCCGCCGTTAAACTCTACATATATTCCATTATTTTTTTTTATTATTTCAACTGATATCCCATTTTTTTTAATGTATACAACAAATAATACTTTGAGAATAAGCTTCTGAGTTACCCAAACTACATGCTCAAAAGAGGACAATTAAATTAAAACAAACAGAAAAGCGAGTTGTTTTATATATTGTGAAAACTTTCTTGAATACTATATTGTTAGTACAAATATCAAAGTGGTCAGTAATATCACCATTACATATCAATATTTAAAATCATTTACCTTTTAACTCTGGATGTAGCGACATATTATTCTTCATGGCAAAATTATGTTTTTTTCAAAATAAAAACTAATTATTTATAAAAAAATATATAACTCATTCTGGGATGAAGGGACCTATAAAATTATTTAAATTTCAAAGTAGATAAAACATTGATTAGTATAAAGAGCAACTATAGAGACAACATTTACTACACAATATATCTTAAAATGAACAAATGACCCATTTTAAATATATAGATTGAGACTTAAAAAATTGAGACCAAGCTTTTAGTAAAATTATTACATACAGTATTTTCTACCCACATTAAAAAAATCAAAAATTAAATTAAATTGAAATAATAATTTCTTTATCAAAAAATATTTTTCTTCACTAATATTTTCCTTTTTTCAATCAAATTAATTCCTATATTATAAATACACAATTTTTTGAGACGAATACAAAAATCAACAAATTTATTTATACATTCTTTACTATACTTCAAAGATTTATTAAAAAAAAATTAAATAAATTGTTTCATATATCGAATTAAAATAAAAAAAATAACCATATTACCCCATCCCACTTATTAAATAGAAACCATAACCCACATTTATAAATACACAATGATTTTATTTAAAAAAATTAAACACCATCCCAACTAATCTTCCTATATCCCACCACTTTTACTTTATTTTATATACTTTATTTTTATGATTAGTAAAATTATTGTTATTATTATTATTATTATTCTTCTTCTTCTTCTTCTTATTATTATTATTATTATTATTATTATTATTATTATTATTATTATTATTATTATTATTATTATTATTATTATTATTATTATTATCATTTATAAGTAAAAATAAATAATTCACACTTAATAAAAATAAAATTTTATTTAAAAAAAGAAGATTTGTTTTCATTGTCCAAATCAAATAAAAAAGTCTCTATTTAAAGAGGAAAAAATTATGAATTTTGGTGCAGTAAAAAAAATATTTAAAAAAATAGGAATTTTTTATTATCATTTATAATTAAAAAAAGTCATTCACACTTAATTAATTTTAACTAAAAAGAAAATGAAAAATTAGTATAGGATAATTAACAAATACTCCCTCCGTCCCAGGATTTCCGTCACTTTTTACCCAAATATTTTAAAAAATAGGAATTTTTTACCCAAATATTTAAAAAAATAGGATTTTTTTAAAAAATATTTAAAAAAATAGGAATTTTTTATTATCATTTATAATGAATAACTTATTGAAATTCAAACGAATACAAAAGGAAATAGAGATGTTTGTATACATTATAAAAAATGCTTTGAAAAATATATTGTTAGTAAAAATATCAGATTGAAGGTCACGAAAATAAATATAGTGTTACATCCGTGTGATGCACGGATAGTTATTGATGCTTAAAAAGACAAAAATTAAATAGTATGACGAAATGGGACAAACATTTTTATACATTGAGAAACACATCTTTAAAAGACAACTTTATCGGTACAAATGTCGAAAGAGTAAGAAAGTGAATCATTACATATCAATATCTTCGGACCATCGAGAATGTGAAATTTCGATAATGCAAAATATAATTGAGAATACCAAAATACATAGTATCTATTTGGGAAAAAAGACCAACACAAGTTAATATCTACCATGACTTTTAGTAATATGCATAACATAAAAGGAAAGCAATAATAAAAATATCGTGAAATGAAAAATAAAATATCATACACTTTAAAATTTTTATTACAGACACTTATGAGACATTAAAGTATGAATAAGTGATTTACCCAATAATTAAATAGAAATCCTAATCCAAATTCATCAGCCCCTATATGTCCAATCCATAAATTCTCTCTTCTATCAATTATTTTAATTCATCTTCATATTTTTTTTTTAAATTATTATACATACATACACATCAACAAATTAAAGTAATACATAATAAAATCGAAAATTTTATAGATAACGAAAATTAACAAATAACTTTAAAAATTGATTATTATTATTGTGTATTAGTTTTGTAAAATAAATATAAAATTTGAAATAAACATTTTACAAATATAAATTATATATATATATATATATATATATATATATATATATATATATATATATATATATATATATATATATATAAGCAGAGCCAACAACGCAAGGGAGTAAATTGACCCTCCTCCGCCGTTAAACTCTACATATATCCCAGTATTTTTTTATTATTATTTCAACTGATATCCCATTTTTTTTAATGTATACAACAAATAATACTTTGAGAATAAGCTTCTGAGTTACCCAAACTACATGCTCAAAAGAGGACAATTAAATTAAAACAAACAGAAAAGCGAGTTGTTTTATATATTGTGAAAACTTTCTTGAATACTATATTGTTAGTACAAATATCAAAGTGGTCAGTAATATCATCATTACATATCAATATTTAAAATCATTTACCTTTTAACTCTGGATGTAGCGACATATTATTCTTCATGGCAAAATTATGTTTTTTTCAAAATAAAGACTAATTATTTATAAAAAAATATATAACTCATTCTGGGATGAAGGGACCTATAAAATTATTTAAATTGACCCTCCTCCGCCGTTAAACTCTACTCCCTCCGTCCCGCCCGAAAAGCCACAAAATGGACCTCGCACGCAAATAAAGGAAAGTGATGTAGGAAAGAGAAAAAGTTTAAATGTTGTGAGTATGAAAAATTAAATAGAAGAGAGAATGAGTGGGGGAAATAGTTAGGAGAGAGAATGTTGTGAGTGTAAAAGTAAAGTAGGAGAGAGAATGAGTGGGAGGAATAGTAATAAAAACTTTCCTTTTTGGGAAAGTGCCTTTTTAAATGGGACGCCCAAAATGGAAATTTGTGGCTTTTCGGGCGGGACGGAGGGAGTACATATATCCCATTATTTTTTTATTATTATTTCAACTGATATCCCATTTTTTTTTTAATGTATACAACAAATAATACTTTGAGAATAAGCTTCTGAGTTACCCAAACTACATGCTCAAAAGAGGACAATTAAATTAAAATAAACAGAAAAGCGAGTTGTTTTATACTCCCTCCGTCCCAGAACAATCTTCACACTTTCCCTTTTGGGCGTCCCAAAACTTACTTCACACATTTAAAACTTACCTAAAATGGAAAGGAATCTTTACTATTCCCTCCACTCATTCTCTCTCCTATATTATTTTAATACTCACAACACCATTATAATTTACTATTCTCTCCGCTCATTCTCTCTCTTATTTTATTTTCACACTCACAACACTTTCAATATAATAATCTCTCCTTAAAACCAGTGCAAACAGTGTTTGTGAAGATTGTTCCGGGACGGAGGGAGTATATTGTGAAAACTTTCTTGAATACTATATTGTTAGTACAAATAGCAAAGTGGTCAGTAATATCATCATTACATATCAATATTTAAAATAATTTACCTTTTAACTCTGGATGTAGCGACATATTATTCTTCATGGCAAAATTATGTTTTTTTCAAAATAAAGACTAATTATTTATAAAAAAATATATAACTCATTCTGGGATGAAGGGACCTATAAAATTATTTAAATTGCAAAGTAGATAAAACATTGATTAGTATAAAGAGCAACTATAGAGACAACATTTACTACACAATACCCCCTCCGTCCCAGCTCAGTGTACACTTATTTCCCTTTTGGTCCGTCCCAGCCCAGTGTGAACTACCATAAATGGTATGTACTTTAATATTTTATATTCTCCCTACCCCACCCACTCATTCTCCACCATACAATTTATTCAACCAATCTACTATTTACTCCACTCATTCTTTCTCTTCATTTTCTACCACACATTTTCATTATCTTAATAATACTCCCTCCGTCCCAGACCAAGAGTGTATGTGGTGTATTTCACGCTTTTTAAGAAATTATTTTGAAGTGATAGTAAATTAGAGGAGAGAGAATGTAAAAATTAAATGTGTGGTAGGGAATAGGAGAGAGAATGTAAAAGTTAAAAATATTTAATAGGAGAGAGAATGAGTGGGAGAAATAGTAAGTTAATAATTGTTTTTTTTTTGTAAATATGTTAATTTTATAAGGGTATAATGAATGGTTTTTTTGTAAATATATGGAGATGATAAGGGTATAAATATATGAAAAACTTTCCATTTAAGGAAATGAAATCTTGGTCTGGGACGGACCAAAAAGGAAAGATGAACCCTTGGTCTGGGACGGAGGGAGTAATATCTTAATCGGCGTGCCTTGGTCAATGGTTCACAGTTGGGTGGGACGGAGGGAGTATATCTTAAAATGAACAAATGACCCATTTTAAATATATAGATTGAGACTTAAAAAATTGAGACCAAGCTTTTAGTAAAATTATTACATACAGTATTTCCTACCCACATTAAAAAAATCAAAAATTAAATTAAATTGAAATAATAATTTCTTTATCAAAAAATATTTTTCTTCACTAATATTTTCCTTTTTTCAATCAAATTAATTCCTATATCATAAATACACAATTTTTTGAGACGAATACAAAAATCAAAAAATTTATTTATACATTCTTTACTATACTTCAAAGATTTATTTAAAAAAATTAAATAAATTGTTTCATATATCGAATTAAAATAAAAAAAATAACCATATTACCCCATCCCGCTTATTAAATAGAAACCATAACCCACATTTATAAATACACAATGATTTTGTTTAAAAAAATTAAACACCATCCCAACTAATCTTCCTATATCCCACCACTTTTACTTTATTTTATATACTTTATTTTTATGATTAGTAAAATTATTGTTATTATTATTATTATTATTATTATTATTATTATTATTATTATTATTATTATTATTATTATTATTATTATTATTATTATTATTATCATTATCATTTATAAGTAAAAATAAATAATTCACACTTAATAAAAATAAATTTTTATTTAAAAAAAGAAGATTTGTTTTCATTGTCCAAATCAAATAAAAAAGTCTCTATTTAAAGAGGAAAAAATTATGAATTTCGGTGCAGTAAAAAAAATATTTAAAAAAATAGGAATTTTTTATTATCATTTATAATTAAAAAAAGTCATTCACACTTAATTAATTTTAACTAAAAAGAAATTGAAAAATTAGTATAGGATAATTAACAAATACTCCCTCCGTCCCAGGATTTTCGTCACTTTTTACCCAAAATGGCGTCCCGCTTGAAGCGTCACATTTCCTAAACTGAATTTTTTTTATTAATATTTTATTATCCCACTAACTATTCCCTCCACTCATTCTCTCTCCTAAAACACCATTACACTCACAACACTTTTTAAATTTACTATTTTCTCCACTAATTCTCTCTCCTATTTTCAAATTACACTCACAACATTTTTTCTTTCCATAATTTTTCTTAATTTGCGTGTCGGGCCTAAAATGGTGACGAATTTCTTGGGACGGAGGGAGTATATATTTAAAAAAGAGAATTATTTTCTTTGTCCAAATCAAATGAAAGAAGTCTCTATTTAAAGAGAAAAAAAAATTATGAATTTTGGTGTAAAAAAAAATAAAAATTTATTTTAATATATAATAATTGAGGTCAAAGAAATGGGATAATTTTTTTTTTTTGAAATCCATTCATCCAATCGTTTGTTGCCATGTGTCACAAAAAAAAAAAAAAAAAAAAAAGGAAAAATCTTGGTTGAACGTGCGTTTGTCGGGCGCGTGGTTCCACTCTCCATGGAATTGTCAAAAATGCCCATGCCCAGTATGCGGACATGTGTCCAAGTTTGTTTAAAAAAAAAACCAACCAATCAGATATTGCCACGTCGCCATTTCCCCTTGTTAATTGCAATTTGCCACGGTATGAAAAGACGAAAATGCCCCTCATACCCCCTTAAATTATCAAGATCTTGTTATTATATATATATAGATATAGATTTTATAACAAATATTAGGCAACAGAAATGGTTATCCAAAGATGGACAAACGAATGATATTATCGTTAGAAGATTAACAATAATGAATGCCGTTTTTCAAGAAAGGACAACTAGAACAACATTGAAAATTAACTAAAGAATTATGACAAGAATGGAAACAATGATCACACAAGTGATTCAAAAATATAGTTGTCGAAATGTAATAGACTTTAATTAAAGTTATATTTTTATTAATATATATTATTTAATGGATCCGTCACATAAAAGTGAATATAACACGACCAATAAATTATTGAAATATGTAAATTGTCTTATAAATACCTTAAGTGTGGGATACACCTCAAGTGTGGGATACGGGCTAAAGTAAAAGTATTTAAGCCATACGAGCAATGAGATATTCCTTAAGATTATATTTATTAAAATACATAAGTTCTAATAAGGGAACTTATTAAAGTGCAAATAGTTCATTTTAAAGAAGACGAACATAGGCACATTATAAGGACCAAAAGTGCAAAACTTTTAATCCTGATTTTCTAGCGGTTGTGTTAGAAAAACAAACTGACAAATGTTAAAGAAATGTTATATGTCTTGTTAAGATAATAATATGTTAACATTTAAATAGAGTTCATCTTGTATATCGAGCAGTTGGCTGATCTCCCCCCATAATGCGAATCATTGGGTTGCAAATGGTCCTAAATAGAACTATAAAAGATGAATTTATAGAACGATAAACTTTTGAAGAAAAAAATAGATGCTAAAGAGGAAGATTTACAAGAGGTATAGTCTAAATAGTTAGAATTTCAAGAGATAAATTTCTAAAGAGAAATAATATGAGAAATAAAATCTAAAGAGACGGACTTTCGAATCTAAAAAGGCAGATTCTTGTCAAAAATGATCTCGAAAGGTAGACTCTTGAGATATAAAATCTGAATAGATAGATTTTTAAAATAATAGACTCTTAAATAAGACTATTAAATGGTAGAGTCAGAAGAGTTAGATAAATTCTCAAAAGATAAACTCTCGAATAATTTGATTCTTGAGAATTAAAAGTCTGAATAAAGATAGATTCTTGAGAAGTTGACTATAGAGAGGTAGACTCGGAAAGTCAGACCACTTATATATGTCGACCACTCGGGAAGTCGGACCTTTCATAGATACTGAACACTCGAAGAAACTGACCGCTAAGATAATTTGATCACTCGAAAAGACTTACCATTCTAGAGAGACTAAAAGTCTATATAGGAATTGTAATCAATCAATGAGAAGGTATAATCAAAGTACTTAAAGATATATTTGTGATTATTGATTGTCAAACATGGGATATCCAATAGTATATGTATGAATATACTAATTAGATATCAGACAATAATAAATCTATAAATTTAAAAAATTTCACAATAGATGGAGAAGAAGTGTCATTGAAATCTTCCAAGACAACATGCGTAGCTCGATTCAGTAAAAATTTGAGTTGACAACTTTAGACAAAGCTGAAGAATAAGCTTAGTGGTCTAATAAACTCTTGGAAGATATTCCTTGTTGAAATAAGTTCGTGCCTACATGCCCTAATTCATTATGATGACAATGATAAATAGGAAAAGGCGTAAAAGATATGGTAAGTTTAGACATAATACCTTAAGACAATTGATCTCAAATGAGACTATCACAAACGGGTATGTGAAGTCAAAAGCGAATTCGTCTACCTAAGGGTATAAATAGGAGATCAATTTATTGTTAAGGGGAATGGGTTGAAAAATCCACAACAAAAGAACTCGTAGTGTACAATCAACCTTGAAAATTGGAGATCCCAAAACCTTGGTTCAATGAGACAACTAAATTATGATGTTCAGTCGAAACACTGGAACCCGTTTTACACTCATTCCTATAACATCCAAGTGTATGTACCTGCAACAAGTAGTGAGGGTAAGTTATGAAAACTTTTAATTATTCCTATACCTACGTGATGTAGTAGCATGATACTCTTTATAGGAGATCACCTATATAAGTGAGAAGTAATAAGGCCGCTTATAAATTGAACATTTATGAAATCAAGCACGGTACAGGGCCGTAATGGACAAAAACATGAGAACAAAACTTGTTAGAGCTATTATTGTGTAAGTATTGTTGTCTTGGTATACAATATACAGTCACTAGTTCAAAGCATCGCGCCACTAAATGGCTAGTATATCCGATTTTATTTTTCTAAGGAAGGTTTAAGGCCACAAGCTACCTATCATGATGCAATAATAGTTCGTCGAGACTTTCAGATGAGTCTACATTTATGCATGCATTAATTTGTCATTCATGTGAGGGATTGTTGGAAATTTGATTTTGATAAATTGGTGTTTGACCAATTTTTGACCAAAAAATTCATGTATTTTCATTTTTCGTAAGTGAAAATAAGTTGTATAATTGTAATCTACATTTTAAGTAGATTAAAATGATATATTTATTTTCTCAAAATCAATTTTGGGTGAATGAGAAATTAATATTGGAAGTATGATAATTGGTGTTGTAAGTTCAAGAGACACCAAATTATGTGAAAGATGTGTTGGAATCAAGAGAATAATATGTTTAGTTAACATATTATCACTTTTGAATCCTAAAACCTAACTTTGTTAGTCTTCCGTTAGAAAAAATATCGAAAAGACATGTCTATATGTTATATTTAACGAAAAGACATGACTTTCTGTTAAAAATTTAACTATAACTGCCAGAATATGTTAGAAATTTAACAGTAACTGCCACTTTCCATCAGAAAGTTTACAGAAATGCCACATTCTGTCATAAACTTAAGGAACTGTCAGAAATTAACAGGATTTGCGTGTTTCAGTTAAATATTTAACAAATCAGACGATTTTGGACTGATTTTCAGTTTAAAGGCTAACGGGTGTGTCATTTGCTTGGATGGAATAGATTCAATGTATCTATACTTATGTCTTTTGGCATAAAAGACACCATAACTCTTCATTTATCATAAATAGACCCTCATTGTTTGTCATTCATCATCCATTCAAATCCCATTCATAATTTAGAACACATAATTCAATGGAATTATGTGAATTGTTCATAGAATTCAAAGAAATTTTCAAAACATTTATTAGAAAATAGATTATCTTGTTAAATAAAGTCTCATTCAACGTCCGAAAGTGACAAAAACAGTTGAGTTCGCCAAGTTTTTTATTTGAAATAATTCTATCAAAAATAATAAGTCATTTCATCTTGATAGAAGATTGTCACAAAACCGTTAGCACCAGTGCGGGGCAATATCTTCTTGTGGAGATTGTTTTTCATAAGACTCGACTTCCCTTATTTTGTCCAATTTATTTTAATTTTCGCATTTCTACTTTATGCAAATTTTCTTCCCCGTTAATTTTATGTTTTGTTTCATTAATATGAGATTTGTCATTTCATTAAATTGAAGAAAGCCATTATTTATTGTAATATGAAAACTTTTCCAAACAAATTTTTATTACAGGGTTTTTGTTGGGAGAGCTTAGTTGCCTTTGTGTTCCTATTTAACTTGAGTCTGATTAGTCTACATCCAATTACGCCAGCGAAGATCCAATTTAACATGAAGAAATAGTTCATTCATTGTGTATACTGTGGATGACTTAAAGTCAGAAGTCTTTAAGATTTTTTCTTCATAAAAAATGTCTTTTATCCATCCCTAAATTTCCCTAATTGAATATCTATTTTTAAAATTATTTTTCTGTCAAGATAATGTCTATCGGTCATAAAAAAAAAAGAAGAGAAAAAACTGCAGCAGGGGCTTCCAGTTATCGCTTAGAAGCTTAATAGCCTTGGCTGGCTCTTCTAGTCCGCTAGCGGTCCATATCGAGAAATTAGTTTGGTCTTTTGAATTCCGGCCCGCTTTTTCCACACTAACTAATTAGGTTACGACCACTGAAGAAACTTGGTTGACTCATTTTTATAAATAAATAAAAACCGTTAGGATTTTCTGTTGCATTGTTTGTAAACAAAATCTACCTTGGATATATTGGGCCTATGTTGGGTCACTTATCCATAGCACGACTTTTCAATGTGGATATGGTCATTTAAATAGTGGGCTTCAGCTGCTCATATTTTACAAAATTAAAAATAATATATAAACCCAATCCAGACTTTTATCTTCTTACATATGGGGCGGCCCATCTAACATTTTACTCGTGAAAATGAAAAGGTAGTCCATTTTTACTTGTGGTGTTCAATTTAATTGTTTTTTTTTGCCCAGAATTAATATTTATTTAATTATCTCCACCAAAATTCAAAAAATGTTATTTATAATATCGCAAATCTTTAGTCGGATTAACTTTTTGGGACAAAAAAAGTATTTCAGGTGAGGATATTCATGTATATCCATATAAAATATACTCCTATAAGAAAAAGGAAAAGCCTTTTCATTAAAAAAATAAAGGGTCATGGACTCAATAACCCCTGAACGACTGAACAACATAACAAACTAATAAAAGTCCAGACGAGATATAAAATTTCACAAGAAAGAGTTTTGATAAACTAGCTTCTCCATAAATTATAAAAAGTTCACTTTTTTTCTACTTGTAAGTAGTTAGTGAATATTTGGTGAATGCTTATAAAACAGGACTTTTTATAACTTAAGGAGAAACTAGTTTCCCTCAAAATCTTGTGATTTCACAAAAATTCACACTTACACGTGACCCATGCCCGTCACTCTTATATCCAAAGGTAAAAGCAAACATAGGAATGAAAGTATTTCTTTTCAAATTTTCTTAAAAATAATAAAAAATTCTAATATTTTTTAAGCAATACGCTTGTAAATCCAAATATATAGGAAAAAAATTACTGTTATACCTAGATTTTGATTTTTATGGAATTTTGATTTCGAGCTTTATTTGAGTGTAAATTTTTAAATGGGCAAATTACGATTTAACCCGAACTCTAGGGCGTGTTCTCCAAACGGGTTAAATAGCATGTGCCACTCACATAATTAATTAATTTGGTTAGTTTGCATTGATATTTAAATTTAAGGGGCTAGGTGAAATAAATTAAAAGTGGGTGTGAAATAAATAAAATCAACCACAAATAAACCCAGCCCGTCACTCGCCGCCGTCTTCTTCGCCGGCGAAATCCAGTTCCAAATCTCCTGCGGCGTTCCTGATCTGGTTGTTCTTTTTTAATTCGGTGTTCTTCTGATGATAGCCGGGCCTGACTTCACCACACCATGAAAAAAAAAATTAAAAATTCAGATCTGAAACTATTCTCTTCCTACAACTCAACCCTTCGTTTTCTCCGTTGTCCATGCCTCTCCTATCGCATGGGCTGCCATTCCCCACCCCACCTTGATCTTCAATGATACTTTTCCCCATGGTCATTTCTGCTGCCATTGACGCCCCTTTCCTCAACCCCACCCCAACACAGTCCCCCCTCCCTATATAAATCTTCGTCGGTTATCTCCTTGTACAAATTCGACTGATTAAATAACCATATACCGCCTCCCATGGCAGCAAACAACAACTTAGATTTTGTCTCTCTTTTAAATCAAACCAGATCTGGAAAGGGGGAGGCTGGGCGAAGTTGATGACGACTGTGAATTGGAGACGGTGAAGGGGGCAGCAAGGCGACGGAGGGGTGGGTGACCGGATACGGTGGCGTGGTGTGGCGTTGGAGGTGGTAGCTGAAGGATGGAAAGGGATTGTTATGAAAAATGAAGAGAGAGGAAAAATGTGGGTTTGGAGAGAGAGAGAGAGAGAGAGGGAAAATGTGATTTTTTTTAATTCTTGGTTGGATTGAAGATATTTTTAATTTATATTTTTTTTTATAATTTTTACATAATTTTTTATTCATTATGTGTGGTTAACATATTTTAAAAATAAATTCGATCCAATTACAAAATTATTAACTTACAATTTTATTTTATTTTTATAAAAATTGAAACAAGAAATTATAAACTACCCCTTTATATATATATATAAAAATTTCAATATGGTAACCTCTATTTGACTCACTTTTGTCAAGCTCTAGCGAAATGACAAAAATATCCCTTCAAATGTCACGTGCAAGACACATGTTTCATGCTTCGTTAGTTTTTTAAATCATATTAACTATTATCTTTATTTTTTTCAATATTTTAAATTTACAAATTATTTTTTGTTAAAAAAAAAAACTAAATATTTGAATTTGGATAATTTTTTTAATAAATTATGATAACATAAGAATTAAAAAGAAATTCAATAAAATAAAAGGTTTATTTTGTTCTATGCTCTCTTATTTATAAAAATATGTCATTTAACCCCTTAAAAGTTAGTGTCAATTCAATTTAACCAAATCTGTTATTTATGTGCGTGGCATGTGCTACTTAACTGTGTTTTTAACGAATTTCGTCAAAAAGTCCTTAATTGACAAAAAATTTAGCCTTAACTTGATTAAAAAAAAAAACATGAAACCCCGTTTAAAGAACAACCCCTCGATTTCTGACCCTAATTGCAATTTGCCCTTTTTAAATCTCAACAAGCTTTTTATAGAAATTGATTTGATGCGAGGGAGTTGACGAAATTTTCCAAAAATAAATGTCATCCAAGTACAAGCATATTCTTCGTTCCAGCGGGAACCCATTTCCACCGCCCTCAATTTCCGCCATTCTTTTTGGTAAGGCCCTATCTTGCATTATATTCTCTCCGTCTCGTTCAATGTGTCCAAATTTTTTTTTTGTTGTCTCATTTAAAATGTTCTAATTCAAAAAGAAAAGTTTTTTATTACTTTTTATTCATGGTAAAACTTCATCATACTTACAACAAATATCTACTCACTGTTTCCTACCCCACTTTCTCTTTCCTATATCACTTTTCATATTCACAACATTTATTTCACTACACACTTTTTCTCTTTCCTACATCACTTTCCTTAATTCTCATGCATAAATCATTTTGAAACATTTCGATCGATACGGAGGAAGTATTTGAAAACTGCTATGAGTGACTTCAATCAAAATTCTACAGTACTTAATGTAAAAAATGATAAATTTGAGAGAAGATTGATAAATTATGTATATATTCATCATATTCATATTACAAAGAGAGAATCCTCCATATATACAAAGCCTAACCCTAATTGGCTAAAGAAGGAAAGAGATAAATAAGGAATAAGATATACACAATTACACAAATTCAATCTCCTAGAATATTTTATATGACCATCTGAATATATTCACAAATATTCGGATATCAACTCCTTCACTCCCCCTCAAGTTGGCGCATGAAGATTACGAATGCCCAACTTGCCAACCAGGAAACAAAAATGGACAGATCCAAGCGGTTTGGTGAACAAGTCCGCTACTTGATTTGCAGTTGATATTGAGTGAGTCACAATATCTCCAGAGGCAACTCTTTCTCGAACAAAATAACAATCCATGTCAACATGTTTGATCCTTTCATGAAACACAAGATTGTTTGCTATGTGACACGCCGCTTGATTATCATAAAAAAGACGTGTGCCTTCGGGCTGTGATGCCTCGAGCTCTTCTAAAAGCCACCGTAGCCAAATAACCTCGCTAACAGTAGTTGCCATGGCTCGATATTCAGCCTCTGCTAACGACCTAGACACAACAGATTGCTTCTTTGTTCGCCAGGAGATTGGAGCTCCACCTAACAAAACAAAATAACTTGTGCAAGATCGCCTACTCATAGGACATGCACCCCAGTCGGCGTCACAATAGGCTTCAAGCTGCAATTTTCCATTCGTAGGAAGAAATAAACCTTGGTCAGCAGTACCTTTAAGGAAGCGAACTACACGAATGGCAGCATCCATATGTGTGCGCCTAGGTGATGAGACAAACTGGCTCAATCTATTTCACTACAAAAAAAAGGGTCTTTTACCACACTTTATTTGCTACGGTCCGTCGAACCGACACAAATAGGCTTTTATTTATTACGGTTTTTAAAACCGTAATAAATAAAAAATTATCTACTACGGTTTTATACAAACCGGGGTAAATAAATGTTTTTCTGTCGGTCTTTTTTAAAACATAACAAAAGTTTTTAACGAACAATTTTTTTTTTTCATTTACATTAGTTTTATTAAAACTAAATGTTTTTTCTGGGATTATTTATTTTATCACAATCAGAACAGGAACACTACGGGGGTCAACAACACAAATTGAAATTAGGGCTCAAATCAAATGTAAGCTTCTCGCTTCTCTCTCTCTCCGCCGACGAAACCCTTTTTCTCCGCCGTACTCTCTCCGTCATCTTCATTCGTCTCTCGTTCCAGGTAAAGTAAATATTGGTTCTCTCGATTCCATCTATAATAATCACAATTTCACTTATGTGTCTGAAATATACTTTAACTCTGTGCGTTTGATGGGGATTTCGTGATTTGAAGTGATAGATACATGAGTACTCTAATATCTGTGTAATTTTCTTTGTCATTTTCTTGTTACAACTAATTGGATGTTCAGTGATTCATTGACATTGGTTGATTTAGGCAATGTTTAGGGCTATTGGAATTGGATATGCTTGTTCACTTCCATCAGCAGCTGCCCTCAATTGGGTTTTGAAGGATGGGCTTGGGAGATTTTGTAGATGTATCTACACTGCTAGCCTAGCCTCTGCTTTTGATACGAATCTGAAGGTATAGCTCTCCTCTAAATCTCCAACTAAATGTGGCTCCTTCATTCTCTGTAATGTCACTAATCAGTGAGTTTTTTAATGCTTGCGACTGCCTAAGTTATTTTGTTTGGTACTACCTTTGTCCCAAAATGAATGTCCAAAAAAAATTCAAATCTGCTCTTAATCAAGAGCAAATTTGAAATTTTTATGGACATTCATTTTGGGACGGAGGGAGTAAAAGAACTTAGTGCTGCTGGACTTTTTTGTATATTTATGTTATTCACGATTGTATTGTTTTGAAGAGAGTAGGTTCTCAACATCGGTTATGTTCAGTTTGAGCATCATCGGTTATGTTCAGTTTGAGCATAGGAGTTGAATTGCTGACTCCTGTGTTTCCCCAATATTTCTTGCTTCTCGCCACAGTAGCCAACATTGCGAAGCAGATCAGCCTCGCTTGCTACCTTGCAACTGGTGTAAGTTCCAAGCCCCAATACATATAAATGTTTTTCCCGTGGAAAGACACGCTGTATATTTTTCTCATGTGGGGTCGTCATATATTTTGTCTTTATCTTTTCTTTCATCTCTTACTATTTTATTTCTTTCTCTTTATTGATAATGGTGTTTCATTGAACATAATTTTGGTACTTCTATGAAATTTGCATAGATTGACTTGTTATGTTAACAGTCAGCTGTTCATCGGAGTTTTGCAATAGCAGATAACCTTGGTGAACTTTCTGCCAAGGCACAGGTTAGTGATTCTGTAATTAGGAGGCATTGAAATTTTATACTCACTTAGTCCCAAGTTAAATGTCACATTTGACTTGTCTACATTTTTAAGGAATGTGCTTTACTTGTGTGTATGTTACTTGTACAATGCTAAAAATGCATTAAGTCTCTTTATTTAGAATTGTGACATTTGTTTAGTGATGAACCAAAAAGGAAAGTGCAACATTTTTTATGGGACAGAGTGAGTAGAACTTAATGACAGATATATATTATCCATGTGTTGCTAACTCAATGATAATTTGAAAGATTGCTAGCAGGTCTACCCTTTGTAGTATATCCGATTTTCACACTTTGACTTTGCACGCTTATTAAGGAAGCAATGAAAAGTGGGTTGAGTACATTATTGTCCAAAACACTATTCATAATTTAAGTGGGTAAAAATAAGGTAAGTATTGGTTTATTTTTTGTTATTCTATAAGCATTATGAGGACAAACTTGTCCATTACATTGTTCGTAATTTACCTTTTTTAGGAATAAAGCAAAGTGTGAACCTAATACTACTAGGATGTACCAAAAAGGAAGGTGTGAACTTAAAATTGGGACGGAGTGAGTAGTTTAAACCGAGTATTTGAGTTTATTTAAACCTATATATATCCTCATATTTGAAACAGGGCAACAACATTAGAATTGGTTACTTGCAGGCACTGAAGATGTCATCACGGGACTATTGCAGGTTAGGCAACATCTATTGATTTTGGCACCCTCTCCTTGGAAATGTTTAGCCTAGCTTTATTTTGCACTTAATTTTTAGGGCTATCAACATTTTGAACCGAACCATTGTACTTTGATTAAGTTTCAGTTTCTTTGGGCATTTCCTGTTATGAGCATTTTTATGTCATCTCTCATTTTCTATGGGCATTTCATGTGATTTCATAGTTTTTGATTCATATACATAGATGAATCCTTCAACATCTGGTGGTACGGAAGATGGGCTTGATGGAATGTCTAGCTAGTGCTTTAGTGTGTTTTGTGTTTTCAGGTAAGGTAAGTGTAGTTAGTTTATAATTATTTTTTATTGTATAATATATATGAATCAACTAATACTCCATTCGTCTCATAATAATTGTCACACTTTTTCTTTATTTTTAGTTTTTCCAATATGAATGGCACGTTTTTAAATAAGGAATGTGACATTTATTTCGAACGGAGGTAGTAAATATTTTTTTATTGCTTTTAATTTCCTTAGCATAATTTTACTTTTACATATGCATGCATATATATATACTGAATATTTGTGTTATATATTTTATTTATAGGAGTATTCGTGGCAGAATGATTCTACTTGTTGGCAAAGGATACATCTTCAACAGTTCCACCGCTAGTGACTTTAGAGTTTATCTTTTGACATGGCTCTATGGCTATAATGGCTTTTGGACAATGTAATATATTCAGCACATGTTTAGTATTATGAGATTATTTCTTTTGGATATTAAGCACTTTGGGATTATTGTGGTACTGTTGATTTTGGAATGAAAAAGTTCTCTTTTTCATATACACATTTTTTAGAAATTGTGATTTAGTGAAAATATACCACCATTTTAGAAACTATTATATATATATATATATATATATGTATATACATATATATATATAGACGTGACCACGGTTAATTAACCGCGGTTAACCGGTTAATAACCGGCGGTTAACGAAGGTTAAAATCATTAACCGGACTTAACCGTTAACCGTTAAGTCACGGTTACGGTTAACCGGTTAACGGTTAATCCGGTTAACCCGGTTAACCCGGTTAATAAACGGTTAATTATTTTATTTTTTATTTTTTTCAAGAATGTCAGATTTTTATCTAAAGTTAAAAAAAAATAACTTTTTAATAGTTTTTTGAATAAAAAGTTAAGTTTTTAACACTTTTGAAAAAACAGTTAAATATTTAACAGTTTCTGTTAAATATGTAACTCGTATATGAACTGTTTTTTTTTTTTTTTTTGGATAAATAAAACTATTTTAAATAGTTGTTAAGACTAATTTTTTTTGCAAAAAGTTATAGAAAAATAGGTATGAATTTTTAAAGAAATGAAAACTTAACGGATTTAAAAGAAACGGAAGTATATAAAGAGAAAACTTAACTTTTTGAATAACCGACGGTTAATTAACGGTTAAGTTAACCGGTTAATTAACCGGCGGTTAACCGGCGGTTAACCGGAGTAAAAATTTCTTAACCTTTGTTAACCTCGGTTACACGGTTATCGGTTAGGCGGTTAAGGCGGTTAGACGGTTAACGGTTTAGGCGGTTAAAATCCGGTTATTAACCTTACGGTTAGCCGGTTAACGCTTAACCTTGGACACGTCTATATATATATACATACATATATATACATATATATATATATATATATATATATATATATTATGGTTTAAACCGTAACAAATATTAAAAATATCGATCGTTTTATTATTATGGTAAACAAACTGACACATAAAAATATATGTTACGGTTCAAATACGGTCACAAACTAATATGTCGCACACAATTATCTGAGGTGATGTGTAAATAACCATAATAAATATATCAATTGTGACGATTATAACCGTCGCAAAAAAGCGTAACATAACTTTTAAGCATATGACACAGTTTCTTTTGCATTGTTTCTGAACCGTAACAAAGACCGTCACAAAAACCAATTATGACGGTTTACCACCCGACACAAGGTATTTGTGACCCACGCAATTAAGTCGGCCAATAAACCGTCACAAAACCGTCACAAATACCTTTTGTGTCGGTTTTTGAGTTTTTTGCTACGGTCCGTCGACCGTCATAAAAGGGGTTATTTTTTGTAGTGTTTACAGCGAACTGAATATCCGGCCTGGTGACTGTCAAATAAAGCAGTCGACCAACTAACATGCGATACTGTGAGGCATCAACGAGGGGGCTGTCATCATCAGTGCTGAGACGAAGGTTTTGCTCCATAGGGAAATCACTTATCCGTCCTCCTTGGCATCCACTTTCCTCAAGAATATCAAGAGTGTACTTCCGTTGGCTAAGAACAATGCCCTCTGGCGATCTTGCCACTTCAATCCCCAGGAAGTATTTTAAATGTCTGAGGTCCTTGATGCTGAATTTTTTATCCAAGTACTTCTTTATGTCTTCAATTTTGGGAACATTATTCCCAACTAGAAGCACATCATCAACGTAGATGAGAGCAGCAATATATATGTCACCCCTTTTATAGATAAAAAGGGAGTGATCCGCACATGACTGCCTGAAACCAACCGCAAGGAGAGCATTGGTGAACTTCTGGTACCAATTTCGTGATGCTTGTTTAAGGCCATATATTGATTTCCTAAGCTTGCAAACTCTAGTATCTCCTTCCTTTGCAAAGCCTTGTGGTATTTTCATGTACACGTCTCCCTTTAAATTCCCATGAAGAAAAGCATTGTTCACGTCCAACTGATAGATTGCTCAATTTCGTTTGGCTGCCACGGCAAGGAGGGTGTGCATAGTGACCAACTTTGCAACCGGAGCAAAGGTATCATGATAATCTATCCCTTCAATCTGTGTGAATCCCTTTGCCACTAAGCGTGCTTTGTACCTCTCAACTTCTCCATTTGGTTTATATTTTATCTTATAAACCCACTTGGAATCAACAGCTTTCTTCCCCGGTGGTAACGCCCCAAGTGTCCACGTACCATTTGCTTCCAAAGCATTAATATCCCTCTTCATTGCATCACGCCATCGTTGATCTTTAACAGCCTGATGGTAATACTTAGGCTCATCACGTGAAGTGATGACCGCAAGAAATGCCTTATGAGTGGGAGAAAACCGATTGTAAGAAAAATGTTTGCTCAACTGTCTGACCAGTTGTCTGCTCAACTAAACACTCACCTACCCGCTCAACTGGGTGTTCATCAGCCTGCACTTGTGTAATCAGTTGTTCACTGTTCTGTTCATCGTCTGTCTGATCAGGTGTCTGCTCAACTGAATGCTCATCTGCTTGTACCTGTTCAAACTCCATGATATCCGCTTCTAATTCCTCATTCCTTTTTCTGCCCAAAAAGTCCATTTCTGGCTTTAAATGAATTTCCTTGAAAGGAAACACATTTTCCATGAACTTGACATCACGTGAAGTGTAGATCCTTTTAGACTCCAAATCATAAACTCTATATCCCTTTTGCGCATAAGGGCACCCAACAAAAACACATGGCCTGCCTCTAGCATCAAACTTGTCTCCCCCTTTCTTGTTATTTTTGGCATAAACCAAACATCCAAAAATACGCATATGATCAAGACAAGGTTTCTTTTGGAACAAAATCTGGTAAGGGGTTTTATTCTCTAGAACTTTGGAAGGTAAACGATTAATTATAAGCCGCGGTAAAAACACAATCTTCCCAAAAAAATTTGGCAAACCTGCCTCAAAACGTAGGGCTCTGACCATTTCTAAAATATGACGATGCGTTCGACAACTCCATTTTGCTGTGGAGTGTCGGTACAAGATGTCTCAAGTAAAATTCCATGATTAACATAATATTCTAACATTAGTAGTGACTGAAATTCACCCCCATTATCACTCCTAATGCGTTTAACTTTTCTATCAAATTGAGTGTTCACCATATTACAAAACATAGTAAGATAATGATGAACCTCATATTTATGCTTCATAAAAAATACCCATACTCCCCGATTGAAATCATCCACATTAGTCAAAAAGTAATGTGCACCCGAGAAAGAAGGAGTTTTGTAACCACCCCAAATGTCACAATGTATGAGATCAAAGCAAAACTTGGTCTGGATACTACTAACCAAAAAAGGGAGTCTTGTCATTTTGGCTCGAATACATGAGTCATAATGTTCCTTTTCCTCATCAGAGTTATCAATACGCCAAGAATCAAAGACTGAAGTATGTCCCATTCTTTTGTGCCATAGCCGTGTGTCAACTGTTGCCGCCATCACTGTCTGTTCCTTTGTAACCGGTTCCATGTGATATAGACCATCTTTGCATCTACCCATTCCAATCAAATTCCTCGAAGCTAAGTCCTGTATCACACAAAAATTCGGAAAGAAGGTGAGAAAACAGTTCAAGTCTTTGGTTAATCGGCTAACAGACAATAAATTGCATTGAAAAGCTGGTATATTTAAAACATGATTAATATTTAATCCGTTCGGGAGCTTTGCATCGCCGATGCCCTTGACTGATATCATATCACCATTGGGAATCTTCACTGGTGCCTCCGTCCCCGTTCTGACTTGATTCTTTATCATCGACTCGTTGCAAGTTATATGCTCACTTGCTCCAGAGTCAATAATCCAAGTGTTTGTATTATTAATCTTCCCAGCGGTATTTGCTGTGAGAATTTCTGTCCGCAGAGCTGTTTGCACAACTGGCTGAACATCAGGCTGCACAACTCGTTGACTGCTGCGTGCCTGGAAAGTAGCAGTCTCCATTTTCAATTCTTTTGATGCAATGATTCGTTTCTGCTTTTCATCTTCAGAAACGCTATGATGCGATCCTCTGTCTCGCCGAAAAACTGAGTTATAATGGGGGGGACATTACATCGATCGTGACTCTATTATTCTTAGTCATGGTGGGTCTATGCCGAATTCCCCAAGAGAAAGAAAGAAAAAATGTGTGTGGAAGCGTTAGAGTGTAACGAGCTCTGATACCATGATAAATTTGAGAGAAGGTTGATAAATTATGTATATATTCATCATAATCATATTACAAAGAGGGAATCCTCCATATATACAAAGTCTATTCCTAATTGGCTAAAGAAGGAAAAAGATAAATAAGGAATAAGATATACACAATTATACAAACTCAATCTCCTAGAATATTTTATATGATCATCTGAATATATTCACAAATATTCGGATATCAACTCCTTCAAAAAAAAAATATCTATAGTATAAATGGGAACTTGTCCTTGCTACAGTATATGAACAATATCAACTGTCAAATTTTTCATTTTGCCCTCACTAAGTTGTCCCTTTTCCATTTTGCCCTTATTTTTTTTTTAAATTAAAAAAAAAAAAAAACAACGTGTCCTCGGACACGGGCTTAATTAAAAAAAAAAACGTGTCTTCGGACACGAGCTTTTACTAGTATATACTCCCTCCGTCCCCCACCAATTGATACTTATTTCCTTTTTGGTCTGTCCCACATCAATTGATACTTACCCAAAATGAAAAGGAATCTTCACTATTTACCCCACTCATTCTCTCTCCTATTTTACTTTTTCACTCATAACATTCTCTCTCCTAACTATTTCTTCCACTCATTCTCTCTCCTATTTTACTTTTACACTCACAATATTCTCTCTTCACTTTTTCTCTTTCTTACCTTTCCTTAATTCGCGTGCTCAAATAGTGTGGGCGAAGGGAGTATATATTTGTACACTAATTTAAAATTTAAAAGTCAAATGTTATGCAACGGTATTACAAGTTACAACACACACAAACCAAACCCGGCAGCACATGATCACATCCAGATAACAGCTGATTAATTTGATTCTGAGAAAGAGAGAATTCAGTTGCAACCGTTACCGGCTTTTAGCTCATCAAACGGCTACGTATTTTCTTTTATTTCTTCCTCTTTTAAGGTCACATCTCATCTCACCACATGCCTTTTGTTTTGTCGGCCCCAATTTTCAATTTCTCTAACATCCTCAAATTATTTCACTTCTTGATTCTTGATGTTATATATTTTCTCGTTCCCGTTTCACTTGATATCAAAAAATTTGACAAAAGATAAAATGGCTGACCATGAGTAGGAGGAATGATAATTTTATTGGTGTTTTTGAGTATAAAACTTGTTATTTTGGATAATATCAAATGAAACAGAACGAACTAAAATAGAAATTAATATTAAATGAAGTGGGACGGACGAAGGTATACTCATTCTCTTTGTGTTTCAAGAACAAATTTAATTTTTTAGATACTTATTTTGAGACAAAATATATTATTTTCTTCCCATAACTAATAAGCACCAAACTTTCTCATCATTATGCCAACAAATAAGTGGATAATATTTGGGTAACTTCTAAAAACAAAGAAAAATAAAGAGATCGTGTGGTTTTGTAAAGTAATATAGATTGCATACAATATTTTTCCTTTAATTAAGGACCATACTTTCTTCTATATTACTCGTATTAGCGTTGCTATTTAAATTAAATTGAGATGAAAAACGGTTATTAATTATTAGAACTGATGTCATGATATAAACATCAAAAATACATAACTGTAATACACAAGAATAATACAAACAATTTCGTCTGATTTAAATGCATCAACCCGGTATATTTTGAGTAATAATATCTATAATACAATATAGAGAGTATTTAACTACCTCTTATCTTGGGATAAGTGGTGGCTGAGATTGCTTCTGAGAAAAAATATCCAACGGCTGTGATTCAATTTGAGAAAACTTAAATCTAACTGCCTCAATCTGGTAACCGCTATGCCTTCGTTCATCCCCTTTCCCTCTCTTTGTATCTCTAACAACAATCACCCCGCCTTCCCAGAAAAACCCTAGAATTCTCCATTCTCAACAATTGCAATTAATTAATCACTGTGTGTTTAATTTCTATATACGTTGTTGAAGTTTTGGATTTGATTTGGTGATGGCGTCGGAGATCGAGGTGGTTGACGAGATTGAATCGAGAGATCGGGATTCAACGGCGGTGGTTGCGACGACCGGAGGAGGAGGAGGGACCGGAGCGAACGATGATAGCTTGAGGAACGATGTTTATACTGCAGCTGCGTATGGGGATTCGGAGAAGCTGCAGAGGTTGGTGCCTTGGTGGAGTCCAAAATAGTGTGCAAATCCCTAACTCCCCCACCAACCTCATTGATCTCGGCCTCTCGCCGACAAATTTTAATGGTATTTCTATCACTTAATTTGCTAACCATGTGTGTGTGATTATCAAGATACTTTATCAACAATGTTATGATTCTGATGTTGGATATATTTATGCTTTTGTTGGCTGCTTCAACGGGAAAAGATTGTTAGATAAATACTCCCAAGGCTGGAGTATTAACTTTATAACTTTTCCCAAGTTTCTTGCTTTATTGAATTGTTTATGGTTTTTATCATTACAGTTGAAAGTTAGTACTTTTAAGTGTTATTATGTACATGCATTGCAAGAGAAGTATAATATGAAGATGGACCTCCGAAGGTAAACAATAAGTGGACTGGGCACGAGAGCTTGAAGTTGTGTTTTCAAGATGTCAAATTGGGAAAACAGGTCGTTACAAAGTGTTCTAGCTACTAAGTCAATATATGCTCCGTCCAGTTAGTTACATCTTTTGCACTCTATTCAACTTTAAGTTGGTCTTTTTTTGCTAAATATCTATACACTCTATGAGTATGAAATGAAAGGGAAGCTTTAATCCATGGATTTCCTACAGTGGGAGCATATTATACGACACCACATTTCAAGATTCTACAAAATTACAAGGTGGATTTTCCAGTTCTTATAGAAAGTTTTATGTAGATACTCTTTTCTTTAGCTGTAATTATTTCCATGTCTCTCCGTATGGTGTGTCTGGACTGTAACCTGTTCATAAATTATCTAAGCACAAGTCCTTCATATCATTGGCCAAGTATTTTGGCATAAAAGACACCATAACTCTTCATTTATCATAAATAGACCCTCATTGTTTGTCATTCATCATCCATTCAAATCCCATTCATAATTTAGAACACATAATTCAATGGAATTATGTGAATTGTTCATAGAATTCAAAGAAATTTTCAAAACATTTATTAGAAAATAGATTATCTTGTTAAATAAAGTCTCATTCAACGTCCGAAAGTGACAAAAACAGTTGAGTTCGCCAAGTTTTTTATTTGAAATAATTCTATCAAAAATAATAAGTCATTTCATCTTGATAGAAGATTGTCACAAAACCGTTAGCACCAGTGCGGGGCAATATCTTCTTGTGGAGATTGTTTTTCATAAGACTCGACTTCCCTTATTTTGTCCAATTTATTTTAATTTTCGCATTTCTACTTTATGCAAATTTTCTTCCCCGTTAATTTTATGTTTTGTTTCATTAATATGAGATTTGTCATTTCATTAAATTGAAGAAAGCCATTATTTATTGTAATATGAAAACTTTTCCAAACAAATTTTTATTGCAGGGTTTTTGTTGGGAGAGCTTAGTTGCCTTTGTGTTCCTATTTAACTTGAGTCTGATTAGTCGACATCCAATTACGCCAGCGAAGATCCAATTTAACATGAAGAAATAGTTCATTCATTGTGTATACTGTGGATGACTTAAAGTCAGAAGTCTTTAAGATTTTTTCTTCATAAAAAATGTCTTTTATCCATCC
Organism: Adenophora triphylla var. japonica; assembly: GCA_022495995.1. Classification (NCBI taxonomy): domain Eukaryota; kingdom Viridiplantae; phylum Streptophyta; class Magnoliopsida; order Asterales; family Campanulaceae; genus Adenophora; species Adenophora triphylla. Next base: position 747,489 of record JAFEMH010000486.1, read on the forward strand.
CTAAATTTCCCTAATTGAATATCTATTTTTAAAATTATTTTTCTGTCAAGATAATGTCTATCGGTCATAAAAAAAAAAAAAAAAAAAAAAAAAAGGAAAGAACTCAGAAAAAAAGCTACAAACGGGGGCTTCCAGTTATCGCTTAGAAGCTTAATAGCCTTGGCTGGCTCTTCTAGTCCGCTAGCGGTCCATATCGAGAAATTAGTTTGGTCTTTTGAATTCCGGCCCGCTTTTTCCACACTAACTAATTAGGTTACGACCACTGAAGAAACTTGGTTGACTCATTTTTATAAATAAATAAAAACCGTTAGGATTTTCTGTTGCATTGTTTGTAAACAAAATCTACCTTGGATATATTGGGCCTATGTTGGGTCACTTATCCATAGCACGACTTTTCAATGTGGATATGGTCATTTAAATAGTGGGCTTCAGCTGCTCATATTTTACAAAATTAAAAATAATATATAAACCCAATCCAGACTTTTATCTACTTACATATGGGGCGGCCCATCTAACATTTTACTCATGAAAATGAAAAGGTAGTCCATTTTTACTTGTGGTGTTCAATTTAATTGTTTTTTTTTTGCCCAGAATTAATATTTATTTAATTATCTCCACCAAAATTCAAAAAATGTTATTTATAATATCGCAAATCTTTAGTCGGATTAACTTTTTGGGACAAAAAAAGTATTTCAGGTGAGGATATTCATGTATATCCATATAAAATATACTCCTATAAGAAAAAGGAAAAGCCTTTTCATTAAAAAAATAAAGGGTCATGGACTCAATAACCCCTGAACACGACATAACAAACTAATAAAAGTCCAGACGAGATATATAATTTCACAAGAGCAAGTTTTGGGAGAAACTAGTTTCTCCATAAATTATAAAAAGTTCACTTTTTTTCTACTTGTAAGTAGTTAGTGAATATTTAGGAACAGTTTATAAAACAGGACTTTTTATAACTTAAGGAGAAACTAGTTTCCCTCAAAATCTTGTGATTTCACAAAAATTCACACTTACACGTGACCCATGCCCGTCACTCTTATATCCAAAGGTAAAAGCAAACATAGGAATGAAAGTATTTCTTTTCAAATTTTATTAAAAATAATAAAAAATTCTCATATTTTTTTTAAGCAATACGCTTGTAAATCCAAATATATAGGAATAAAATTACTGTTATACCTAGATTTTGATTTTTACGGAATTTTGATTTCGAGCTTTATTTGAGTGTAAATTTTTAAATGGACAAATTGCAATTTAGAACCTGAACTGTAGGTCGTGTTCTCCAAACGGGTTAAATAGCACGTGCCACTCACATGATTAATTGATTTGGTTAGTTTGCATTGATATTTAAATTTAAGGGGCTAAGTGAAATAAATTAAAAGTGGGGGTGAAATAAATAAAATCAACCACAAATAAACCCAGCCCGTCACTCGCCGCCGCCTTCTTCGACGGCGAAATCAAGTTCCAAATCTCCCGCCGGCGTTCCTGATCTGGTTGTTCTTTTTTAATTCGGTGTTCTTCTGATGATAGCCGGGCCTGACTTCACCACACCATGAAAAAAAAAATTAAAAATTCAGATCTGAAACTATTCTCTTCCTACAACTCAACCCTTCGTTTTCTCCGTTGTCCATGCCTCTCCTATCGCATGGGCTGCCATTCCCCACCCCACCTTGATCTTCAATGGCACCTTTCCCCATTGTCATTTCTGCTGCCATTAACGCCCCTTTCCTCAACCCCACCCCAACACAGTCCCCCCCTCCCTATATAAATCTTCGTCGGTTATCTCCTTGTACAAATTCGACTGATTAAATAACCATATACCGCCTCCCATGGCAGCAAACAACAACTTAGATTTTGTCTCTCTTTTAAATCAAACCAGATCTGGAAAGGGGGAGGCTGGGCGAAGTTGATGACGACTGTAAATTGGAGACGGTAAAGGGGGCAGCAAGGTGATGGAGGGGTGGGTGACCGGATACGGTGGCGTGGTGTGGCGTTGGAGGTGGTAGCTGAATGATGGAAAGGGACTGTTATGAAAAATGAAGAGAGAGGGAAAATGTGGGTTTGGGGAGAGAGAGAGAGAGAGAGGGAAAATGTGATTTTTTTTTTTTAATTTTTGAATTGAAGATATTTTTAATTTATATTTTTTTTTAATTTTTATATAATTTTTTATTCATTATGTGTGGTTAACATATTTTAAAAATATATTCGATCCAATTACAAAATTATTAACTTACAATATTTTTTTATAAAAATTGAAACAAAAAATTATAAACTATCCCTTTATATATATATATAAAAATTTCAATATGGTAACCTCTATTTGACTCACTTTTGTCGCCTTCAAATAAACGACAAAAATATCCCTTCAAACGCCACGCGCAAAGACATACATGCTTCACGCTCGTTAGCTTTTTAAATCATATTAACTATTATCTTTATTTTTTCAATATTTTAAATTTACAAATTATTTTTTGTTAAAAAAACTAAATATTTGAATTTGGATAATTTTTTTAATAAATTATGATAACATAAGAATTAAAAAGAAATTCAATAAAATAAAAGGTTTATTTTTGTTCTATGCTCTCTTATTTATAAAAATATGTCATTTAACCCCTTAAAAGTTAGTGTCAATTCAATTTAACCAAATCTGTTATTTATGTGCGTGGCATGTGCTACTTAACCGTGCTTTTAACGAATTTCACAAAAGTTCTTAATTGACAAAAAAATTTAGCCTTAACTTGATTAAAAAAAAAAACATGAAACCCCGTTTAAAGAACAACCCCTCGATTTCTGACCCTAATTGCAATTTGCCCTTTTTAAATCTCAACAAGCTTTTTATAGAAATTGATTTGATGCGAGGGAGTTGACGAAATTTTTCAAAAATAAATGTCATCCAAGTACAAGCATATTCTTCGTTCCAGCGGGAACCCATTTCCACCGCCCTCAATTTCCGCCATTCTTTTTGGTAAGGCCCTATCTTGCATTATATTCTCTCCGTCTCGTTCAATGTGTCCAAATTTTTTTTTTGTTGTCTCATTTAAAATGTTCTAATTCAAAAAGAAAAGTTTTTTATTACTTTTTTATTTGTGAGACCCACTTGTCATACTTACAACAAATATCTACTCACTGTTTCCTATCCCATTTTCTATTTCCTACATCACTTTTCATATTCACAACATTTATTTCACTATACACTTTTTCTCTTTTCTACATCACTTTCCTTAATTCCCATGCATAAATCATTTTGAAACACTTCGATCGGGACGGAGGAAGTATTTGAAAACTGCTACGAGCGACTTCAGTCAAAATTCTACAGTACTTAATGTAAAAAATGATAAATTTGAGAGAAGATTGATAAATTATGTATATATTCATCATATTCATATTACAAAGAGAGAATCCTCCATATATACAAAGCCTAACCCTAATTGGCTAAAGAAGGAAAGAGATAAATAAGGAATAAGATATACACAATTACACAAATTCAATCTCCTAGAATATTTTATATGACCATCTGAATATATTCACAAATATTCGGATATCAACTCCTTCACTCCCCCTCAAGTTGGCGCATGAAGAATGCCCAACTTGCCAACCAGGAAACAAAAATGGACAGATCCAAGCGGTTTGGTGAACAAGTCCGCTACTTGATTTGCGCTGATAACAAGTGAGTCACAATATCTCCAGAGGCAACTCTTTCTCGAACAAAATAACAATCCATGTCAACATGTTTGATCCTTTCATGAAACACAAGATTGTTTGCTATGTGACACGCCGCTTGATTATCATAAAAAAGACGTGTGCCTTCGGGCTGTGATGCCTCTAGCTCTTCTAAAAGTCACCGTAGCCAAATAACCTCGCTAACAGTAGTTGCCATGGCTCGATATTCAAATTTCCGCTTAACGACCTGCATTAATAACAGATTGCTTCTTTGTTCGCCGTGAGATTGGAGCTCCACCTAACAAAACAAAATAACTTGTGCAAGATCGCCTACTCATGGGGACACGCACCCTGGCCATCACAATAGGCTTCAAGCCGCAATTTTCCATTCGTAGGAAGAAATAAACCTTGGTCACAGTACCTTTAAGGAAGCGAACTACACGAATGGCAAGATCCATACGTGTGCGCCAGTGATGAGACAACCGGCTCAATCTATTTCACTACAAAAAAAAGGGTCTTTTACCACACTTTATTTGCTACGGTCCGTCGAACCGACACAAATAGGCTTTTATTTATTACTGCTTTTTAAAACCGTAATAAATAAAAATTATCTACTACTTAGCTTTTATACAAACCGGGTAAATAAATGTTTTTCTCGTTTGTCTTTTTTAAAACATAACAAAAGTTTTAACGAACAATTTTTTTTTTTTTTTTCATTTACATTAGTTTTATTAAAACTAAATGTTTTTCCGGGATTATTTATTTTATCACAATCGTAACAGAACACTACTGGGTCAACAACACAAATTGAAATTAGGGCTCAAATCAAATGTAAGCTTCTCGCTTCTCTCTCTCCGCCGACGAAACCCTTTTTCTCCGCCGTACTCTCTCCGTCATCTTCATTCGTCTCTCGTTCCGTAAAGTAAATATTGGTTCTCTCGATTCCATCTATAATAATCACAATTTCACTTATGTGTCCGAAATATACTTTAACTCAGTGCGTTTGATGGGGATTTCGTGATTTGGAAGTGATAGATACATGAGTACTCTAATATCTCGTAATTTTCTTTGTCATTTTCTTGTTACAACTAATTGGATGTTCAAATTGATTCATCGACATTGGTTGATTTAGGCAATGTTTAGGGCTATTGGAATTGGATATGCTTGTTCACTTCCATCAAGAAATGCCCTCAATCGGGTTTTGAAGGACGGGCTTGGGAGATTTTGTAGATGTATCTACACCGCTAGCCTAGCCTCTCGCTTTTGATACGAATGCAAGGTATAGCTCTCCTCTAAATCTCCAACTAAACGTGGCTCCTTCATTCTCTCGTAATGTCACTAATCGGTGAGTTTTTAATGCTTGCGACCGCCTAAGTTATTTTGTTTGGTACTACCTTTGTCCCAAAATGAATGTCCAAAAAATTCAAATCGCTCTTAATCAAGAGCAAATTTGAAATTTTTATGGACATTCATTTTGGGGACTGAGGGAGTAAAAGAACTTAGTGCTGCCGGACTTTTGTATATTTATGTTATTCACGATTGTATTGTTTTGAAGAGAGTAGGTTCTCAACATCTAAGTTATGTTCGGTTGAGCATCATCGGTTATGTTCGGTTTGAGCATAGGAGTTGAATTGTCGACTCCTGTGTTTCCCCAATATTTCTTGCTTCTCGCCACAAGTAGCCAACATTGCGGCAGATCAGCCTCGCTTGCTACCTTGCAATCGGTGTAAGTTCCAAGCCCCAATACATATAAATGTTTTTCCCGTGGAAAAGACACGCCGTATATTTTTCTCATGTGGGGTCGTCATATATTTTGTCTTTATCTTTTCTTTCATCTCTTACTATTTTATTTCTTTCTCTTTATTGATAATGGTGTTTCATTGAACATAATTTTGGTACTTCTATGAAATTTGCATAGATTGACTTGTTATGTTAACAAGCCCTGCTCATCTGAGTTTTGCACAGCGTATAACCTTGTGAACTTTCTCGCCAAGGCACAAAAATGTGCTAGTGATTCTGTAATTAGGAGGCATTGAAATTTTATACTCACTCAGTCCCAAGTTAAATGTCGCATTTGACTTGTCTACATTTTTAAGGAATGTGCTTTACTTGTGTGTATGTTACTTGTACAATGCTAAAAATGCAATAAGTCTCTTTATTTAGAATTGTGACATTTGTTTAGTGATGAACCAAAAAGGAAAGTGCAACATTTTTTATGGGACGAAGTGAGTAGAACTTAATGACAGATATACATTATCCATGTGTTGCTAACTCAATGATAATTTGAAAGATTGCTAGCAGGACTACCCTTTGTAGTATATCCGATTTTCACACTTTGACTTTGCACGCTTATTAAGGAAGCAATGAAAAGTGGGTTGAGTACATTATTGTACAAAACACTATTCATAATTTAAGTGGGTAAAAAATAAGGTAAGTATTGAGTTTATTTTTTGTTATTCTATACTCCCTCCGTCCCACAATAATATGTAATCTTTCTATTTTCAAGGCCCCACAATAATATCTAACTTTCCCAAAATGGAAAGGAATCTTTACTATTCCGCCACTCATTCTCTCTCCTACATTATTTTAATACTCACATCACCATTATAATTTACTATTCTCTCCACTCATTCTCTCTCCTATTTTATTTTCACACTCACAACACTTTCAATATAATATTTTCTCCTTAATCCCCGTGCAAAACCCAAAAGTCCATAAATCTATGGGACGGAGGGAGTAAGCATTATGAGGACAAACTTGTCCATTACATTGTTCGTAATTTACCTTTTTAGAATAAAGCAAAGTGTGAACCTAATACTACTAGGATGTACCAAAAAGGAAGGTGTGAACTTAAAATTGGGACGGAGTGAGTAGTTTAAACCGAGTATTTGAGTTTATTTAAACCTATATATATCCTCATATTTGAAACAGGGCAACAACATTAGAATTGGTTACTTGCAGGCACTGAAGATGTCATCACGGGACTATTGCAGGTTAGGCAACATCTATTGATTTTGGCACCCTCTCCTTGGAAATGTTTAGCCTAGCTTTATTTTGCACTTAATTTTTAGGGCTATCAACATTTTGAACCGAACCATTGTAACTTTTGATTAAGTTTCAGTTTCTTTTGGGCATTTCCTGTTATGAGCATTTTTATGTCATCTCTCATTTTCTATGGGCATTTCATGTGATTTCATAGTTTTTGATTCATATACATAGATGAATCCTTCAACATCTGGTGGTGTACGGAAGATGGGCTTGATGGGGAATGTCTAGCTAGTGCTTTAGTGTGTTTTGTGTTTTCGTGTAAAGGTAAGTGTAGTTAGTTTATAA
>JAFEMH010000487.1:600000-753585 GCA_022495995.1 Adenophora triphylla var. japonica
GAGTGACCCGAGAAAGATAACGAGATCCCGTATCTTTCATCAAAATTGCCCCCAAGATCAAACGTAAGACCGAGTGCCCCGAGAAAGATAACGAGATCCCGTATCTTTCATCAAAATTGCCCCTGCTAGTCAAACGTAAGACCGAGTGCCCCGAGAAAGATAACGAGATCCCGTATCTTTCATCAAAATCACCCCCTGCTAGCCAAACGTAGCACCGAGCGACCCGAGAAAGATAACGAGATCCCGTATCTTTCATCAAAATCTTCCCGCAGTCAAACGTAAGACCGAGTGACCCGAGAAAGATAACGAGATCCCGTGATCTTTCATCAAAATTGCCCTTAGCCAAACGTAAGACCGAGTGCCCTGAGAAAGATAACGAGATCCCGTATCTTTCATCAAAATCTTCCCTGCAGTCAAACGTAAGACCGAGTGCCCCGAGAAAGATAACGAGATCCCGTATCTTTCATCAAAATTGCCCCTGGCAAATAAACGTAAGACCGAGTGCCCCGAGAAAGATAACGAGATCCCGTATCTTTCATCAAAATTGCCCCGGCAGTCAAACGTAAGACCGAGTGACCCGAGAAAGATAACGAGATCCCGTATCTTTCATCAAAATTGCCCGCAGCCAAACGTGAAGACCGGAGTGCCCTTGAGAAAGATAACGAGATCCCGTATCTTTCATCAAAATCTACCCCTAGCCAAACGTAAGACCGAGTGCCCCGAGAAAGATAACGAGATCCCGTATCTTTCATCAAAATCTTCCGCTAGCCAAACGTAAGACCGAGTGCCTGAGAAAGATAACGAGATCCCGTATCTTTCATCAAAATCTTCCCCTAGCCAAACGTAAGACCGAGTGCCCCGAGAAAGATAACGAGATCCCGTATCTTTCATCAAAATTGCCCCCTAGCCAAACGTAAGACCGAGTGACCCGAGAAAGATAACGAGATCCCGTATCTTTCATCAAAATTGCCCCCGACAGTCAAACATAAGACCGAGTGACCCGAGAAAGATAACGAGATCCCGTATCTTTCATCAAAATTGCCCCCGACAGTCAAACGTAAGACCGAGTGCCCCGAGAAAGATAACGAGATCCCGTATCTTTCATCAAAATCTTCCCCGGCAGTCAAACGTAAGACCGAAGTGCCCGAGAAAGATAACGGATCCCGTATCTTTCATCAAAATCTTCCCTAAGCAGTCAAACGTAAGACCGAGTGCCCCGAGAAAGATAACTGATCCCGTATCTTTCATCAAAATCATCCAACGGCTAGCCAAACGTAAGACCGAGTGCTGCCCCGAGAAAGATAACGGATCCCGTATCTTTCATCAAAATCATCCAACGGCAGCCAAACGTAAGACCAATTCCCCTGCATTTACGAAAACGTCTCGATTTTCCCTCAGAAAGGCTAACGAAATCCTCAAAGAAAATTAACGAAATCCTCAAAGAAAATTAACGGAATCTCAAAAGCCAATGAAATTTCCGAGTAGTACTCGAACTACGAAAGGGCTTGATTCCCACTAGGGATACGTAGGTAGCCTATCATTAGGTCCAGCCCCTCGACCAAAACGGTCACCCTCTCCTTCGGCAGCAGACGAAGTCCACCGAAAGGCCATTTCAAATTAAGGTCCGAGGCGCCTAAAAGGCCATCATCATCAAGGTCCGAAGCACCTAAAAAGCCATCATCATTAAGGTCCGAGGCGCCTAAAAAGCCATCATCATCAAGGTCCGAGGCACCTAAAAAGCCATCATCATCAAGGTCCGAGGCGCCTAAAAGGCCATCATCATCAAGGTCCGAAGCACCTAAAAAGCCATCTTCAAGGTCCGAGGCACCTAAAAGGCTATCATCATCAAGGTTCGAGGCACCTAAAACGCCATCTTCAAGGTTCGAGGCACCTAAAACGCCATCTCCAAGGTTTGAGGCACCTAAGACGCTATCAAGCGATAAATCGCAATCATCCCCAAAGAGACCAAAAATGGTCATTCCTATCCTCAGCAGAGCGGATACCCATCGACCAAAAATGGTCATCTCTTATCCTCAGCAGAGTTTCTTTCCAGCAACGACCGTAGAACTCGCTCACCAGGTTCGAGGCACCTAAAACGCCATCATCTCCGGGGTCAAAGACCCGAACTACGACTGGCTTGATTCCCATTCGGGATACGTAGGTAGCCTATCGCTAGGTTCAGCCACCCGATCACTCGATCATCCTGCCAAATATGGAGCCTTACTTTATCGACGACCCCGCTTCCTTCGAAGCGCCGTCGCCGAGGCTACCGTAAGTGCTCCAATTTGAGCTGTTAGAATTTTCGTTATAAAATTAACGAAAGTTATAACAATTACTAACATTCCTAACAATCCTAACTTTTCTAACAAAGGGAGGGGTAGAATGGGCATTGCCAAATGAAGTTAAACCAAGAAAAGCATCTTAAACAGCAAAACAAAAGAATAAAACCATAAATAGAAAGGCTGGAAACACAAAACCGGCCGTTAATTTGGTTTTTTGAATTTTTATTCTTCCTGTCCAAGGCTGGAGCTGTAATTAATGAACAGTGCACGCCTACTGACCTTGTCCGCGCGGATAAGTATGCATTTTCAGAGGGCTATAAATTGAGCCCTCCAGTCACAGAAATAAGGAGGAAGAACACAATTGCACCGAACCTCTGGCGAAATATAGAGAGAAAACAGTGAGAATTCACAAGAATTGTCACCTTTTTCTCTCCAATCTTTCCCAACTCATATTCATCCACTCACTCTCATATTAAAGCCCTAAACACTCATACACTCAAGCCAAACACTCAAGAACACAAGAAATATTGGTAAACCCTCCTCTTCCTAACCCTAAATCTCATCCATGCATGCATCTTCAAACTACAAAATGTAGTTCTTTCATCTTCTTTCTCTAGATCTAAGAAGATCACCATGGAAGACCATCTCCATGGATGATCTTCCACAAAGATCAACATTATTTTCAAAGCTTTTCTTGCTTACTTGCAAAAATGCACTTTCAAAACCCTAAAAAACCATTTTCAAGCACTAAATCTTGATTTTCAAAGGATAAAATTCCCCTTCCCAAGCAAATGAAATGCTTAGTCCTAATGTACTTAAGGATGGTTTGGTATAGTTGATTCACCACTAAAATGTCTAGTGATCACTAACCAAAACCTAGGGAAATGGGGACAAGCATGGATGCAAAACCCCCCTTAAAATCATATTTTCTTTCTTGAGAAGTTGCTGTCCAGTAGCAATTTTCTCAGACCTCAGTCCATGGTCTTAATTTTTGGACATAGATGAACTTGGAATTTGGTGTTGACTACAAAATACTTTTTGTAGCCAACATCCAGAGCTTTCCAGACATATTTTTACTTTATTTTTTGGGTGAGTAAAACTCCTCTTTTCAAATTTTTTTTCAGAGGCTAGTTCATCAGCTTCTGGGAATCCAGATCTCATATCTGAGGTTTCCAGAAGGTTTTGACCCCTCAAATCTTCTCCAAAATGGAAAATTCCTTCGCACAAACTTTATTTAAGGTGTCTAGAACAACTTTCATTCTCTGAGTTTATCCAGATTATGAAGTTTTAAGACCCTTGAATCCCTTTCAAAATCAAAGGTCCACTGCCTTTTTCATTCTGGCAGAAATGGCTCTCAACTTCAAAAGGTCTTTTGAGTACCAAATCTCAATCCAAAAATCCTCCAAAAAATCATGGGATCAGTTTAAAGTCTTAAAAAGATATCCCAATTTTTACTTTTCTGAGTTTCAACTTATTTTGGCCAAAACACCTACACACACACACACACAAATGATTTTCAGCTTGGAAGACTCGTTTTTACGAGGCGCGTCGGGTGCACACTAACGTCCTTCCCGACGCGTAACATGACCTCCGAACCTAAATCTCTGATCTCGGGCTTTTTTCAAAGTTTTGGCCCTCAAAATTAAAATGGCGTGGCGACTCCGTTTTTTCCGGTTTTATTTGGTTTTTCAAAGAAACGCAAAAATCGAATTTCTCCCGCGAAAAAGGCAACACATCATCACACCTACACCTAGCCATATTGATAGTTCAGTTTGCTCATCTGTTTTCTAGATCTAGGGTGTGCACAAACAAGAATTCTTGTGCCTAAGAATTCGTGCACTAGATTAGAGGTTGTATATGTTGATTTCCAGAAGATATTAATATTCTCTCCTTCTACCCGTGGACGTAGTCAAGTTGGTAAACCACGTATATCTGTGTGTTGTGTGATTGTTGCTTGTTTTCTATCTTTTACATAGACTATGTTCTAACAAACTGGTATCAGAGCCAATCAGGTTGAGTAAGGTTTAGGGTTTTCCACTGCAGAAGAAGATGGGATCAGGAATTGAATCACCGGTTGACAAGTTTAATGGGAAGAATAGTTTTTTTTCTTTGGCAAATCAAGATGAAAGCCTTGTTAAGGGACAAGGGTTTATGGGCTCCAGTGGATGCTACAATCAGGAATCGTCAAGATTCAAAGGGCAAAGCAGAAGTCGTTCCCACCGGTGATGTCGCGGCTGCAACAGCAGAAGGCTCAAAGAAAGTGAAGAAGGTAGCAGAGAAGGAAGAGGCAGATCTGATCGCGCTAGATGAGTGGGCCCACTCTAAAATCATAAGGTGTCTAGATGATGATGTTCTAGCGGATATAACAGATACCGATTTCATAGGTGCTTTATGGCTTGCGTTGGAAGATATGTATTTGACACGATCATTGTCCAACAAGCTATATCTAAAGTAGAGACTATATTCTCCTCGAATGAAAGAAGGTACGCCCATTAGGGATCACCTAGATAGATTTAAATCTTTATTATTTGAATTGCGTAATATAGATGCTAAAGTTGTTGATGAGGATGCTGCATTAATGCTTCTTGTTTCATTGACTTTATGATATGAGCACTATGTTGACTCTAATATCAGTGGTAAGGAGATGGTAACTCTAGAGGAGGTGAAATCCTAGCTCAAGATTAGAGAGTTACGTCATAAGGCAAGCGGTAATAGTGGTACATATAATCAGACAGCAGGTTTGGTTGCGGAAGACAACATGGGTTTACCAGTAAACAGCAGAAAAAGAAGTCTTCTGGCAATAAGGGACTAAAAACTGACATTCTTTGTAATTACTATAAGGGGAAGGGACATTGGAAGACAGATTGTCCTAGGAAGAAGTGAGGCGAGCCTCCAAATCATAATGAAGCTAATGTTTTTGTAGTTGATACGAGCAACTCTGATGGGGATTATGCTCTAGTGATAGAATAGTCTGTGAAACAGTCGGATGCTGTAATTACCCCAATCCGGATCGTTCTCAATCAAGCCTGCGAAAAGGACGCTAAGGGATCACTTCCCCACGATCACAAAGTCCCATGGCTTCCCATGGATCAAACAAACCAAGCCAAACCAAGGAAGGACCTTTCAGGCATTTAAAAACTTGAAGGACTTCTGCAGGAATGACACAAAAGTCAAAAAAGCTGACAGATTAAAGAGTAAGCCGTGCGGACCTCTTTGCTGTATGGTTGATCCGTGCGGACCACATTGTCAACACGACACATGACACAAAATTCAAGATGTTTGATTGATTAAAGTCAGAGTCGTGCCGACCAATTGATTGATTAAAGGCCAATTCGTACGGACCGCTATGTCCAGACCCAGACCCTATACATATTGGCCTCTAGCAGCTTCATTTTCATAACAAAAATCACTTACAATCATCCCCATTCAAAAACATCACAACAAATCCTCCCCTTGTATCCCCTTTTATCCTCTTTCATTCCCATTCATCCCGATCCATCCCGATCATCAACAAACATCACAAACATCATCCCCACTCATCCCCCAATCATCTTCACTCACATCCCCTCAAAATCCTCATGAAAACACCCCCGAAGCAACGAGAATTTGAGTGTGAACGAGAGTTAATTAGGGGAGATTTTGTCGTAAGTGAGGGCAAAACTGTAGGTGTTAGTGCCCTAGGCCTATAGAGATAGTCCTATTTGTAATGTCATTTTCATTTATATATGAGATTATTACTTTGATTATTATATGTGTTTGCATGTTTACTTTAATAATCGTGTCCCTAGTACTTATGAAGCACTAGTATGAAGTCTAATGGATAATCATGTGATGATTATATGCATGGAGATGCACATTAGATTCATGGGTACTTGTTAGAGAACAAGGTACTGGACTTGACCCATTATGAGATTTATGTCATGGTCATATGTCATAATTAAATCTCATATAGTCATATCATTGATATCCTTTGACCTGAGATTATCATCGTCTTCCGCTCGATGAATATCATGTTTGATATAGTTTAACGTTGTCTTTAACCGGATGACAATAAGGGCTATCATTGGCATGGTATGATTCTTGTTGGGAAGAATGATAAGTCAAGATGGAAATTGTCCCTCGTAAAGAGAGATGTTTGCTAGGCCACTCGTAAGTAAGATTGATGTAGTGCATGGCCATGCCCGAATGAATTAATGTGATTAATATCATTCGATTAATCAATTTACTTGGTAACGAGAAAGCATTGAACAATATGAGTTGACGTGGACCATGACTCATGTTCAATATAACATCGTGTGACAATGGGATTGTGATATGTTCTATATAGGAAATCGAACTTGATATTATATTATTTGGGTAGGCATGATGGCTTGCTAGAGTCCGCTCATGTCTTATGAGGATCGATGTGATCGAACTCATTGCCAACATAATATAGTCCTATGGGGTCACACGCATCGAACGAATTGTCAAAAATGAAGAATATGGAGTTTTTGTTCTCAGGGGACGACTCGTCCTGTGCCGTAACCAACTATTCCCCTTAAGGGGACGCCAGCATTCGTAAGCCGGGTGCCAGGGGACGACTCATCCCCTGGGGGACGACTCGTCCCCTGGGCACTGGACTGACGCGTAATTGACTTAAAACTAGGGTTTTCGCGAGGGGAAAAGTTTTATAACGTATAAATACTTACCCCTGGTTGCCCTAGCCGTCATGAGAACGTTTTGGCTTGAGAGAAACACTAAAAGTGAGAGATTTCAATTGAGAATTGAGAATCAAACACTACCAAATCCATTGTTCTTCATTGATTGAAAGGTGTTTCAATCAATTGGATCTAGCAATCCTCCTAGAAGAGTTCTAGGGTTCGTTCCGCGCGTGGATAAACATAGAGGATCTTCGTTCATCAAGATCTTTGGTTCGTGATTCCCGTTCGTTCATCAAGGATTAACAAGATCATTCAATCTGGAGTTGGGTCAAGTTTATCAAAGGCAAAAGCATTCAAGGTTGGTAATTCTATTTCATCTCTCTTAATTATTCATCTAGAACGGATTCTAGGGCTTGGGGTTTTTCGAGTTATTGCTTATTCCGCTGCGCATGGACCCTCGAAACCCTACAAAAACTTCTTTCCTCTTTAAAACACCCTAAACCAAACACATTCCTCCTACGCAAACAAACCCGAGGAAGATAGAAAGAAACCAACATTTGTGAGATCTCCTTCCGAACCCTAAATAACTGCTTTAATTTCCAAGTCTTTAAATATTATCGTCTAAACAGATCGTTTATAATGTAGTCTTTATTTACTATATTTATCATTGACCCAAACCATCTAAATGATCCTACAAGATCTTTTATGCACAATGTGCACAAGAATGGAGGTCTGATAGTGATAGTGATTTGTTCATATTCCATGCACTGTCTTTCCATTATTTATGTTCAAATGTACTTTATTTCTTAAAACACACACACATACAACTTTCAAAAAAGGGTTTAGAAAGACTCATGTTTATGAGGTGTTTCGGGTGAGCTCAAAAATCTCTTCCCAAGACGTAACCTGACCTCCGAACTCAAAATCTCATCACACAACAAAAAGCTTTTTTCAATGTTTTGGGCATAACTAAAACGGCGTGGCGACTCTCTCTTTTCAAAGAAATTCATCCATCCAATCTTTGAAACAACAACCTCGTTCCTCCCCTGGAGGAGGGCCTCGGCGCGAGCCACGGGCGTCGTCGGATCGGGTAATTTCAGTTGGCGACTCTGCTGGGGACTGATTGTTTTAAAACTTCTAAAAAGATTTTTAAAACAAGGTGTGGGTCAAACTTTCGTTTTACCCCTTCTTTGATTGATGTGTGTGTGTGTATTTTTTGCTTTTTTCTTTTTTGTTCTGCTTATTCAAAAAAAAAAAGAAAAAATATTTGTGTACATATCTTTGAGACACATCTTGCAAAATTTATGTTTTTACTCAAAAAAGGAATTTTAGTGACCGCACACTACGCGCACTCTTACCATGTACACTTGCACACTACAACCCCAAACCTGGGATGGTCTCAGTTGCAGTTCGAAAGGTGTTCATATGCATCTCTTGTGCGCACGAGATCATTCCAAACATCTTATCCTAGCAGTGTCAACCATGCACTATTTGCGTCACACTCTGTCCCAGACTTGGTTGGTTTTTGACCCAGTCCGTGTCATAAAGCCTAGATGTATATCCCATATTGATCATTTTATGAGTCAAAACCTAAAGGCCAAGGTCACTTGCGAAAGCAAGCTCGGCAGAATCATCTGTTGACCCGATCTTGACTTATAGCGTTAACTAAGACACTGACCTGTATTGGATATACGCCAATGCCCAATGTGACACCATGTCATCAAGTCTTTAATGCGTCACCCATGAGAAATATGACCTAGTCAAAACCTAAAGCCAAAGATTCCTTGCGAAAGAAAGGCAAGGAAAGGTCATGCCAAATTTTTGACCAGATCTTACTCAAGGATATTGGCTTTGTTCACTGTTCACATAGCGAAAACATTGAAACTTACATGATAGGCTGGGTCCTTAGGTTCGTTTCTCTTTTCGGTCGGTGGAAACCGCTTGCCCTATAGGAGCCTCGCTCGGGGTTGTCCGCCCTGAGAGATCGAAATACAGGTGAAAAACGAGGGGCTTATAAACGTAGTGATGGATTCCACTGACACATGATCTAGAATAGTTGCAAAAAATAAGAGCAATATTTTCCAACCATTTAGGATTTTGAGAAAACATGTTTTAAGTAAATTGAAAAAGCCAATAAATAAAAATTAAAAAAAAAACTGCATGTCGAATGAGCTTTCCCCTTCATCCAAAAGACCCTCCCGAGTCTAAACCTTGCCTTTCGCCTACTATAGCGAACCAAGAGTGGTTGAGGGTCCTCGGTTGCCGTCTTTTCAGCATTGAGGTCGCAAGGTCCGACAGTCCTTCCAGTTCAGCCGTTCGAACATGTCGCTACTCTCCAACGACAGGATAAACATGGCGGCATTCAGCAAAACCTCATGTATGGATGAGTCCTCTGCATTTTCCGGGTCTGTCAACATTCTGTCTAGTGACGATTGGGGGCGTGACGGCAGAAATATGTGCTCCCGTAATGAAGAATTCCGGAGAGAAAATCTGAGAACAATCTGAAAGTCCCTATGCCTATTACTTCAACCGGATTCCCAGATCCCATATATATGTATCTTTCATCTTTACTGATTATTCGGTAATTCAGGCAACCCTTCGTATACATACTTATTTGAGTTGTTACACCAGAATCCAAGCACCATGTATATGAAGAAATTGAAACCAAATTAGCCTCAGTACAAACAAGACCATATGACATACCTTTCTTAACACGCCAAGCGTAATATTTAGACCAGTCGTTCTTCATATAAAGGTCCTTACAAAAGAAGCACGTCTTAACTTTTCATATCATTAGACTTATGCGGTTGGAACGGTTCCACTTCTCAATATTTATGCACTCTTCTTGAGTGCTTTTATCAGTGAGAGCAGCGGGACTTGGTTCCCTTAATGAAAGGTCAATGTCCATACAACCCAAGATCATAGTTATCTTATTTTTCCAAGTTTTAAAATTTGTTCCATTAATCATCTGTACATTATTTATCGCAGTAGTAACTGAAAAATCACTTAACATATCTGTTGGGGATGAGAACGAATAATGAAAAATACAAAACATGTATCAATAACTACACACATAATGAATTAAGTGATTAATTATATCAAATGAATTCCATCTATAAGATAATCAACATGACATCAAAACTAATCTTTGGATTGCGAGTTGACTCATAAGCAATTATCTTGAGGCAACCAAGAAATTAAACGATGTTTTAATCAAAAACTTAATCTTCCCTTGGGCCAATTAAGTACCTGAAAGACTAACTAATGTTCTTTTACTTGTTATCAAATGAATGTATAAATTTTGTCAAATCACACGATATTTTTTGGAAAATTCATGTTATCCATGTATTAATGTATACATTCATCACTTAACAATTTTGGATTTAAATAACGTAAATCACTTTGGTGACAATATTATTTAAAAATTTATAAAAATTTTAAGCATATAATTAATCAAAAAAGGGCTTTAAAATGTATGTTTTTACTAAAAAAATGAAGTAAACCACTATGAAACCTTGATACAGTGGTTGCTCGGCCGAGCATAGAGAAGTGCTCGACGGAGCAAGTAGATATTGTCATTCGGCACAATGATTCTTGACCGAGCATAGAGTAGTGCTCAGCCGAGCACTTAGATCCGCACGACCATGCTTCAAACAACGAGCGGCCGTGCCAATGGGATTTTTCTTAATTGTCATTCAACACAATGATGCTCGGCCGAGTATAGAGAGGCGCTCGACCGAGCAACTAGATCCTCACGGCCAAGCTTAAAACAACGTGTGGCCGCCCAATGGGATAGTCTTGCATGAACCATTGTGACTTTTGACGAATTTTGTGCCTTTTTGAGCAAAATTTCAATCATTTCCAGAATTTAAACAAAGTAATCATTATTAATACTCTATGAACGGATTTAGAGTGTTTTATCAACATCAAAACATAATGATTTTAACAATATCATGAATTAAAGTAAAGCATTTTATGCTAACATAAAACTCAAACTTAATCCAAACAAGAGAAGGCCCTCATACAAATTGTTGGAACATTCTTGTTACATTAATGCCAAAATACTCAAGTATGGAAGAAGTTTGAGAATATATGGAGGCGGAAGCGTATCTGTTGAATCTATCTAGTCTTGATGTTGTAGAAGAAGAAGAGAAGAAAATAGGGAGATGAAGTTCTTATAAATGATAGTGCCCTCTCTTGATCTTCAATTACTTTATGAAGATGATGTATAAGAGAATATGAATATTTTGTGTGTCTCTAAAGGCTGATGCAAGGCCATATATATATATGAGACTAAGAGGCACTTTATATAGGGATTACACCCTTTCATATGAAGTGGTGTGAAGTTATCATTCTGCCCATCATTAAATGACAACTTACACCTCAGAAATTCAACATATTGATTAACTTTCTACACTTATATTATAACAGTATATTTATAATTTATACATGTACGTCTACATGTTTATGTATATTTATCAAGTATACACATTTCGCAATACATGTTCTAACATACCTACCTTAGATAGGGACCTTTAGAAGTGGCTACACAACGACATATTTTGGCAGCAATGACTAATGAACCATGATAAATAGATGGAAGAACCAAAGTCACTTTCATTATTTTGGCGATAGCAAAGCAATCATATCGCTTATCTGCATTTTAAGTAATAATAAGAACCTTTTGTTTCAAATTATAATGAAAGATAAATGAGTTTAATTAGAGTAGAATGTGCCAATACATGGAACTGGAAACTTGCATCTGACCCCGGTTGCTGCTTGTGGACCTTTTCCTAATAAAAGATGAATAAAATACAGATATTAAAAATAAAATGCGATTGCTTAAAAAATAATAAAATGAGATTATCTAAGAATCGTACTTGTACAAAGGCGTGCAATGAAGATAACGAAGGAAACACCTGATGATCTTTTGGGGTTAGCCGTTTGCATAATATTAGGATTAGATAATTTATTATCTTCCCCACCAATTAAAAACCTAAATTTGTGCTTAGATTTTGATAACAATTATTATTCAAATAATTTTCTTAATTGATTAAGTGAATCAACTTTTAAATGAGATCTAATTCTTCTTTCGAATTTCAAATCTATCTAAATCAAAGTACAATTCTCAATTAATTTAATTGAATATTGATCAAATTTTTTGAAAATTGATGGTATTTCACTAATATTCAATATTTTATTATAAATTAATAGCAATTTTAAGAGTACCTTGAAAATAATCAATTTTTTTTTTTAATATTTACAAAAATTTCAACTAAATAATAATAAAATTTTACAAACTTTAATTAATGTGCCATTAAATTTTGTTTAGTAGAAATAATATAAAGTTTAATGGAAAGAAATAGCTTTTTAAATTGTTCATTAAATTGAATAAATTCTAATAACTTTATTTTATATCAAGTGCATATACCAACGTCCCAAAAATGTACTCCGTATTTACTAATTATTTATGCTATAACTTATTAATCAATATTTCAAGGAAAAAACAAACTATCATACTCTACAGCTTGATTGAAATTGATTTTTTATCTTGAAAAACAAATTTTCAATAAACTCCTAAATAATATTGAATTCTTCTTTCAAATTTTAAATTAACTATTGATAGAGGATCAAAAAGTAAATCCTCTCTTTTGGTTAGAAGACCCCTCTCCTATATCTAAAAACTTAACAATGAGTTATATGGCCTCATCCTACCTTAATTTTTGGTAGGGGAGAAAAGTTGGATTGGAGGTCAAATGTTGGGTAACAGAAATCCTTCCCATTCACAAAATCTTTCCCCAAAAAAATTAGGTTAAATGGAAAGGGAGAAAAGTGAATCAATTTAGAAAAAATTTCAACCCCTCCCTTGTGTTAGTACCAAACAAGTGAAAATGAAACACTTCATACTTTTCCAGCCATCCAACCAAACAACATGAGAGAGACATTTAAGGCCGATGAGCCTTTAGCTCAATGACATAGACCCTTGCCTTCTCTCGGTAAGGTCAAGGTTCGAGCCCCCTCCTACGTTGTATTTAAAATATTGTGATTTGGAAAAAAAAAAGACATTTACCACTTCCTATGGGTATAAAATTGACCCTTCCATTTCCAACACCCTACCAAACACCAGCAGAAGAAAACGAAAAGAATGGTACAAGAGGGGATTAAGCGAGTTTCAATATGATCCAAGTAAATGCATCGCGGCTCATTTATTCAAAAGCTTCATCATGTATCGAAATATTATCTCAACCAAGTACTGTGATATTACATGAGCAACAAATATGTCGTTAGCTAAGCAGTTTGAGGCTTCTTAGTTCTGTATTAAGCATTGCAGTAGCTTACTGCCTTAAGCTTTCCACTATATAAGCAGCATACAGGTCCCTGCAATCACAAACATATCCCACCCAAAACAGAATTATATCACTTTCCATTACAAAAATAAAGGGTTAATTCCACTACTCACCCCTAAGATTCGGACAGATTTTAAATTTTACTGCCCCCGTTGAGGTTTCCCTTTCATTTCATTGTCCCCCTACTGTCAACTTCATATAAACTAAATGATTATTTCACCCACTAAATCTCTAAAGCAATTTTTCTAGTTTTTTGACTTTGCAGTAAAGAGTTTAGGGGTAAAATACCATTTCAATTACATGTGATTGTCAGAAGGGGCAGTGAGATGAAGCCAAACCTCAAGGGGGCAGTAAGATGAAACCAAATCTCAAGGGGGCAGTGATTTTGACCAATCCCTCGGGATGGGCAATGGAATTAACCCCCAAAACCAAAAGAGTGTAGTTTCATAGAGGAAAAGGAATGGATAACTCACATGGAATATTTGATAGCTTCAATGGCATCCTCAGCAGGCAGAAAGTCATTCACCTTGACTGACTTGTTCTCATTCTTTTTGTCTATGTTCATGAGAAGTGAAGGATGTACAAGTACCACACAGAAGAGAGGATGATAAGATATGCAATCATAAATGTTTTCCAGCACCGTTTTCCTCTTTAAAAACTAACCATAATAAAAATCATAAATATACAACTGATTCTAAGGAGAAGCAATAATGAATGTTAATGAATAGGATACAGTCCTCAAAGAACCGGCGGATCTCAGCAAGGCGGTGTGGAGGGAGTTCCTTGATGTCCTTGTAGTGGCGAAACTCGGGGTCATCAGCACACACTGCTATTATTTTGTCATCTCCTTCACCCTATACATTGATTCACTTTTAGTAAACATACATGGGTTTTAAATATTATTGAAAAGAAAGGCATCAGAAAATCAAAATAAATCATTTGACATCATATAAGCGAATTTCAAATGATAAAATACAAGAAATTTCAAACCTGGTCAATCATGGGCATCAATCCAATAGCCCGAGCACGAAGGAAAGTACCAGGGAGTACAGGTTCCTATGCAAGAAATAAAGATCATCTATTAGGAATACTAATTTAAGCTTAAGCAAGGGAGATAACTGATTGGCCAACAAATACAATCATAGGATTAAGAAAGGTACCTGCATCAGAACCAAAACGTCTATGGGATCACTATCTTCACATATGGTACGGGGGATGAAACCATAATTGTGTGGGTAAACAACTGAGGAGTAGAGAATACGATCAACCTGTTTTGGAAAAATTTCCTCAGTTAATCACTTGTTCATTCTTGTTTTTTTGCAAAGCCCAGCACCTACTGTTAGTGAGCAGTGACGTAAATTCTTGAGAAAGATAAGGAATTTATATCATGCAGATTAAAATTTCTTATAGTTATAAATATACGTTGCGGATCCATGTGAACAAGTTGGGAACTGTTTCCACGGCAGTAAGATGAACCTTACACCTGAAATATGAGTATAGACAGACAACTATAAATAGTACAAGTTTGTTATGCTCACAAGAGAAGCAAAACAAGGACTAAAACTGCACCAGCAGCAACAACAAAGCCTTAGTCCCAAAATAATTTGGGGTCGGCTAAAACTGCACCAGCAAAAATTAAATAAATTTTACGCAAGTTTGCTAAATAGCAAAATAATAAGGAAAATCACATGTTAAAATCAACAATTAGCCTTTGTATGCAGTTTCAAGCTTGCTATTCTGATTTATTTCCTGCAACTGTTGTCAGAAACCAATGGTAATTGTTGCGATCCTACCTAGCTTGAAATTCTCTATATATATACATGAACCAAATGGGACTTTAACTCTTTCACTTATAAAAAGCTTCTAAATGAAAGAAAATCCCATGCTGACAAGTGTCACAGTTTAACAGTAATATTTTCCTTAACCGTTCTAGTTTTCAAATAAAGGCTCTGAACAGTACAATTATTTTACTTTGCGATATGATAGAAACAACAGCTGTACTAAATGTCGTGAAGGTGAGTGCCGTCCTGAACTGTTCATGTAAACAAGAGACAAATCAAACATGTGCCGAATGGAACACTTTGCAAACAGTTCAGGGAGGAGACTAGGCAGAGGAATCAAATATACATAACCGCGAACTGAATAGAGGGCTGTTTTGGCACCTAAGATTTCATTGATGGGTAATATAAATAAAATTGATTCAATAGGCCTTTAAACTCAATAAATGGCCGCACAGGAATTTTTAACATGTCCATGAAAAATTCAAGGCTTATTTATACTTGATCAAGAGTTCTTTAAAAAGCAGATAATGAGATCACATAAATGGTCCTCATTTTGATTTTTCGTTCACTTACTAGTTACTACACAAGCAAACGACTGCAGGACACCACCTCTATTACACGAGCCAAGAGACCAAATTAAATTGCATAGATGTTGAAATCTATTAACCTAAAGTTCATGATAATACAAGCGACCTGCCTATTGACCAACAGAGTGAAAGAAACTTAAAAGAAATGAGATAATTAAGCTGACTCAGTGATGTGTGTGTGTGTGTGTGTGTGTGTGTGAGAGAGAGAGAGAGAGAGAAAGAGAGAGAGAGATAGAACTTTACTTTGATCAGACCAGTTTTCTTGTCAAGCTCATACTTAACTTTGCTTCCTTTTCCAATTTCAACCACCTGCAAAAGAAACAAAAATGCTTATAAATGAGAATTTTGGTTTTCAAGGAGCACAATTCAACTTCTCGTAGAGTCAAGTCGTTGGAACAGGAGAGCGAATGGTTTCCTGCATATCATGGGTGATATAAATTGCTCCTTAAGAGTTTTTTTTTACATGGTTCACAATCAAAACAAAGAGCCTAACACTACATCCATCACTAGCATAAATAACCAATTCTTACTCCAGACATGTAGGGCTCAACAAGCACACAACTAATAGGGGTTCTAATACCAAAAACTGATATTTCGACGAGAAGCAGAGTTCAAGAACAACTTACACAGTTGAAAACTGCAGGCGCACCAGGCCCTGCAAACACATTTACGTGAAGCTTAAATACCAAACACCAAAGGTTCCCAAATGTTTAAGCGTTTGAAGGTTCAATATCGACATAGGTGAATAATAATTTATGGATGCTATCACTGTATTCCCTCCATTTCACTTAAAGAGTCTTGTTCGAAAAAATAAGCTAATAAAGCTTATGGGGTTGCAGATTTACCCATGATATATGAAACTGAAGATAGGGAAATAACTACTTCAAATCCTAGATTAGTGGGTGAACAAACTTGACACATTTCACTTCACGTCCACAGCAGATTAAAAAGGCTATCTAATTAAAGTCATACAAGAGCAGAAAGGCTATACCAATATCCAGGTCGTGCCAAGGATGAGCAGCAACAGATCTTCGTGACATAGAGCTGAGGATCCTTTCATTGAGGACGGCTTTGGAGCTACCAGAAGTTTTCTCACTTCCAGGTGTCGAATTCTCAGCCATGCTTACCTTCACAATATTTTTAAGAAAATTGGCTTTGATCAATGAGACAATCAACCGTATAACAAAAGTGATTCCGAAAACCCAACCATAGAGTTATCCCTGTTTCACTCGGAAACTACCTCTATAATTTAGGCCCCTAAGCACGAAATTAAACTTACAAGCTCCACAAATGTTCTAATATTGTCCTCGTATAATGGCAAGAACATATGCCTGATTATTGCTATATCAGTTGTACTCTCCAAATTATTATTCTTAACAGGAATATGAATCAAATTTTCGCCAAACTGCTACTGATAACCTGATTCCTCCTATTATGCTGAAGTTATAAAATACGAGTAAATTATTGTCATCCACCACCAAATGGCTGATATGCCCCCAGCATATTCCATAACACAAAATATGAACCAAACTTATTGCCAAAGTGTCAAAAATGTTGATAAGTCTCCAGACTTCCTAACTGACGGCTGACCAAAATGACCCCAGCACAAAATGCTAATAAGTCTCCAAACTCCCCCAATGATGGTGGACCAAAAGGACCCTACTACAGTTTGATGGTGTAGCATAATAAGGTAAACAAAGTGCAACTTCAAAAACATAAGAATAATAAAAGTATCATATATTCATTATGCATCCGTAATAAATAAGGATATACTACTCCTTCCGCCCCATAACAATTGTTGACCTGTCAATCTTTCTAAGACATACTTGTTTGTACATTGTGTTGGGATTGGATCCTAAACATACAAGGAAGAGGAAGAGGAGGAGTCTAAGTTGTTGGAGAGTTTTGGTGAGATCAAAGGAGGATTCAAAAACGGAGATGGGCTTGGAGTAGCGCCAGGCGGGCGCCTCATATGGCCGAGGCGGGCGCACCATTGGCCGAGGCAGTGGCCGAGAATTCTTCAAGGCCAGGCGGGCGCATGGTGGACTTGGGGCGGCCGCCTCAATGCTGGCCGAGAGTTTTTGGGCTCTTGGTCTCCTGGGCTGCTTTTGTTTCCTATTTTTGATACAACTCTTTTTTTGTTTCGACTTAGGGCTTCCTTGTACTAATATATAAACATAGTTATGACCTAGAACACATTGTAACAACATATTAGAGAGGAGACTAATACATATTGGCTTGGCAATTGCCCCCGGACGTAGTTCACGAGTTGGTGAATGAACCGGGTAAACAACTCTTGTGTTCTTGTGTGTGATTGTTTCTTTCTTGTACGTGTGGGTGTGTTGATTTCTTTGTGTTGATTGCAACGGGGGAGCACCAATTTCACAACAACTGGTATCAGAGCTTTGGTTCGGAGGATTCAAAATCTTTTCATTAGTTGATTAATTTTGAATCGCGTTCTTGGGGATTTTGGTGAAGCAGTCAAGATGAAGAACTCAATCGAGAAATTCAACGGTGTGAATTTCACGTTTTGGAAGACAAGGATTGAAGACTACCTTTATTGTAAGGATCTTCATGGACCCTTGAAGGCGAAGCCCGAAGACATGTCACAAGGGGATTGGGAGACGTTGGATCGGAAGGCGTTAGGAGCGGTAAGGAGTGCCCTAACCGACGACGTTGCACGGAACGCCATGGAGGCCAAGACAACGGTGGAGTTGCTACAAACGCCGTCGGACATGTATGAGAAGCCGTCGAATATCAATAAGGTGCGCATTTGATAAAGAGGTTTGCGAATGCGAAGATGTCGAGAGGGCGGGCAAGTCATATCGGCAATTTCAAAGGTATGGTGGACCAATTGAAAAGTGTTGATATTACTTTCTCCGATGAAGTGCTAGCTTGTTTTCTTCTAAAATCATTGCCGATAGTTGGGAGGTTACCGTCACAACGATTAGTACGTCGAAACAAAGCATTGGTGTATACGGAGGTTAGAGATCTCATCCTTCAAGAGGAGCTGCGAAGGAAAGAGAAAAGGGGAGAATCGTCCGTAGATGGGGCCGCACTTAGGTGGAGAGAAAAAGGGGTGGACCTAAAAGGGGAAAAAGGTCAAGTGCTACAATTGTGGTGAATTGGGGCATATCAGTTATGACCGTCCGGAAAAGGTGGTGGTGCTAACGCGGTAGATGATGGTGGTGATGTATTAATCCTAGGGAGGAGCAACAGGGTGAAGATCGGGTGTTGGATTCGAGCTTCTTGTCATGCTAGTGGGGATGCAGAATCAATGAAGCGTTACAAAACCGGAGATTTTTGGGGTTCTCTATCTTGGTGATGGTCAACCATTGAAGATCAAAGGTAAGGGGGATGTAATGATGAAGACACCTAACGGCCGTTTTTACAACTACACAACGTGATGCACGTTCCTGGATTTGAGGAGAAGGGTGATTTCGTGGGACAACTCGACAGTGAAGGGTATGGTGTTTCTTTCATCGCGGGTCTTGGAGGTCACAAAAGGGGCTAAGGTGTTGCCTCGTGGGGTTAAGGGAAGATGTTGTACTCTACCTACAATATCGATGTTCGTTGTGGGAGCAAGAGGCTAAAGAACCGGCGGTGTGAAAAGGGGAGACATCAAGAAACGGTATGTTGGGGGGACTCAAAGTTGATCAACGTGGTGCGGAAGTCCAAGGGCCCCAATAGAGAGCGGTTTCAGACCAAGAACAGTCGATGCAAGAAACAAGGTGTGTCCGAGTTTCAAGGGGAAGCATTACGAGGAAGGTGGGTCTGGAGGGAGAAGGCGAAGTTAGACTTGCGGGGAGAAATCACGGTAGAAGCTGATTTGGGAGGCAAGAACGATCTAACACGGAGTGGTTGAAACGTCGCTTGGTTTCAACTCGCCTTAGTACTTGAGGAGAGGTGCGGTAGTGTCAAGCCAATATGGGATGGGGGAAATGTGTTCGAAGGTCTTTACTCCGTGGTGGGAGTTGATGGGTGTTTCTATGTTTGTTGGTTTAGTCTCCGGTGGGAGATTGTTGGGATTGGATCCTAAACATACAAGGAAGAGGAAGAGGAGGAGTCTAAGTTGTTGGAGAGTTTTGGTGAGATCAAAGGAGGATTCAAAAAAACGGAGATGGGCTTGGAGTAGCGCCAGGCGGGCGCCTCATATGGCCGAGGCGGGCGCACCATCGCCGAGGCAGCCGAGAATTCTTCAAGGCCAGGCGGGCGCATGGTGGACTTGGGGCGGCCGCCTCAATGCTGGCCGAGAGTTTTTGGGCTCTTGGTCTCCTGGGCTGCTTTTGTTTCCTATTTTTGATACAACTCTTTTTTGTTTCGACTTAGGGCTTCCTTGTACTAATATATAAACATAGTTATGACCTAGAACACATTGTAACAACATATTAGAGATGAGACTAATACATATTGGCTTGGCAATTGCCCCCGGACGTAGTTCACGAGTTGGTGAATGAACCGGGTAAACAACTCTTGTGTTCTTGGGTGTGATTGTTTCTTTCTTGTACGTGTGGGTGTGTTGATTTCTTTGTGTTGATTGCAACGGGGGAGCACCAATTTCACAACACATTGCTTGTAACATACTTCCTCCGTCCCACTTGAATTAGGACATTTTGCCATTTTGGGTATCCCATTCGAAATAGAACAACCCCAAAATGGAAATGTTTTATTAATATGACCCACTTGTCATACTCAAAACAATAATCCATTTAATTTTCCTTAAATGCTTTCTCTCTGCTACCTCACTTTTCATACTCACCCCACTTAATCTACTGCTTAATCCCGTGCCCAACTCAAAAATCCTATTTTTATTGAGACGGAGGGAGTAGAAATTTTACACTAATAATATTTAATTATTAAAAAACGGGACACTATTTTTAGAATGCACGGAAGGAAGGAAGGAATATATAAAGTCTTTGTCCATATATCTAGCTGCAACAGATACCTGTATCAGGAAAATCAGAGTCCTATTTTGACTTTTCAAAGTCAAATGGACCATTTCATAATCAATAAGATTCACGAAATCATAACAAAATTAACTAAGTAAACAGTAATCATGAAGAAGAGACCGTACAAAAGTTAATCAAGCAATCATAAATAATAATCTAGCTCAACCTTTGATATACCACCAACAATCGAACTAATCAATACAGAAAATCGAATTCGGAAATCAGCAAAAAACCTCCAAAAATTCAAAACAAGTATTCTTTGAAAGTAATCCATGGAAGTGTGAGAGAAAAAAAAAACACCTGTACCAATTGAAAGCAGCGATTGATACAAGAACCTGTAATCTATACGATAAAAAAAACCACAAAAATTGCAAGAAATTTAAACAGGAATAAGGCGAAACTTACTTTGGGATGCGAGCGTCTGCAGTGTGTGTGTGTGTGTGTGTGTGTGTGTGTGTGTTATGAGAGTGAGAAAGGGCGAAGAAGATGCATTGGTCGAATTCGGGCAAAGGCTTTTTCACTGGTTGGATCTTTGTAATGTATCAACCGTTGGATTAAACTTTTTGTAATCTTATCAACCGTTGGATTAAACTTTTTGTAATCTAACGGCTGTGAACGTTCACAGGTCTCAAGAGTTTCGGTATTTTAATCAACTTTTTTAGACTAACGTTGACTCCAACAGAGTGCCCGTTCCCTTACCCAAGTGTATATTAGTAGGGATTATTATCGGGGCAAATGACAAACTAAAGTATATAAGGCGTTATTAGAATGAATCATCAATTTTTTTATTTCATTTTTGAGTTGGTCTTATAAAAAATTAATTTTTTCTTAAGATAAGAAAAAACGTGTTTTCAAAATAAACGGTGGCAATTTTGTAATTACTGACAAACATGTTCAAAATAAACGGTGACATTTTCGTAATTAATGGTTCCCCCGTTTATGCCAGTGCCTGTTTAACAAACTGCCAGTGTGACAAAGTGTCAGTGCATATATAACAAAGTGCCAACGAAAAAAGTGTCAGTACCAGTTTAACAAAGTGCCAAACAGAACTCGGCACTTTGTTAAACCGAAACCGACACTTTTACACGGCACTTTTATATACATGAACTGGCACTCTTCACACCGGCACTCGATACACTAACATCGGCACTTTGTTACACTAATATTTTTGCCGGCTCTCAAAAATACAAGCACGGCATTCAAAAAATATGGACTCGGCATTCAAGATCACGTACACTGGCACTCAAATACACATACACTGGCACTCAAAAAACACTGATAATCATTTTTGCTGGCATTCAAAAAAACATGGACTGGCATTCCAAAAAACAAGCACTGGCATTCAAAATTACGTACACTGGCATTAAAAAATACATGGACTGGCACTCAAAAAAACACTCAAAAATACTGATAAAAATTTTTGCTGGCTCTCAAAATACAAGCACTGGCACTCAAAAAAACATGAACTGGCACTCAAAAATTGCTTGCTCTAAAAAACAAAAGCACTGGCACTCCAAAATACATAAACTGGCACTCAAAAAAACATATACGGGCACTTCAAAACTCACAAGCTGGCACTCAAATTCCCAAGCCATTCTTTCAATTTCAACCTTCTTGCTCCGATCAAGGCCATCGCCACTGTACTTACGAAGTGATTCCACAGCTTGCTGATCGAACTGAAGAACCACCGACAAATTAATTAACCAATTACATCAAAGCGATCCCTGCATCTCAGGAATTTTCGTCGCGTCACCAACTCCGACGTATGGCCGAGCTTGACTTCATAATTTGTTGTCGTCTTCATCAACTCCGGCGAGCCTCCAGGGTCATCGTCTCCTACATTCGACTCAACACAAATTCGCGATTTAGGGTTCAATTTGGGGAAAACCCAAAATAGTAATTGATGTGAGTTTTGCCGATTGATTGGGATGGAATTGGGTGAAGGTTTAGCCGGAGAAGGGAGGATTGATGTTGGTGAAGGACCGTGGAGAGATGACCGGAGAGATGTTTGGAGGTGAAGAAGATGATTGGTGAAGGACCGGAGAGATTGATTGAGTTTTGCCGATTGTTGGTGAAGGATCGTTGTTTGCGTATAGAGAGAGGAGAGAGAGAGGCTGAGAATGAGAATGTGTGTGCGTTTATGTGTGAAAAACACGTTTTTTGTTAAGTTAACAAAAAACGCGTTTTTTACAAGTTTTTGGCTTCATTTTTTCAAAACAGAGCCCAAAATAAAAAGTGCTCTCCGATTGAGGTTTTTTTGACAGAAATTATTAGAAAATTCGTTAAACTGTTGTGGTGCACATATTCAACAAAATAGCTAGTTTGAAATTGATTTAACTCTAAGAGGCTTAATAAAAATTCCTAAATTTGAAAAGTTGAAAACTAAGTTTATTTTTGAAATATTAAATAATAAATATATTTAAAAAAAACATTATTGAAATTGTCACGGCCTAGACAACAAGTAATATCCAAGGTGATAACAGCACCAACGATAGTACTTGAGATAGCACACACACACTTCGAAAATAAAAACAATTTTGTAAAGAGTTTGCAGCGGAAAATAATATCAAAAATTGTTTTTCTCAATTTATATAAATTATATAACTTGAGTGTGCCGCTTAGGCAAGACTTTATATTCACTATAAGAAATGAGTTACAAAGCCGAAAATATTCCCTATGCCTATTACAATATAATCTCAATGGAACAAGAGATAAATAACGATATTTCAATCCTAGCCAACACACTCGAAACCATGATATTCAAGTGTGAGATATTGTATGGGAGGAAAGAACTATTCGAACCAAGAAGAACTCTATCTCTAATGCAAGAAGGTGTGTAAAATTGACATATCTTCAAGTGTCTTCTTCTTGGCATATTTATATTCTTCAATGTCTTGAAGGACTATAACAGCCTTGAGGCTGTATTGGCATGTGGAGAGAGTGGGAAGAGTAGTTGGCTTACTCTTCACTTTGTGGGTTTGTTAGCGCCAATTTCCTCCTTTGTAGCAACCGAATTCTTGCTCTCCAAGTCTATGCATCATGACCTTGTACTCTCAAGCTTCTTTGCCCTTGTACTCTCTTTGAATCAGCCATAACAACTTTGAAATGATCTTCACACGTTTTGAAGTTGTTGACACAAAAATAACTTGGTGAAAGTTTATGCATAAAAGTAGTTTTATGCATAACTTAATTTCTTCAACCATCTCCACGTTTCTAGCTCATGCCTCCATCATATTGTATCCTAAAAATTGGACTTACATACAAATACTAAACAAATAATATTAGCACATTAGTATATAAAACGTTTATACAGAAAATGTACAACTTTTTAATTCCAGGACATGATATTACTTAGGGTAGCACTTAGGATGGCAACACTTGTGGTAACACCACTGTTTGCATTAACAATCTCCCCCTTAGTTGTTCATTTCTTCTCAAACCTTAATGTGCTGCAAACCTGCAAAATTTGTTAGCCAATAACAATATGAACAGAGCATAGAGCATATACATCAAACATAGCATCTCCATGAGATTAACTCCCCCTTAATCAAGGAGTCAATCGAAAAATAATGATTTATCAAAAACTAATTTAAACATAAATTATGTTTAGCAAATAAATCAAAGTACCAAAACAAATATTCAAACAAACCACCTAAATGATTAATGTTTAAAACACCACAAACCACCAAATAAAACAAATTGTTTATCACCCACATAGAACAAGTTTTTTGAAACAAATTCCAACCACCAAGCAGTGGCAACATCAACCTTCAGGTTCAACAACCTTCAGGTTTTCAAACTTCTTCTTCTTCATTGTCCTCTTCTTCTTCCTTATCTCCTTCCCTATCACCTCCACCAATACTTGGGCCATCACTGGCGGTAGCACCTGAAGTAGCACCATCTCCAGCAGCTGTAGCAGCACATCCTCCCCCTGTTTGGGAAGAAATTTCATCAATGAATTTGTCAGTATCCTGCTTGAGCCTAACCCAACCATCAACAAGTTCTCCAATAGCATTTGACTGCTTGTGCAAAAAATTGAGCACGATGATCTTTGGGATAGAAGATGAAGTGTTGGCCAGAAGATTGAACACATTTGATAGTATACTTGCAGCATCAGTACCTTCAAAAGTACTTGGGACAACACCTGAGGGAGCACTTGGGGTAGCATCAGTAACAGGAAGAACAGAGGAATAACCAACAATATCTTTTGACTTGTTCCAAGGAAGATCCTTAGTATACCGATTACCCTTCTTCAATTGGGAGTCAATGGTATAATATTCAGTCTCCAATGTGAAGGATTCAGAGGCATCAATAGGGAGGGATTGTGAAACCAAAATCTTGAAAATCAATGAAGGATAAGGGAAAAAGGTTATATCTTTCTTCCTACCCCATGAAGATAGGTGTTTGAACCCAAGTCTCTCAAAGTTGATCATATGGTTTTTACCAAGCTTGTACAACACGTTTGCTTGCTCCAACGTAACAATGGGTTCATTGGTAGTGGGGAGCCAGTTGAAAATGCACAATTTGTGCAAAACTATAAACAATGAAGTAAGCCTAGAAGCATGAAGTTTTTCTTTTGAGGGCCAACAATGCACTTTGTTGTGAGTAAGGAATTTTGTCATATCATCTCGGTTGACATGAATACTCTCATCATCTAGATTGGGCAATCCTAGGGTTTTATTGATGATGGCAGGAGAGAATGAATAAACCTTACCCCTCACAAACACTTTCTCAAATTTTTCAGACCCCTCATTATTTAAATGAGCATGTAGATTGGCAAAGAAATTCATAATAACATTTTCAACAAAAATCGAAGCATGGTTATTGGCATTCAAAAATTTCCTATCCTTTAAGAACTGAACAATTCCTCCCTTTTTCAACTCTTCCTCATCAATATGTTTTTCCTTTAACAACCTCTTACTAGAGTTATTCAACTAAGATTCAATGTTTTCCTTTTCATAAAACTCTAAAGTAAAGAATGGTTTAGGGAATGCATCTTCTTCAATTTGAACAAACTCATCACTAGAGGGTTCATAAGTATCAGTTTCATGAGCAACAGGCTTAAGAGACTTAGCAGAAGTATGGGTAGAGGGAGGTGGTACCTCAGATGATATCTGACTCTTGGTAGCACTCTTGGTAGCACTTACGATCCCTTTGCCCTTTGCATTTTTCTTTTGAAGATGAGCCAGTGGAACCTCTTCATCATCAAACCACGCATCAAGAGAATCATCAGACTGGTCTTTCTCTTTGTTGGCATCAAAATTCTCATCAGACGCATGAGCAGAAGACAAACTCAAGGAGCTTTCTGAGACTTCTACAGGGTTTGAAGAAGTGTTGGAGTTGGCTTTGCTCTTGAGGGACCTAATCCTGTTGGAAGACCTCTTCTTTGAGACTTGAGAAGTTGGTTGTGAAGATGAAGGAGCTTTCCTCTTTTTCTTCTCCTTTGTATCAACCAAAGGAATAAGAGTAACAACAAGAGCTTCCTGTGATAGGGAAGTAAGAGGAGCATCAGCGGCAACAATGGCCAAGTTGAAGATGAAGAAGGAGTTATCATTGGTGAAGTTTCCATGATAACACGCGAGGCAACACTTGGAGAAATATCCATGGGTTCGGTGGTGGTTATTTTGGACGGAGCAGTCATGGATGAAATTGTGGATTTTGAAAAAAGGTTTTTGACCTAGGTTTTGAGAGAGAGAAGAAGAGATTCTGATTGGGAGTGAATGAGAGAAAGAGACGGTGAGGAGAGATTAAAATAGAGAAGTTAGAGAGAAAATAGGGAACAAAAACTTAAATTGATTTGACCCCTAAAATCCTAACCTATTTAGAACTTAACTCCTAAAAACCCTCAACTCCCCCTACATTGAAGCTCTTTTGATTTGATACAACCACTCACCTTCAATTATCCACAACAAAAAAAAATAACCATCCGGCCATTAATTTTTTTTTTTCGATTTTTGTAATATATTATCAAGTTTAAACTAAGTAAAAAACAACAAAAAAAAAATAAGTAAACGAGAGAAAATAAGCAAATTCGAAAATCATGAGTAAAAATTATCAAAATTATAGGGATTTGTTATTTGAAAAAGTTTACCACAAAAACAAGAAAACTTGTTGAAGACGTTTTCAAAACCGTAAACTCTTTAAACAAGACTTTCAGATTTTAAAAAATTAATCAACAATTTTCAAAAAATAAGGAATAAAAACTAATATAGCACACACTAATGTGTTAAGGCAACGATGGTAATACCTAGAATAACACATGTGATATAAAACCCCTTGATAAATATATTCATTTTCAAGCACTTGAGGCATAACAAACTTAGTCATTTTTAGGCACTTGAGGCATTATAAGCCTATTCATTTAAGCACTTTGAGGCATAACAAGCCTAACTTACAAGTACATGAGGCATTTCTAGTTATAAAATTTCATTACACTTCTTTAAACAGAGAAGCATCGTAGTAACGAGCTCCGTGCCCCGCGAGTCTTATTTCAAGTGCAAAGTTTTATTGATTTATGCCTTTCAAGTAGGGTACACTGTAGTAACGAGCTCCATGTCCCTAATACTAAGCATAAATCACCTCATACATTCTCATTGGCAAGAGTACATCGTCGCCACGAACGCCGTGCCCCGAGCTCGAGAGAATAGTATGGTATCAAAATTGCCTATTTGCCTTTTAACTTATCACATAATATTATTAGTGACTTTATCACTTTAAGCACACGAAGGGAAATAATATCAAACATGATAACCTAAGTGTTGACCTACCATAACAAAAAGGTCAGCATGTGCCACAGTAAGAACTAAGCTTACCAGATTAACAGAAAGATATAATTTACAAGATTTTTTTTAAATAAGCAGAAAAAAATAACAACACTAATATACAAGTGTTACCCTAAGTGTTAACATCACATGAGGTAACACTGACGAACATACTTAGAGATTACAAAGGCCAAGAGATCTTTTCAAACTCAAAAATCTCTCATGGTCTAAGGGCTTAGTAAAAATGTCAGTCAATTGATACTTAGTATCAATATGATCGATTTGAATAAGACCTTTATCTACCATATCTCTAAGAAAGTGATGACGAATATCTATGTTCTTTGTGCGAGAATGTTGAACAGGATTTTTTGAAATGTTGGTAGCACTCAAGTTATCACAGTACATAGTCAAGGAATTACTCTCAAGCCCATAATCATCTAGCATGTGTTTTAACCAAATGAGTTGTGAGCAACAACTACCAGCTGCAACATACTCAGTTTCAGCCGTGGAAAGAGAGACACAGTTTTGTTTACGACTATACCATGATACTAAATTGTTACCCAAGTAAAAACACCCCCACTAGTACTCTTCCTATCATCCTTTTCCCTCGCCCAATCCGAGTCGCTAAAGCCTACCAAATTGGTATTAGTATCCTTACTAAACCAAATCCCTAACTCACTTGTTCCAGAAATATATTTAACTATTTTTTTGACAAAATTAAGGTGGGAGACTTTAGGATTGGCTTGATAACGTGCACACACACTGACACACACACTAAACATGATATCAAGATGACTAGAAGTGAGATATAGAAGGCTACCTATCATGGAGGGATACAAAGTTGGATCAACATCCTCACCTACTTGGTCCCTTCTAAGTTTAAGTGACGAACACATAGGAATTTTTGAGCTTTTGCCCCCTCAAACCCAAACCTTTTCACCAAATTTTTTGCATACTTGCTTTGTGAAATGAATATTCCTTCACTTGATTGTTTCACCTGCAAGCCTAAGAAGAATGTTAACTCACCAATTATGCTCATTTCAAATGTTGACGTCATGCCTCTACAAAATCTTTTAGACAAGTTTAAGACGTAGAGCCATAGACTATGTCATCAACATATATTTGAACAATAACTAGTTCTTTTCCATGCCTTAGAATGAATAAAGTCCTATCCGCTCCACCTCTTGTAAAACCATATTCAATTAAGAACAAGGTTAAGCGACCATACCACGCACGTGGAGCTTGTTTCAAGTCATATAGGGCTTTATCAAGTCTATATACGTGATTTGGTTGATGAGGATCTTCAAAACCTTTTGGTTATTCAACATAAATTTCTTCATTTAAATAACCATTTAAAAAGGCAGCTTTAACATCCATTTAAAATAAGGTGATTTTTAGATAACAAGCTATTGCCAAGAGGAGTCTTATGGACTCAATTCGAGCTATGGGAGGAAAGGTCTCATTAAAGTCAACACCTTCCATTTGTGTATAACCTTGAGCCACGAGACGTGCTTTGTTCCGAACAATATTTCCTTGTTCATCTGATTTATTTTTGAAAATCCATTTTCTACCAATTACATTAGTATTAATGGGATGTGGTACTAAAAACCAAACTTCATTATGAGCAAATTGTTCAAATTCCTCTTGCATGGCTTGTATCCAAAAATTATCTTTCAAAGCTTCTAAAACATTCTTGGGTTCTTAAGAGGAAACAAAACAGGAGTGAGTTACCTTATTGTATGTGGGGATATGCACACATACCTTACTATTTCACGATAGCTAATAGGTTCTTTGTTCCTTGTTCGTATCCCTTCATCCACTTCTCCAATAATCTGAGTAGAGGGATGATTCCTTCTGATCCTAGCTGGTGGATCCCTTCTTAAATCTCCATGCACATCAGTATCATCATTCTGTTCATCATCTTCAGTTGCTGGACTGGAGTCAGATGTTGCCTGAGGTGTTATCTCTTCAGGGGCAATCTTTGGTCAGCACCCGTGATATCACTTTCTTTACTTTGTTCCTCCAGCTCTTCCAGCAATATTAATGGAGATTTCTGCACTCATCCATCACCTGTAATACTTGCTAAGTCATAAAAAACAACGTTCACAAATTCTTGAATGGTCTTTAACCTAAGGTTATATACCCTATATGCTCGACTGTTCTGAGTATACCCAAGAAATATTGCCTTATCACTTTTAGAGTCAAACTTGGCTAGGTAATCTTGATCATTTAGAACATAACAAACACACCCAAATATATGAAAATAATGAACTTTTGGTATCCTACCATTCAAAATTTCATATGGTGTCATAGTTGTACCGGGTCTTAGAAAAAATCTATTGGCCGTGTAACAAGCCGTGCTTAAAGCTTCAGCCCAAAACCTTTTTGAAATCCTTTTTGAAAACAACATCACACAGGCCATTTCAAGCAAGGTCCTATTTTTCTTCTCGGCCACCCCATTTTGTTGAGGTGGTTTAGGAGCAGAAAATTCATAATTAATTCCTTTTAACTCACAAAAAGTTGAAAACGAAGAATTATCAAACTCCTTTTCATGATCATACCTTATTCGAATTATAAGAGCACAAAACATGTTTTGATTTTAGCATGTAAGATCTTATACTTTTCAAAATTTTCTGATTTTTCTTTCAAAAAATACACCCAAGTGAATCTTGAAAAATCATCTACTATGATAAAAGAATATCTCTTACTTCCTAAACTTTCTACCTCATCTGGACCCATTAAATTCATATGTATAAATTGAAAATAGTGTGTTATTCTAGAGTACTCCTCATGATGTTGGGTAGCACTATGGGCAACACATGTCTATTTACCTTTGAGACAATCCTCACATGTGATTTTCTTACTTATGTCCAGGTTAGGAATAACACTTATAGCTTTTAACTTAAGGAGTTTCACAATGTTATGAAAATGGACATGTCCCAACTTTTGATGCCACAAAGTAGCATCATCAATTCTCATAGAATGACACACTTGCTTATCTTCAACAAGATAACAATTATTACTTGATCTAGTTCCTGACATAACACAATTATTGGTACAATAAAAAACTTCACAAGTGTTCTTATTGAATTTCACTTCAAGGTTGTCATCACAAAATTGGCTAATACTAATTAAATTAGTTACAAGTCCATCAACATGCAAAATATTTTTCAAAGCAGGAAATCCAGGTATATTAAGAATGTCTTTTCCTACTATATTACTCTTGCCACCACCACCATACGTTACACTACCACCTTGAATAGGTTTATATTCCTTTAAAAATATTTTTATTTCCGTCATATGCCGTGAACAACCACTATCAAAATACCATGAACCTTCAACATTAGTTTTTAAGGCAGTGTAAACAACATCACATCTCAGGTTAGACTTAGGTTTCCATGCTTTCCTACTTGGAGTATTTCCCTTCTGACTGCCAGTGATATCTGAAGTGCTAGGAAACACTTTAGATAGCACTGATGAACTGGACTATTTCTTTAAAAGAGTTTGACATTTATTTTTAAAATTTCCAGTAGAATAACAGTATTTGCATACTCACACTTTGTCAGAAGTCTTATCTGAAGAAAAATGTTTAACATTATCCCTTTCTTTAATAAAAACCATATTATCTTCCTTATTAGCCAAAGTAGAAGTAATAGCATTTAAAGATTCTTGAAAATCCATACCTGCCTTGAGTGTTTTTCTCAACCCAAGGATCTCATCCAACTTGGAAGAACCCGTGTTGAGTTTTTTAAACGTGGCCTCGGCTAGAGTCAGTTTGGCCTTGACTTTGTCCAGCTCTACATCCTTTTTTTGGGAGTTGGACTTCCATCTTAGTCATGCCATCCGTCAGGTCTTGAACCTCTTTGGACAAGAACAACACCTTCTTGTTCTCTTTCTTCCATTCTTCAAGTAATTCCTTATAGAGATTCTTAATACCCTAAATGAGTTCATCTTTGCTCGACTCATCATTTTGTTCACTCTGTTGTGAACTACCTGCATCCATGTTAATAGAACCCATAAAACAAAAAGAATTTGTTAAACTAAAATTGGTATACCTGCTTGATGATATCTGAAATTGTCTATGGCTTAGCAAAGTGAGACAAAACTCACAAAGTGAGATAAAACTCATAAGTGTTGTCCTTAGTGTTGGCAACACTAACAACAACACACACCAATTCAAAAATAACAAATAAATAGAAATAAATCTAATTTGCAACGGAAGTGAATAACAATACACAAGAAATATATTTTTATCAAGTTATATAAATATATAACTTGATGGGTGCCAGGAGGGCAAGACCTTTCTATATATATTATGAATTCAATACAAGGTCAAAGAAGTTCCCTTAATGATAAATAATCATTAACTCAAGAAACAATAAATAAAAAATTCTCTTTGAGTACTAATACTCAAAACCTCACGAAAATACAAAAATATATGTGAAACTCTCGAGTGTTGGATCAAGTGTTGCCAACACTGAATGGCGACACTTGAAGAACATAATTCTTTCTTGTGTAGATTTTTGTCTTTTGAATTGGATGATCTCAAATGTAGATCGACTGCACTATTTATAGGCCTCCAAAACTTGGAGCCTACTCAAAATGATCAGCTAACAGCTTTGAAGTTGTTTCCTCATTTTTAGCTCTTCTCCCCTCATTTGTAGAAGAATTGGTCTTCATTGCTTCTCTTGCTTGTACACCTCTGCTATAGATACCTTATACTCTATCTTAATCTCCCCCTGAATAGCTAAATAATAGCTCTTTACTTGGTCACTAATTAATCATATAAACAACATGTTTATATGTAATTTTCTCATCTCCTTCGTGAATCACGCCTGGGCACTTTCTGTTGACCTATTCAAGCTCACAAACAGCAGACTAACAACTGATATTTAAACATTAATTTACACATTATTATTTGTGAAAAATACAGTAACTATTCTGGTGTTACCAAATCCAAATGACAACACCTGTGGCAACACCAGTGGAAGCACTGATCTGCAACACTAGGGACAACATACATGGCAACACATGTTCTAAAATTTACAATTTCCCCCTTAGTTACTGATTTCTTCACAAAATACAACGTGATGTTCTTTAAAAACAGTTAGTCATACTTAACCAAAAAATCAAAAAATGCCACATCCTCATTAGTGACAATATCAACCTTCAGGCAATGTTAAAATATTTTTCAACCAAAGTACCACACTCACAAGAGTGGCAACATCAACCTTCAGGTAGACCTAGTCAAATAATTTCGAATATATCTCCCCCTTAATCACGAAATTAATAACTAACCAAACTAATTATTAATATCTTCAAATAACCACCCAAATGTTTAGCAAAACAACCAACTAAGTTTGAAGAAAATTCCAACTGAAACAAACAAAAAAACATAATTAAAATTATTTAAACATCACAAACCAAAATAAAACAAATAAACTTGTTTTTGGAACCAACCACGAAATCAAATAACCATTCAACCTTCTGCATTACCAGCTCCTTCTTCACCTCCCTCAGCTTCATTCGTGCCACTAGGTCCAGCTCCATCACGATCATGCCTTAGCCTTGATTGATCTCCCCCTATTTTGGAAGAAATCAATTCCACCATGTTCATCATGTCTGTCCGCATATCCAACCACCCCTGCATAACTGAGTCGATGTGTTTCACCTGCCTATTGAAAAAATTCAGTACCATAGCAGCATCTATCATAACAGGTGGTGCAGTGTTGCTTAGAGTGTTGCCAATTTCAGGGGCGACACTGGTAGCAGGGGCAGCCGTTGGAGGAGCTGTTGTAACCAAAACCCAGGGCAAATCTCTGTGCCTATCTCCTTCAGTAAAATGTCTACTAATCTTATAAAAAACAGGCTTCTCAGAGATGTTGTCCGCATTTCATGGTTCGAATTTTTGGAATAGAAGGACATTATAAATGAGGAAAGGGAAAATATAGAAGGAAGTTTTCTTCTTTTTGGCCCAAGCATCAAGGTGAGAAAATACCAATCTCCCAAATTTAATTCTCCGTTTGTTACCCAATTTATATAACAAAGTTGCTTGCTCAAAAGTAACCGTGTTCTCATTTGCCGTTGGTAACCAATTTGTGATGTAAATTTTATGAAGAACACTAAACAGAGATGAAAGATGGGTTGCTTTGAAATGATCACTCCACATAGAAATTCTCCCTCCAGTCAGAAAGCTAGCTAGGGTATTAGGTTCGACATCCAAACACTCATCTTCGATACTAGGGAGGCCAAAAGATTTGTTGATGATAGAGGGATTAAAATCATAAATTTTACCTCTAACGAAAATATTTCCATAATGAGGAGTGTTTCTATCATCTATGTCCTCCCTAAGATGAGCAAAAAAGTTCCTAACCACACTTTCTACATAAACTGAAACCCTAGTAACAGTAGGTAAAAAATTTCTATCCTCCAGAAATTGGTACACCCCTAGACTTTTGATTTGAATCACATTTATGTTCCTTTCATTCAAAATCCTCTTATCCGAGTCTTTAACCCACATATCTAAGTTGGATTCACAATAAAACTCATCGGATAGGAATGGACGTTCATAATAACCAAATGATTCATAATCTGATTTCACTCTTGAGAGTGAGTAGGGGTTGTTACCTCAGGCCAGGAGATGGGAGAATAAGATGGAGAGCTTGATTAGGGTTTGGACTTGGCTGCTGCTGTTGTCTTAGGTGTTGCCACTGGATTGGCAACACTTGGGGCAACACTCTTTTGAACTTTTTGTTGCTTTGGCACCCGGAACTGGGCTTGAGCTAGGGTTTCTTCATTCTCAAGCCATGCTTCCTCATCCTCATCTGAAGTAGATGAAGGCTCCTTGGTTTCTTTGAACATTGGGTCCGAACTTTCCTCGGACGAAATGTCGAGTGAGTCGCTTGAGCTATCTTCCACATTGACTGGATCATCAGCTGTATTTGATGGGATTTTAGACCTGAACAAGGTCTTAATCCTCTCGAATTGGCGACGAACTCCACCCCTAAATGACGAAGTAACATCAACCACTTTTCTTTTCTTGGTTTTCTTTTGGGGTGCAAAAGTGAGCTCTATGGAAGGGGTAGCTTCGGAAAGACTTACAGGAGTTGGAATTTGAAGAGGGTTGTAGACAATAATGTCTAAACTTGGAGAGATGGACGGTGTTGCTGAGAATGTCGCCGGTGATGTCTCCATTGGAATGGCGACAAAAAGAGTTGTATCGATTTTACCACGTTTAAATCCTTTTTCTAGTAAAAATTTAGAGAGAGTCTCATACCATGCCCTTGGAGCTTGCTTAAGTCCATACAAAGCTTTCTGGAGTTTGTAGACATGATTGGGAAATTTAGAGTCTTCAAATCCAGGAGGTTGAGCAACATACACGGTCTCTTGCAGTTCGCCGTTGAGGAATGCACTCTTTACGTCCATTTGATATAACTTGAAATGCTTGAAAGAGGCGTAGGCTAAGAAGATTCTGATAGCTTCCAATCTTGCAACTGGAGCAAAGGTTTCGTCATAATCAATTCCTTCTTCTTGCCTATATCCTTGTGCAACCAACCTTGCTTTATTCCTAGTGATGCTTCCATTCTCGTCCATCTTATTCCTAAATACCCACTTAGTTCCTATCACTCCTTGATCCTGAGGTCTAGGCACCAAAGTCCAGACCTTGCATCTTTCAAACTGGTTGAGTTCTTCTTGCATAGCAACGACCCAACTGGAATCTTGGAGTGCTTCATCAATCTTCTTGGGTTCAACTTGAGACAAAAGTGAAGTATGCTCATCATAATTCGATCTCCTTGTTTGAACACCGGAAAACAGATCACCAATCACATTTGTGAGGGGGTGACTGCTGACTTCACGAACCTCCGGGGGTAAGTCTGGTTGGACTGAGGTTTGCTGAAGATCTTCAATTGGAACGTCGTTAGATCCTTCAGCGAAGTCATGGAATGTAAGTTGACGAAGAGGTTCTATAAGCTGGATAGGGGAATTTTCAACTTCTTCTTCCCTTGCAGTTGCATCTGGAGTAGGAACTTCAGGTGCGGTTTCAAAAGTGCGGTTTGAGGGAATTTCAGTTGAGGGTGCTGGATTTTGCGGTTGAGGTTCAGGTGCGGTTTGAGATGGTTCACCTGGTTCATTATGCTCAACAAAATCATCAGCAACATTTGGAGCCAAATGTGGCTCAAGGAGAGAATGCTCATCAAAAGTAACATGGACAGACTCAACTATTTTTAAACTAGTTTTATTGAAAACACGAAAAGCTTTAGAATGTTTAGCATACCCAACAAAAATACCTTCGTCGGCCTTGGCTCCGAATTTACCTCTATTTTCTCTTCCGTTGTAGAGGACAAAGCATTTGCAGCCAAAGATCTTGAAGAATGCAATGTTGGGGGTTCTTCCTCGCCAAAGCTCATAGGGAGTCTTATTATAGGTTTTGTTGATGAGGGAGCGGTTCTGAGTGAAGCATGCGGTATTGATTGCTTCAGCCCAAAAATACTGAGGTAGCTTTGCTTCAGATATCATTGTCTTTCCAAATTTCAATCAACGTCCTATTCTTCCTTTCCACAACCCCATTTTGTTGTGGAACACCAGCTGTTGAAAAATTGTGATCAATCCCATGGTCATCACAATACTGAGCAACACCGTTGTTTTTGAATTCTGTTCCATTATCTGATCGAACACTAACGATGTCATCTTCTTTTTGAGTTTGGAGCCGTCTAAATAGTGCGGTGAGAATCTCATAACAGTCATCTTTGGAAATCATCATCTCAACCCACGTATATCTTGAGTAATCATCCACCACCACTAAAGTATATCTATTTCCTCCAATGCTGGCAGTGGTTACGGGTCCAAACAAATCGATGTGAAGCAGTTGTAAGCATCTTGAAGTTGATGGAGCGGTCTTGCTGGTGAAAGACGAAGCGGATTGCTTACCAAGCTGGCATGCACTGCATTTCTCTGGATGGTGGTCAGCCACTTTGGGTAAACCACGAACGAGGTTTTCCCTACCAATCTTTGCAAGATACTTGAAGTTCAAGTGGCTTAACCTCTTGTGCCATAGCCAACTATTTTCGCTCACATTCTTAGCTACAAAACAGAGATTAGTAATACTACATGTAGAATTTAGATCAATAATGTAAATATTACTCTTACGAATCCCTGTGAGTAGGGTGACGCCGGAAATGCTATCTTTGATAAAGCAGTTTGATGACGTGAAGTTGCAAAGCATTCCTTTGTCGCAAAATTGAGAAATTGAAAGGAGGTTGTGCTTGAGTCCATCGACAAGAGAAACCTTCTCAATAGTTAGGTTTCCTCTCCTTATAACACCATATCCTATGGTCTTGCCTTTGTTGTTGTCACCAAAGGTTACAGACGGACCACTTACTTCAACGACATCTTCAAGTAATGATCTATCTCCAGTCATATGTCTTGAGCAGCCACTGTCAAGATACCATTCATTATCCTTGGAGTGACCAGCCATGAAGCAGAGAACCTGAAATGTAAACATTAAGAACGAGGTCCCCCTTTATTCCTTGGGTCCTGAAGTTAGCAACCCTTTACGACCCACACCTGCTTGACAGAAGGAGGTTTACTCTTCCTGGCATTGGATGTGAACCGCAAAAGGCATTCTGCAGCCTTGTGACCTAAACCATCACACACAGAACATTTATAATAGCTACAAGCTTCATGAGGTTTTACTAACTCCTTACTCTTCTTAGGAGTTGCATGCGGTTTGGGACAAGGAAGCGGTTTGGGAGGTGCGGTTCCAGCTAACATTCCAGCTGATACAAAGGGAACAGGCTTTGGTTTGACCACGTATTTCCTGGGAACGCTATTCTTGCTTTTGAAGGCAGGAGGAGCGGTCGAAGAAGAAGCGCGGTCAGACCTGAAATTAGCAGAACCGCCTTTTCCACCAGAAGCGGTTGGAGCCGGGATTCTACCAATTCCATAAGCCATTTCCTCTTCAGGTGCTTCCACAGAATTCTTAGGTTTTAACACAGAATTCTTCCCATATTGCTTTCCTTTAGGGTAGACATAATTTACTTGTCTTGCTTTACCCTTACCCTTAGCATGCTTCTCCTTGGGAATTTCTTTAGTCAGTTCTGGAAATTCCTCATCCTTTTCACTCGAGGATGCACACTTCTCCTCTTCCTCAGATCCAAACCCTAGACCATCCTTAGTTCCAGGAGGAACTTGGAAGTCCAAGATTTTATCCTTGGTGGATTGAGACTTGAGCCACGAATCAATAATCTTTTGGCGATCGTCGATTTGGGTTACCAAGTCATCATTCCTGAGTTGAAGTGCAGCAACCTTAGTTTCAAGGATGCGGTTCTGATCAGCAAGAGGAGACATACTTCTGATTTGGTCCTTAAGATTTGAAATTTCAGACCTCATCACAGTTTTCTCCGTCTTGTACAGATTAAGTTCATCATGAGCTAAGCTTAAGGCTTTCTTAAGATTAGAGAATTGATGGATCACCATTTCAGCTTCCTTGAA
This sequence comes from Adenophora triphylla var. japonica, assembly GCA_022495995.1. NCBI lineage: Eukaryota > Viridiplantae > Streptophyta > Magnoliopsida > Asterales > Campanulaceae > Adenophora > Adenophora triphylla. The sequence goes on from JAFEMH010000487.1 coordinate 637,839, forward strand.
CATCTTTTCATGTTCCATGGGAGAAACCTCTTCCACCACCTTTTTCAAAATTTTCTTTGGAATAGCTTTTGAAGGTGGAGCATTTTTAGATGAGAAAATGGGACGTGAATACGAACAATTTCCTATCTTAACGCTAGGAGTAAGTTTAATATCATCATCCAATTTATAATTTGGAAGTTTTGCAAAAACCTCCTTTTCCTCCATATCATGCAACTCAAATGATTCAGAATCTGAGTCATCAGAAGCGTCTGCAACTAAGCGGCAGGTTAACCTCTTCGGTTTCACCGTCACTTCCATCCTCAGAATCTGTTTCAATCCAAGTTGCTAATTCCTTGGAATTCTCTTCCTCCTCAAAGAACCATTCCCTTACGATGAGAAAATTTCGAAGGAAAAGTTTTCTTTTTCATATATTCATATTTAGGCTGTGGACACTCAGATGCAAAATGGCCAGGTTTCCTACAGTTGTAGCATACCAAGTCACTCTTCTTCTTTGTATCTGCAGCCCTAGAAAATGTTGCAGGAGGTTTGCCTTTTGAGAATGATTTTGTGAAAGGTTTTGAGGATTTTCTAAATTTTTGGAATCTTTTCACAAACATGGCAAAATCATCATCATCCATCTCGATGAGTGATGAGGTTGATATGGAAGGATCGGCTGGTTTGATTGGATGTGGATGGTTTCTCTTCATGTTCCACTACAGACATAGAAAGCGATTTGGTTTTTCCTTCTATCTCTTCAATATGATTTAATTTAAGTTCATAGACTCTAAGATTGGCATACAAGTTACTTAATGACCAAGTACCCAATACTTTGGAGTCTTCTAGAGAGGTAGCCTTGTTTACCCATCTAGAACCTAAAGCAGATAGGAAAGTCATATTGATTTCCTTATCGGTTAAAGTTTTACCAAGAGATCTACAAGCATTAACTACCTCAACATAGCGATCGTAGGTTTGACGCAAGGTTTCGTTGGGTTTTCTGTTGAAGTTGTTGTAGGATCTTTCAACAGTGTATAATTTGTTTTCCTTGCACTCTTCGTCACCTTCGAGGTAGCTCTCTATGTCATCCCACATCTGCTTTGCGGTTTTGAGGTACATCACTTTCTGTAGAGTCGATACGGGGAGGGTTCCAGAAATGATGAACCTCGCCTTGCTGTCCAAGGCAACTATTCTCTTCTCTTCATCCGACCACTCATCTTTTGGCTTTTGACCTCTGGAGTTTCAGCATTGGTGGTTGCATTAGTGTTAGCCTTCATTGGAATTAGAGGGCCATTGATCACGCACTCCACCAGCATCTTATCTATGGTTTCCAAATGAATAAGCATTCGGCACTTCCAGATGTCAAAGTGGTCTTCGTCCAACATTGGAATGTGTGAATAGTTAACAGTAGTCATTGTCTTTGAGGTTGCCATATCGAATCGGCACACAAGCTGTTAAGCTTGAAAAACAGTGGTTTTAAAATGTGTAAGCTCTGATACCACTTGTTGGTCCCAAAGGTGGCAACAAGGGTGAAAATACAGCTAGAGGGGGGGGTGAATAGCTGTTTAAAATTTTCGCCCTCAATTTAAAACTAAACCTCTACGCTTACAAAACCTCTTGCAGTGTATAAGAAACTGCAAGTAGAGTTGTAAAATGCACAGCGGAATATACTTAGTAAAATGCGGTTTTGAGGAGGCGGTTTTGCAAGGCGGTTTTAGTGCAGTTTTACGGCGGTTGTAAAACAGAAAATGTAGTTTGACAATGTTAACTCCAAACACAATTTCACAATAAAGGATAACTATATAAAGATCAAACAGAGAAAAGGAAGATAATCAGTAAGCACAAGAAATATAAATGCAGAAAGTAAGAACACACTTATTTGGAGTGGTTCAATCGATAAACGATCTACGTCCACTACCAAGATGGTTAGTCTTGGATTTCTAAGAGAGATTTTATATTGAGTATTTGAGAGATTACAAAGTACAATAAAATCTTTTCTATGAAGAACAAATCCTAGACTATAACCAGTGTATCTCAAATGAATAAACTATGTGTTTAAACAAGAGAGGTGAGTGTGTGAGAACAAGATCAAGGCTCTTTAAATCTGTGAGATGTAGAGCACAATGATTCTTGAATGTGTTAAGGCTTGATTTACGGGTGGGAATATTTCTTGAAGTATGAAGATGAAGATTCAAAGGACTAAGAATTTCTCGGCGTAGCTTCAACTTCTCATGAACACAAAGCAATTTCTCAAGATTCAAGCAATCTTCAAATGGTGAAGATTAGGGGTATTTATACCCAAGCATCGTGAATATAGCCGTTGGACACAAACCGTTGAAAGGACAGCTTCTTGATGCAATCCCATTGGTCCACAAAGAACTACTTTTGTCCTTTAGGAACCGTTGATGCAGTAAAGCCGATCGGACCTCACCGCAATCAAGGTGGTTAGGACATCTCGTCACCTTTTCAAGATCCTTGCAGATCTTGTCTCGAAAAGTAGTCACGTGACAAGATATGGTAGTTGACTTTTGATATTGCCGACGTGGATTCCAACGGTCAAAAGAGGTTCACTTCAAGTAGCCAATCATTGGAGCGGTTACGATAAAGGCGGTTTGACATGAAAGCGGTTCCACCGCAAAAGGATTTCCAAGTGCGGTTTGCACTTGTTGTTCAGGCGGTTTCAGATGAAGGGAATCACAAGGCAAAAAGGCGGTTCTGCCAAGCGGTTCAAACATGGCGGTTCTGAAACTCTTAAACTGCAATCCTTAGATCCAAAGATTCTTGAGCCAGTCTTCAAGCCTGAATTTAACCTATTCTATAAAATGGACTTAGCTAAAAAATTGAAGTCTAAGCTTCATTACATAGGGTCCTAAAGTCCTTAAAATAAATAGGAGGTCATGGTATCAATCAAATCTAATACAAAATAGGAGGGTTAAAATATGCATACCCAACATCTTTGCACTCTCAAATCCAAACCTTTTCACCAGACTCTTAGCGTACTTGCTCTGAGAGATGAAGATTCCATCATCTGACTATTTTACCTGCAATCCTAGGAAATAATTAAGTTCACCTATCATGCTCATCTCGAAAGTTGATGTCATAGCTTCCACAAAATTTTGTAAACAATTTTTAGATGTGGATCCATAAACTATATCATCAACATAGATCTGAGCAATGACAATCTCTTTATTTTCCCTAAAATAAATAATTTCCTATCGGCTTCTCCTCTAACAAAACCATATTCAAGAAGGAAACTTGTTAGCCGCCCATACCATGCACGAGGAGCTTGTTTCATGCCATATAAGGCTTTATCAAGTCTGTATACATGATCTGGGTGGAATGGGTCTTTAAAACCTTTAGGTTGCTCAACATAGATTTCTTTATCTAAGTACCCATTCAAGAAAGCCGCTTTAACATCCATTTGGTGCAATTTGGTTTTAAGGTAGCAGACTATAGCAAGAAGAAGTCTTATTGACTCAATTCTAGCCACAGGTGCAAAGGTCTCGTCAAAGTCGATTCTTTCCACTTGTGTATAGCCTTGAGCCACAAGACGAGCTTTATTACGAACAATATTACCCAATTCATCAGATTTGTTTTTGTAAATCCATTTAGTTCCAATTATATTTGTATGTAAAGGACGTGGAACTAAACACTAAACCTCATTACGGGTAAATTGTTCAAGCTCTTCTTGCATAGCTTGTATCCAGAAATTATCATTTAAAGCCTCAATCACATTCTTAGGTTCAAGAGAAGAAACAAAATAGGAGTGTTTTACCTTGGAGTATGTGGAGGACATACACACATACCTTACCATATCTCTATAGTCAACTGGCTCCTTATTTCTTGTTCGAACCCCTTCATTAACATCACCAATTACCTGAGTAATGAGATGATAATTTTTAATTCTTGCTGGGGGATCTCTCCTGCCTTGATGGTACACCAATCCATCTTCTTCTTCTGTGTCACTACTTTCAGCATCTCCAGCCACTGTTCTGTTCTCCAGTGTTGCCTCATGTGTTGCCATTTTAGGGGCAACACTCGAGGCAACACCCGAATCTGTGGCCGTACTGGTTGATTCAGTTTTTGTTTCAGCTCGTTGTTCAACTTCTTTCAGCAATGTCAGAGGTATATCTTCGGCTGGTTCTCCTGCGGCACTCAAGTAATCGTTAAATTCAATATTTATCGACTCTTGAATCACTTTTAACCTCAAATTATAGACTCGATAAGCATGACTGTTTTGAGAGTAGCCAAGAAAGATAGCTTTGTCACTCTTAGAATTTAGTTTAGCTAAGTATTCCCGGTCATTTAAAATATAGCACAAATACAAAAAAAAACGTGGAAATAGTGAACGGTAGGTTTCTTTCCATTCAAAATCTCATAGGCTGTCATAGTTGTACCGGGTCTTAAGAAAACTCTATTCGTAGTGTGACAGGCTGTGTTTAATGCCTCGGCCCAAAAACCTTTAGAAATATTCCTAGCAATTAGCATAACACGAGCCATCTCTAACAGAGTCCTATTTTTTCTTTCAGCAACACCATTTTGTTGTGGTGTTTTGGATGCTGAAAATTCATGGTGTGTCCCCTTTTTACTACAAAAATGTAGAGAAGGAGATGTTTTCAAACTCTCTACCATGATCTGACCTTATTCGAAAAATAGGAGAAAAAAACATGTTTTTGATTTTAGAAACTAAGTGAGTAAATTTATCAAAAATTTCAGATTTTTCTCTTAAAAAATAAACCCAAGTAAACCTAGAAAAATCATCAACTATAACATAAACATACTTCTTACCTCCCAAGCTTTCTACCTCAATAGGACCCATCAAGTCCATATGTAAAAGCTGAAAACAATGTGTTGTTCCTAAGTATTGCTCATTGTGTTGTCCAACACTGTGAGCAACACGAGTCTGCTTACCCTTTTGACAGTCACCACACAACATGGTGTCTTTGAGGTTTAATTTAGGAACACCTTTGACGACATTGAGTTTGATAATCTTCTCAAGATTCCTATAATGAAAATGACCTAACTTTTGATGCCATAACCTTATGTCATCAAGTTTCGTCAAGTTGCACACTTGTTTATTGCCAACAAGGTAGCAATTATCACTCGATCTTGTTCCAGTCATGCACAAAATCTAGTATTATCAAACACTTCACAGGTATTTTTATTGAATTTTTCCTCCAAATTTTCATCACATAATTGGCTAATGCTAATTAAATTAGCAAGTAGACCATCTACATGCAAGACATTTTTTAAAGGAGTAAAACCAACAATATCCAGTGTTCCTTTTCCAATTATTTCACTCTTGCCTCCACCACCATAAGTCACTGAGCCTCCTTGAATAGGTTGGTACTCTGTTAAGAATGATCTTGTTCTCGTCATGTGACGTGAACAACCACTATCAAAGTACCAAGCACCTGAAATGTTAGTCTTTAAAGCAGTGTACACAACATATCATTTCAGTTTTTCTTTGGGTAACCAAGCCTTTTTTGAAAATCTGAGCTTCTATCCACCAGTGTTGTCTCGAGTGTTGTCCTGAGATTTTGACGACACTTGAGGAAACACTTTGCAAACTGGACATTTTCTTTTGAAGAATAAAGCAATCTGATTTTTTTATGTCCAGGTCTCTGACAGTATTCACACTTAATGGATTGATCAGAAGTATCACTAGAAGTACTACTCTTTTCCTTGACTTGTTCTTGTACAAAACGATTTTTAGTTTCAAAATCAAACAAGGAAGAAGTAATATTTTCTAGTGATTCTTGGAACTCAAGACCAGCTTTAAGAGGCTTACTCAAGTTGAGTATCTCATCCAATTTGGATGAACTCGTGTTGAGTTTTTTGAAGGTGGATTCGGCTAGGTTGAGTTTGGCCTTTAGTTTATCAAGATCCAAATCTCTCCTACTGAGTTGAACCTCTAGCCGAGTCAAGGAGTCTTTAAGACCATGATTTTCCTTTTTCAAGAATACCACCATCTTGTTTTCCTTTTCCATTCTACGGGAAGAGACTTATAGAGGTTTTTTAATTCATGAATGAGCTCATCTTTATCAAGTTCATCCTCTACAGACTCCTCTGGATTTAGATCAACAAAACCATGCAAACAAATATCATTTAAAGAATCTTACCTGCTGAGTGTTGTGTCAAGTGTTGCCATATCCTGGACGACACTTGAGGCAACACTTTCTAAAGAAGTCACAAGTGTTGTGTCAGGTGTTGTCATATCTGGGACAACACTTGAGGCAACACCTTCTGTCGAAGGCAGCTCCTCTACCGTGGCCAACAGAACCACTTGCTCGACCTTTTCATCTTTCTCCGTTCCTTCCACCTCTCCATCACTAAGAGACACCCACATATTTTTGCCCGCCTTTCTCAAGGTATTAGCACATTCATTGGCATAATGACCCCAACCGGAACAAGCATGACATTGAATAGATTCAATATGTTTGGGGTCGGACCGAGACTTTTCTGAGAAAGCTCGTCTAGGTAAGGTGTCTTTTTGATTCGGAGGAGGAACTCTTCTTGGCACAAAACTAGACGTTTTGGACGGTTGATCTTTAGCTTTTACCTGCACATTGTTAAATTTCCTAAGCATGGATTTATATATATTTGCAAGTAAAGCTACACTAGTATTCTCATCTAACTCCTCGAAGGCTTCATCTTCATCATCCATACATGTGACCGAAGATTCAAATTTTAAGGCAATATTTTTGCCTTTAGAAGCCTCGGTTTGCTCATTGAGATTCATTTCAAAAAATTTCAAAATGCTCATCAAGGAGTTAATATCCATTGTTGAAAGATTATGGGCCTCTTCAATGGCCGAAACTTTAATATTAAAACGTTCGGGAAGAGTACGAATGGCTTTTGAAACAAGTTGTTTATTTGTAAAAGGTTCTCCTAATACTTGACAAGCATTTGAAATATCAATCAACTTTTCAAAATAAGAAGTAATATCTTCGTTTTCACCCATTCTTAATCTTTCAAATTTACTAGTAAGACCTCTAAGCTTTTTTCTCGGACACTACCATCTCCTTCACAAAATCTTTGTAAAGTATCCCAAGCATCTTTTGTAGTGGGACTATTTTGAATGTGTTTGAACATGTGCATGTCAATCCATTCATAGATAGCATTTAGTGCCTTTTCATTAAAACTAGCAAGATTATTTTCTTCAATTGTCCATTCAGATTCAGGTTTGACTTGAACGTCACCATCTTCATCTGGAAGGAGTAATGGAAGAGAATAACCATTTAAAACAGATCGCCAAGCTCGAAGATCAATTGATTTGATATGCGAGCGAAGACGAATCTTCCAATAAGCATAATTTGATCCATCTAAAACCGGTAATCTTTTCTGATTAGGATTAGCAGGATCATAAGCCATGACAAAAGGATCAAAACACTTAGTATATCAAGTGCTAGGCTCTGATACCAATTGAAATTGTCTATGGCTTAGCAAAGTGAGACGAAACTCACAAAGTGAGACGAAACTCAGGAAGTGAGACGAAACTCACAAAGCGAGACGAAACTCACAAGTGTTGTCCTTAGTGTTGGCAACACTAACAACAACACACACCAATTCGAAAACAACAAATAAATAGAAATAAATCTAATTTGCAGCGGAAGTAAATAAAAATACACAAGAAATATATTTTTATCAAGTTATATAAATATATAACTTGATGGGTGCCAGGAGGGCAAGACCTTTCTATATATATTATGAATTTAATACAAGGTCAAATAAGTTCCCTTAATGATAAATAATCTTTAACTCAATGAACAATAAATAAAGAATTCTCTCTAAATACTAACACTCATAACCTCACGAAAATACAAAAATATATGTGAAACTCTCAAGTGTTGGATCAAGTGTTGCCAACACTGAATGGCGACACTTGAAGAACATAATTCTTTGTTGTGCAGATTTGTGTCTTCTGAATTGGATGATCTCAAATGTAGACCGAGTGCACTATTTATAGGCCTCCAAAACTTGAAGCCTACTCAAAATGATCAGCCAACAGCCTTGAAGTTGTTTCCTCCTTTTTAGCTCTTCTCGCCTAAGTTGTAGAAGAATTGGTCTTCATTGCTTCTCTTGCTTGTACACCTCTGCTATAGATACATTGTACTCTATCCTAATCTCCCTCTGAATAGCTAAATAATAGCTCTTTTACTTGGTCACTAATTAATCATATAAACAACATGTTTATATGTAATTTTCTCATCTCCGTCGTGAATCACGCCTGGGCACTTTCTGTTGACCTATTCAAGCTCACAAATAGCAGACTAACAACTGATATTTAAACATTAATTTACACATTATTATTTGTGAAAAATACAGTAACTATTCTGGTGTTGCCAAATCCAAATGGCAACACCAGTGGCAACACTGGTCTGCAACACTAGGGACAACATACATGGCAACACATGTTCTAACATTTATAATATCTCAGGTGTTATCCCTGCTTGGGTAACACTCGAGATAACATTGTTAGTGTCCGAATCACAAATGGTGACCACCATTGCTATTTGATCTTATTCTTCAGATTGTTTCGTTCCCTCTTCTTCATTGTTACTGAGAGATACCCATATGTTCTTCCCCATCTTCCTTAAAGTGTTTGCACACTCGTTTGAGTAGTGACCCCACCCAGAGCACGCATGACATTGAATTGACTAAAGATACTTCGGATCAGACCTAGATTGATCTGATGATGCTCTTATTATGGGACCACCTTTCTGAGTAGATGGAAATGTCCTCTTCGGCATTGAATTGTACACCTTGGTTTGTTGCTCTTTTGCTTTAATCTGCACATTTTCTTTGCTAAACTTTCTTAACATAGAATTATATTTCCTAGCAAGCAATGCAACACTAGCATCTTCATCTAATTCCTCAAAAGTTTTTTCATCCTCATCATTTGAAAGACTTGAGGATTGAACTTTTAAAGCAACACTCTTGCCTTTCGAAGCTTCACTTTGCTCGGCAAGATTTGACTCAAAATTTTTCAAAATACTCATTAAGGAATTTATGTCCATGGTTGAAAGATTGTGGGCCTCTTCAATAGATGAAACCTTCATATTAAAATGCTCAGGAAGAGTTCTAATTGCTTTTGAAACCAGTTGTTTATTTGTAAAAGGTTCACCCAAAAATTGACACTCATTTACAATATCAAACAATTTTTCAAAATAAGAAGAAATCGTGTCATTTTCACCCATTTTCAATCTTTCAAACTTGCTAGTTAGACCCCTAAGTTTATTTTCATGCACACTAGAATCACCTTCACAAAACCTTTATAAAATATCTCAAGCTTCATTAGTTGTGGAACTATTTTGAACTAGTTTAAAAATGTGCATGTCAACCCACTCAAAGAAAGCATTAAGAGCTTTCTCATTGTAGTTTGCTAAGACAATCTCTTCATTGGTCCACTCAGCTTCAGGTTTGACTTGAATGTCACCATCCTCATCCGGTGGTAACAATGGAAGAGAGTATCCATTAACTACAGATCGCCAAGATTGAAGATCAATTGATTTGATATGCGAGCGAAGACGGATCTTCCAATATACGTAATTCAAACCATCTAAAACAGGAAAATGGTTTTGGTTTGGATTTGCAGGATCAAAAGCCATGACACCGGATCTAGCACTTAGTATGTCAAGTGATAGGCTCTGATACCAATTGAAATTGTCACGGCCTAGACAACAAGTGATATCCAAGGTTATAACAACACTAACGATAGCACTTGAGATAGCACACACACACTTCAAAAATAAAAACAATTTTGTAAAGAATTTGCAGCGGAAAATAATACCAAAAATTGTTTTTCTCAAGTTATATAAATTATATAACTTGAGTGTGCCGCTTAGGCAAGACTTTATATTCACTATAAGAAATGAGTTACAAAGCCGAAAATGTTTCCTATGACTATTACAATATAATCTCAATGGAACAAGAGATAAAGAGCGAATTCCAATCCTAGCCAACATGTTGGATATGCATACTTTAACCCTCCTAGCTTTAGCTTAGATTTGATTTATACCATAACCTCATCTCTATTTTAAGGACTTTCGGCCCATATGTAATGAATCTTAGACTTCAATTTTTTAGCTAAGTTAATTTTATAGAATAGGTTTTAGTTAGGCTTGAAGACTGGCACAATACTCATTAGATATGAGGTTGCAGTTTAAAAGTTTCAAACCACACTCAAGAAACCACACTTGCAAACCGCATTGAGGAAATCCTTTGTTGAAACTGCCCTTTGAATAACTACAGTGGATCCTAATTAGTGAACCGCACTTGTTAACCGCAGTGCAGATTCAAATCTTGAGACCAGTCTATACAACCTCACTTGTGAAGCCGCTCATGCCAAACCGCACTCACACCAGACCGCATCCAATGATTGAAGACTTGAAGTGAACCACTTTATGACTGTTGGAATCCACGTCAGCAATGACAAAAGTCAACTACCAAATCTTTTCACGTGATTCAATGTCAGAAAAGATCTGCAAGGATCTTGAAAAGGTGACATGTGTCCTTCATTCCTTATCTGCAGTTGAAGTCTGATCAGCTTTGACTGCAAATTCTGAACAAGGGACAAAAGGTGAATTTATGGACCAATCAGATTGCACCAGTACAGTCCTTGCATTAGCTGTCTCCAATGGCTATATCCTTGGTTCTTGGATATAAATACCCCTAATCTCTAACACTTGAAGATTGCTTGAAAAATTGAAATTGCTGTGTGTTCATAAGAAGTTGAAGCTCTGCCCAGAAAATATTCAGCCCTTTGAATATTCATCTTCCTACTTCAAGAAATATTTCCCAGTCCAGAAATCAAGCCTTAAACACATCAAGAATCATTATGCTCTACATCTCTTAGATTCAAAGAGCCTTTATCTTGTTCAACACACACAACTCACTTGTTTAATCACATAGATTATTCATTTGAGATACACCGGTTATAGTCTAGGATTGATCTTCATAGAATATATTTTAGATCTGAGTATTGATCTTTGTAATCTGTAATCTCTCATACTCTAATATAAAATCTAACTCTTAGAAAATCCAAGACTAACTGTGAGTACCCCAATCCAACTCGCGACCCAATAAAAGTGCCTTTTACTCAATAAAAGTGCGCTAGGGAGCGTTTTGATAGATTTTCGGTTCATTCCGAGATTTCCGGGAACTTTTATAAGTTTTTCGCTAAGAAAGGACCTGGAAAGAATTATACAAATTGGACCTTTGAGGAATTACTCAGGAAGGGTCCAGATTTCGACACCTGGCATGTTTCTTGAAGGAAGGCGGTTATACCTATTGGGTCGTGCGACATTTTGAATTGATTCCAATCAGTTGTTAAATAAGGAATTTATCCTCATTTGTAAAAGGAGGCCTTCTTCACCGCATTCTCTCTCTCTCTCTAGCTCAGTCTCTCTCTCTATACGCAAAAAGCCAGAGAGCTCGCTCTTTCTCCGCAATCGTCTTCTTCACCTGGTATCTCCCTCGCCGGCGACCCACTCCCCTCAACCCCCTTCCTCATCTTTCTCTCTATCTCCCTACCTCCACCTCAATCTCCATCACTGCACCAACTCTCTCTGTACCCAAATCCCTCTCAACCTCCATCGTCGTCTTCCTCACCAATCCACTCACCTGAAACCTAACTCAATCCCTCTCTGGCCAAGCTTCCTCACCAATTCTCTCTACCACAAAACCCTGTCGATGCCCTCTCCCTGTTTCTAGCTCTAAACCGTTCATCATCGTCATTCTCTGTTCTCTACCCACTAATCCCAATCGCCATTTTCTCTGTTCCCAAATCGCCAACAAATTCCGATCACAACATACTAAATCCGACCCTATTTAGAGCCCTTAGCGTCACACTGGTTCGGTTCCAGCCTTGAAGCGTCAACCGTGAGCTCGATCTCTCTCTCTCTACGAAGCTGATTGGAAGCTCCTTATACCTAACGTGGTATAAGGATTGTGGATACTCCGAGGGTAATCTCTAAATCCTTTTCTCTCTCTCTCTCCTCGTTGATTCATGGGTATTGCTGTAGTTGGTATTGTTATAATTTCAATTTGCAGCCTCCTGAATGTGCATTGTTATAATTTGAATCATGAATGTGCATTGTTTAAAAGGGGTGTTGATGGGATGGGTATTATAATTTGAATGGGCATTGTTATAATTTCAAGTTGTTTCCCAGTATACTGTGATTGGGTTTTGCCATACTTGGTTTTTGTTCAGGCTAGAACCTGATTGATTTGGCATTAGTATTGTTCCATTTTGTTCACAGTATGCCGTGACCTGAGCATTTGTGATATTGGTTTGGTTCTTCAGGCTAGAACCTGAGTAGATGAGCATTTGTTTCCAGTATGCTTGATCTGTATGCGTTGGGTTTAATTGCTAAGGTGAGTGTGGATCGTTCCATGTCCACACTCATCTACGAGCTGATCTCTTTGAGGTCATATTGAGTTGCTTTGCATCCCTATCAACCTCGTTGTTTCCATTAATCAATCTCGTGGTTGCCATTAATTCTATCTCTGTTAACCTTGTTGTTGCTGTTCTTGGTTTTTGTAATTAGTCGAAACCTCGTTGTTGTTATTCATTGTTCTGTAATCAACCTAGTTTTAAGGCCTCTGCATATGGCATAGTATGTCCCGCGACACAACTGGCCATTCATGGTCCTGTGTCGGGCGACATACTTAGCCAGATGCAGCAGGTCCATATTCAATTGTAAGTTGTTTGCCTCGTTGTAATCGGGACGTGGCCCCCCAAAATAAGTGGCTCACAAGTTGTATTCCTCGCAGTTTATCAATAAAGGATTAATATGTATTTTATTACATATTTTGTCATACAAATTGCACACACGTTTGAATGATTTTGATGTTGAACAATAGAAAGACTCGTCTACGGACGAGGCGTGTTGGGTGAACTCTCGGTTCTTCCCAACACGTAACCTGACCCCGAACCCATTTTCTCTTTCAAAAAGGTTTTCAATGTTTCCTTAAAAACGGCGTGGCGACTCCCTATTTTTATTATTTTTTCGGCGAGCGTTCATTCACTAACCATCTTGGTAGTGGACGTAGATCGTTTATGATTGAACCACTTCAAATATTGTGTTCTTTATTTCTGCATTATTATTTATTGTGCTTACTGATTATTTTGTCTTATCTGTTTTGATCTTATTCTCAGTTATCCATTATTGTGAAATTGTGTTTGCAGTTAACTATTGTCAAATCCCCACTTTTCAGTTTTATAAACCGCACTGAAAACCTCATTGCAAAACCGCACCTCTAAAACTTCTTTATAACTTTATATTTTACTGTGCATTTTGCAACTCTACTTGCAGTTTCTTATTCACTGCAAGCGGTTTTGTAAGCAAGAGGTTACATTTTAAAAAGAGGGCGAAAAATTTGTAACAGCTATTCACCCCCCCTCTAGTTGTTTTTCACCCTTGTTGCCACCTTTGGGACCAACAAGTGGTATCAAAGCAAAAGGGTGATCTAGTTTGCTACAACTGTAGGAAACCTGGTCACTTTTGAATATATGAAAAAGAAAACATCTCCTGCGAAATTTTCTCTTCGCAAGGGAATGGTTGCTGAAGAGAAAGAGAACTCAAAGGAGTTAGCTACCTGTATTGAAACAGATTCTGATGATGGAAGTGAAGATGAAACCGAAGAGGTTAATCTCTGCTTAGTTGCAGATGCTTCCGAAGATTCAGATACTGAGTCAATCGAGTCACTAGATATGGAAGATGAAGAGGTTCCTATAAAGATTTCCAAATTTAAATTGGATGATGATGTCAAACTTACTCCTAGCGTTAAGATAGGAAATTGTTCATATTCACGTTCTATTTTTCCTCCTACAAATGCTCCACCTTCAAAAGTAATTCCAAAGAAGAAAATTTTGAAAAAGGTGGTGGAAGAAGTTTCTCCCATGAAACATGAAAGGATGTTCAAGGAAGCTGAAATGATGATCCAAAAATTTCAAAATGTTAAGAAATCTTTAGCTTTAGCTCATGATGATATTTCTCATTTGAATATGGAGAAAATGGTACTTAGGTCTGAAATTTCTATTCTTAAGGACCAAGTTAAGAGTATGTCTCCTATTGCTGAACAAAACTGCATCCTAGAAAATAAGGTTGCTGCACTTCAACTTAGGAACGATGATCTTGTTACTCAAAACAACGATCTCTAGAAGATTATTGATGAGTGGACCAAATCACGTGTCACCTTGGATCAAATTTTAAAATCCCAAATGGCCAGTGGAATTAAAGAAGGCCTAGAATTTCAAACAGGTGAAAAGGAGAAGTGTGCATCCTATTGTGAAAAGGATGAGGAAATTTTGAAACTAACTAAATAAATTTTTAAGGGGAAGCATGCTATTTCTAAGGGTAAAGGACAAGAACAAAAGGCTCCACTTAACTTCCATATGTCTACCCAAAGAAACAGTTTGAAAAAAACTCTCAGATGAAAGGAAAAGATTCTGAGAATGAAACCACAGAGGAGGTTTCTTATGCAGCTGACTGTACCTCTACTTCAACCGCATCTGGTGGAGTAGGTGGTACTACCAACCGCAAGGTTGACCGCTCTTCTTCTTCGACCACACCTCCTGCCTTCAAAAGTAAGGGGAGCGTTCCTAGAAAAACTGCAGTCAAACCAAAGATACCTACCTTTGTCAAGGCTAAAACCTATGTGTCCCAAACCACATGCTAATCCTGAGAAAAGTAAGGAGTTAGTAAAACCTCATGTAGCTCATAGCTTTCATAAATGCTTTGTATGTGATGGTTTAGGCCACAAGGCCGCAGAATGCCTTTTGCGATTCACATCAAATGCCAGGAAGAGTAATCCTCCTTCTGTCAAACAGGTGTGGGTTGTCAAAAGGTGCTAACCTCAGGACCCAAAGAATAAAGGGGACCTCATTTTAAATGTTTATCTTTCAGGTCATCTGCTTAATGGCTGGTCACTCCAAGGATAATGAATGTTATCTTGACAGTGGTTGTTCAAGACATATGACTGGAGATAGATCATTACTCGAAGATGTCATTGAAGCAAGTGGTTCATCTGTAACCTTTGGTGACAACAAAAAAGGCAAAACTATTGGGTATGGTGTAATAAGGAGAGGAAACCTAACCATTAAGAAGGTTTCTCTTGTTAAAGGACTCAAGCACAACCTCCTTTCAATTTCTCAATTTTGCGACAAAGGAATGCTTTGCAACTTCACTTCTTCAAATTGCTTTATCAAAGATAGCATTTCCGGAGTCACCCTACTCACAGGGATTCGTAAGAGTAATATTTACATTATCGATCTAAATTATGCATGTAGTATTACTAATCTCTGTTTTGTAGATAAAAATGTGAGCGAGAATAATTGGCTATGGCATAAGCGGTTGAGCCACTTGAACTTCAAGTATCTAGCAAAGATTGAAAGGGAAAACCTCGTTCGTGGTTTACCCAAAGTGGGTGACCACCATCCAGAGAAATGCAGTGCATGCCAACTTGAGAAACAAATAACGTCATCTTTTACCAGCAAGACCGCGCCCTCAACTGTAAGATTTTTACAACTGCTTCACATAGATTTGTTTGGACCCGTCATCACTGCCAGCATTGGAGGAAGTAGATATACTTAGTGGTAGTGGATGATTATTCAAGATATACGTGGGTTGAGATGATGATCACTAAGGACGATTGCTATGACATCCTAACCTCACTATTTAGACGACTCCAAACTAAAAAAGAAGACGACATCGTTAGTGTGAGATCAGATAATAGAACAGAATTTAAGAATAATGGTGTTGCTAAATATTGTGATGACCATGGGATTGGTCACAATTTCTCGACTGCTAGTGTTCCACAACAAAATGGGGTTGTGGAAAGAAAGAACGGGACGTTGATTGAGGCTGGAAAGACTATGATTTTTGAAGAGAAGCTACCTCAGTATTTTTGGGCTGAAGCTGTAACGACCCCAACCCTAGGCACTAATTTTAAATATCATATTATGTGCTTTAACCTAAGTTAGAGTAGGATACCTTGGCTTGGCCATGACGTCTTACTTGGTCAAAATGGAATTGTAGGAGTAGTTAAATATTGTTCGGAAAGTGGTCCAAACTTGGGAAGTAGGTCTTGCACTTTTATTAAGATTTTTCAAGATTGAGTAATGACTTCGTAGGATTGGCTTATGGTACTTGGTGACTTTACTTGTATATGTATCATTGTAGCATGGTTATCCCAATTGTGGAAGTATTGATTATGTGAATACCTTGACGTTCTAAGGGTGGACTATTTGTCCTATTGTTATATTGTATCCCAATTGTGGATTATCTGGCATGTTGATTTCATTGTATCCCGGTGTGGATTATGTGGTTATATTGTTACCCTAAGTGAACTCATATCCATTGGTGATATTATGCATAGTGTATTAAATGGTTGTTGCATAATGGTATTGGGTGAACATGGGTATATTTTACCATGTTGCTATATTGTTTATCCCCTTTGTGGATTATATTTCAAGTATCTATTATGTGCTTGAACGCTTTATGCATTAGGGGGTATAATGGAATTCAATCAATTATGGATTTGTTCTATAAGTGATTGAAGGTTCATCATACTGTGACTCCGCCCTCTCGTGGCCACGAGAGTGGGTGCGCTAGCGACCGTATTGAGCCAAAAGCCTTACTGCACCGCTGCGATTGGTGTACCGGTGGAAAGCTCGTATGAAGCCCAAAAGCTTTACGGTAGCGCTAATATTATATGATACTCGATTCAAGATTCGATTTTCTTATATGGATCTCTCGGAGTATGAGACCTATAAGTGGTGAATGAGCATGGGGGCAATTCACCAAAGAGTGGAGTTTTACTCCCACGTTGTACGACTTATTGTTCAGACGGGAAAGGTAAAATGAGGTGATGTAAGGTGTTTACCGCTTTAATAATGTGCTATGTGAAACCATGCTATATGTTGCACCTTACTTGGCATATTGCTGCATTCATAATAGCTTGCTGAGATTTATTCTCACCCCTCTCCCTTTAATGTTTTAGATCCCGAGACAGGTGACCCGAACCAGTGAGGCCGGGGATATCATTGTGGACTTTTGCTTTTGGGGCTTGACAAGTTAAGTATAGGAGTGGGTTGTTAGGAGTATTTATTAAGTATTCCTCTTTTACAATTTGTATGGAAACTCTTTTGTTAAACAAATGTTAATTAAGGTTTTCAATGTAATTGATCAGATTACGGTTTATTAAAGTTGTGGTTGGATTTCCTCTAAGTAGAGATATTACCAATTGATTTTAATTTAGAAGTTTGAAAAGTGGTTTTCTTTTAAAGGCAAATAAATGTTTTAAAAACTAAGATGGTTTTTCTTAGATTGAGCCTCTCCAGCTCGGGACACGCGTTAGGTTCCGGGTTGGGGTGCTCACAGTTGGTATCAGAGCTTAGTTTAGAGGTCAAGGGTAGATGTCTAAACTAAGGGGGAATGTGTGGAAATTGACGCCGAGTGTTTAATGCAGGAGTTCGTTCTAATGGCCGGAAGCAAGGATGATCAGCGGAAGGTTCTAGAAATTGAAGGAGATATGGGTATAGGTAGAATTCAGAATGAAGAGATGATGAAATTATTCAGGAAGTTTGTACAGGATATGGAGACTAGAGGATCGCCCGAATCAACCCGAGGGATGTCAAAGTGATGGATGGGAAAGGTTTGTGAAGATGAATCCGCCGAGTTTTAATGGATATCCGGATCCGTTAAAGGCGTAAAATGGTTAGAGAAAATGAACAAAATCTTTGAGGTTATGGAGAGTCGCAACGAAGAGAAAGTTAGGTATGCCGTTTTCAAGCTTGAAGGTCCAGCTGATCAGTGGTGGCAGAAATTGAAGGAAAGTTGGGAGCGGGATCATACGCCCCAGACTTGGGATAATTTCACTCAGCAGTTCGAGGATTATTTCATTTTAATGGTTACAAGGGACAAGAAGGAGATCGAATTCTTAGGACTAGAACAAGGGATCATGACGGTGAATCAGTATGTAATCAGGTGTGAGGAATTAGCTAGAAGTTGCCCTCATTTGGTATCGTATGAGGCGAAAAGAGTTCATAGGTTTATGAAAGGTTTGAGGATTGAGTTTAGGAAGAAATTAGTGATTGATAGCTACACCAATTATCAGACAGTCTTAGAGAGAGCTTATAAGATCGAGAATAGCATTGAGGAAAATAGTGGAAAATCGGAAGGTGGGATTGGAGATAAACCAAAGTATCTAGGACAAGGATCAAAAATCATTAGAGATCAGCCAAGGGCTTTGACTTCAGGAAGTGTGAGAGAGGAACTTGTGGTAGCTTCTTCGTCTAGGCCAATACCCAAACAGTATGGGATGATTTGTAAATTTTGCAAGAAGGTTGGACATACCGAAGATCGGTGTTGGAGTAAGCAAGGCAAGTGTTTAAATTGTGGAGCATTGGGACACTTTAGGAGGAATTGCCCAAGGATGCCGTGGGGACGAGCTTCAAGCAGCGGTCAGCTGGGTGGACGACAAAGAGGTAGTACCAAGAGAGATAACAAAGGGGAACCGAAAGAGAAGGTCTATGGTCGAGTATGTGTTTCGGGTTCAGGAGAGATAGATCCCTCAGAGGTCACTAGAGGTATATTCCCTGTCTCAGAAGTTAGGGGTCATATTTTATAGATCCTGTTTCATATCATTATGTGTGGCATAGTGTTTTGCTTCTATGTGTCATACATTGTTTGAAATTTTGTTTTATTGTTAGAGGATTCTGCTCTTATGAGAGAATACCTCGAACCTTCTTTGGTTTATCACGATGGTGATGTGGTTATGGCTGAGCATGTATTGCCAGTTGAATTGGTATAATTATTAATTTATGATTTTGAGATAAACTTGACCTGGAGGGTTAAGTAGTTGTTGTATAATGGTAGACTATCATAATAAGTGAGTCTCCTTTTTCCATGCCTAGATTGCTTATATTGGTATTTGATATAGGTAAACCTTAATGTGAAATTCTTGTTATATATGGGTATTTAAGGTGAAAATTTGGAATTAAGATGTGAAGGGTAATTGGTATATGTTAGACTTGCATAAGAAGTCTTTTCAAAATTTTTATGTGCTAGTTGTGAGTAAATGGTAAATGTGCTCCCGTCGGTATATTTCATGTATTGGTTCTGAGTATGATAAACAAAATTTTAAACCCTTATTTTGATGACTTTAGGGTAATTAGAAACAAGGATCTCTTTGTTAAATAAAGTTCCGGAAAAAAAATAAAAAATAAAATCAATTGAGAATAGGGTTAATGATTCCTTGGGAGGAGTCCCTGCGTGCAAAATTTGGCTAGTGTGAGTTGGCTCGAGAGGATTGCAAATTTTGGGTTCTATAGTCTTAAACTCGGATGTTACCAAGGATCTTGTGAGGATTGAGTCCGTGATCTTTGAGTTGGCAAGTGCTACCGAATAAATTTAAGGAACTCTTAAGAATTGTAAAGTCGTTGCTTTGGTTGATTCTAAAGGACGTATAAATGGTGTAGGATGTAATAAGGATGAATCATATTAATAGAATGGATAATAGATTAGTTATAGATCAGGACCTTACATTACCTGGTGGATGTGAGGACTTTGTGAAATTTTAAAGTGTATTAAAGGAAGATTAGATTATGATATTATACGAAATGGGAAATTGATAACGTATGCTTTGAGGAATTTAACTTAGATAAGTGAGATTTTCTTATCCTCTACTCGGGAGTAGCTGCACTTGTGTTGCGTTATTTAAGTAGGAACTTTATCTTTTTGAAACTTCCTTTGAGAGTTGTTACCGATCCTAAGAGTTGGAGGATTTAGTTAGTCGAAAGGAAGAGATTTGAAGACTACCCAAATTCTTGAGGAATAGGTTATGTTGTGTGACGGATTTCCTTTCAACTTGAGAAGTTTAATTAACCTTAGCGAGTTTGCGTATAATAGCAGTTATCATTCTAGCATTGAGATAAAATCGTATGTGGCGTGGTTCAGGAGGAAAATATCGATCTCCAATTTGTTGGGGTGAGGTTGGTGAAGTAAGGCCTAAGGTAATTTAGCGCCAAAGTTATTAATCCATTTGAAGTTTTAGAAAAGGTTGATGATTTGACTTATAGACCGACTTGGATCAGCTTATAGAGTATTTGAAGTTTTAAATATAATATCGTAATATATTTGGTGACATAAGTTGTAATACTTTTATTTAATTGTACTTTCTTGAGGTCGTGAAAATTCGGGTTAGAAATAATTGTATGGTATTCTTGGGATATTGCGTTGTAATATCGTATTATTAATGAAATTAGAAATCTGGGGAAGAATCATAGAATTGAAGAGACTAATTGGGAAGTGAAGTTCTAGAGTACTCGGGTTATGAGAATGTATAGTAGAATCTTGCCTTTGAGAAGTCTAATTGAAAATATTAAGTTAGAATGTGTGAAAGGTAACCTTTGCTATTTGAACCTTAGGGTAAGTGACAATCAAATTCGGGACGAATTTTCTTTAAGGGGGAGTGAGTGTAACGACCCCAACCCTAGGCACTAATTTTAAATATCATATTATGTGCTTTAATATTTATGTTAACTTTATGTGTTCATTTATGTCTTTAAATTCTTAAATTAAGATAAATTGGGTGAGAAGTAATTTTATATCTTTTGAGAATTCATTGGAAATTAAATAAAGAACCTTGGGGAATAATAAAAATAGAAAATAGATAAATATATGAGGAGGTTAAAATGGGTAGAATAAATAATTAGAGGGAAGGGTTAATTTTAATCTAATGTGAAAGCCTTTATTTATTAAAGGGGATTAGTTAGTGAAAGCCTCTAGATTTAGAAGAGGGGGGCCAATTCCCTCTTCATTCCAAATCCTTGCCAAGTGTTCCCCTCCCCATTCATCCTCCACTCTACCCCCCCTTTAACCCCTCACTCTTACTCCCTTCTCCCTCCTTCATTTTTTTTACTCCATACTTCTCCTAGCAAGACATAGAAAAACTCCATGGAAGCTCTCAACCCATTTTCTTGAAGCCAAGCCATTCCTCCACCATTTTCAAGTTCAAGAGTGTTTTTGAAGTTGGATCATCTAGAAGAATCAAGCAAGTTAGAAAGATCAACCTTCCATTGTAAAACCCTAAGGTGAGTTGTTATGATTCTCTTCTTCTATTTGTTCATAAGTTCTTTGATTATCATTCTTGGCCTTGTGATGTTGATTTCTTGCTTGGAAGCCTAAAGGGGAGTTGAATGGTTAGAAATGCAATTTGTTGAAGTTAGGGTTCAAGGAAGATCATTTAAAAAGGGTTTGAAATGTGTGAAATGGGTAGAGATAAATAATCTAGGGCTACTTGGTTTTGAGTTACATGTTTGGAATGGGACTTGGTAAGGTTAAAGTATCCTTTGGTGTTCTTGAATTAAGCTTGGTTAGAAGGAATGGAAACCTAGGCATAAAAGGGTCAAAAATCTGAGTTTTGCCTGGAGAGGGCTTGGGCGGTCGCCCATGGGGGCTTGAGCGGCCGCCCATCACCCCAGAAACAATATTGCCTTTGAAATCCACTTGGGCGGTCGCCCAAGTGATGAGGGCGGTCGCCCATACGGCGTAAAACAATAAATTCCTTTGAAGTCCACTTGGGCGGTCGCCCAAGTGGCCAGTGGCGGCCGCCCATGACCCCTGAACCAACTTTGTAATCTGAACTAGAATTGTTTAGCAAGTTTGTTTGGCCACTTATAAATTGTGACTCCCACCCAATATAAATTAGTAGAACCTAATCAACCCGGATACGAATTGATCCTCTTTAACCTAAGTTAGAGTAGGATACCTTGGCTTGGCCATGACGTCTTACTTGGTCAAAATGGAATTGTAGGAGTAGTTAAATATTGTTCGGAAAGTGGTCCAAACTTGGAAAGTAGGTCTTGCACTTTTATTAAGATTTTTCAAGGTTGAGTAATGACTTCGTAGGATTGGCTTATGGTACTTGGTGACTTTACTTGTTCCCACATCCTTGATAGTTAGCTTGAATAATGTTAAAAACTATAGGTTACACTATTTTGTTACATGTATATGTATCATTGTAGCATGGTTATCCCAATTGTGGAAGTATTGATTATGTGAATACCTTGACGTTCTAAGGGTGGACTATTTGTCCTATTGTTATATTGTATCCCAATTGTGGATTATCTGGCATGTTGATTTCATTGTATCCCGGTGTGGATTATGTGGTTATATTGTTACCCTAAGTGAACTCATATCCATTGGTGATATTATGCATAGTGTATTAAATGGTTGTTGCACAATGGTATTGGGTGAACATGAGTATATTTTACCATGTTGCTATATTGTTTATCCCCTTTGTGGATTATATTTCAAGTATCTATTATGTGCTTGAACGCTTTATGCATTAGGGGGTATAATGGAATTCAATCAATTATGGATTTGTTCTATAAGTGATTGAAGGTTCATCATACCTGTGACACTGCCCTCTCGTGGCCACAGAGTGGGTGTGCTAGCGATCGTATTGAGCCAAAAGCCTTGCTGCATCACTGCGATTGGTGTACCGGTGGAAAGCTCGTATGAAGCCCAAAAGCTTTATAGTAGCGCTAATATTATATGATACTGATTCAAGATTCGATTTTCTTATATGGATCTCTGGAGTATGAGACCTATAAGCGGTGAATGAGCATGGGGGCAATTCACCAAAGAGTGGAGTTTTACTCCCACGTTGTACGACTTATTGTTCAGACGGGAAAGGTAAAATGAGGTGACGTAAGGTGTTTACCGCTTTAATAATGTGCTATGTGAAACCATGCTATATGTTGCACCTTACTTGGCATATTGCTGCATTCATAATAGCTTGCTGAGATTTATTCTCACCCCTCTCCCTTTAATGTTTTAGATCCCGAGACAGGTGACCCGAACCAGTGAGGCCGGGGATATCATTGTGGACTTTTGCTTTTGGGGCTTGACAAGTTAAGTATAGGAGTGGGTTGTTAGGAGTATTTATTAAGTATTCCTCTTTTACAATTTGTATGGAAACTCTTTTGTTAAACAAATGTTAATTAAGGTTTTCAATGTAATTGATCAGATTACGGTTTATTAAAGTTGTGGTTGGATTTCCTCTAAGTAGAGATATTACCAATTGATTTTAATTTAGAAGTTTGAAAAGTGGTTTTCTTTTAAAGGCAAATAAATGTTTTAAAAACTAAGATGGTTTTTCTTAGATTGAGCCTCTCCAGCTCGGGACACGCGTTAGGTTCCGGGTTGGGGTGCTCACAGAAGCAATCAATACAACATGCTTCACTCAGAACCACTCCCTCATCAACATGACCTACAACAAGACTCCATATGAGCTTTGGAGAGGAAGAACCCCCAACATTGCATTCTTCAAGATCTTCGGCTGCAAATGCTTTATCCTCTACAATGGAAGAGAAAATAGAGGTAAAGTCGGAGCCAAGGCTGATGAAGGTATCTTTGTTGGGTATGCTAAACATTTAAAATCTTTTCGTATTTTCAATAAACTAGTTTAAAAATAGTAGAGTCAGTCCATGTCACTTTTGATGAACATTCTCTCCTTTAGCCACATATGGCTCCAAACATTGATGATGATTTTGCTGAGCATAATAAAACAGATGAAAGTTCTAAAATCGCACCTGAACCTCAACCGCAAAATTCAGCACCCTCAACTGAAATTCCCTCATACCAAAATTATCAAACCGCACCTGAAGTTCATTTTTCAGATGCAACCGCAAGGGAAGAAGTTGTTGAAAATTCTCCCATGCAGCTTATTGAACCTCTTCGCCAACTTACATTCCATGACTTCGCTGAAGGATCTAACGATGTTTCAATTGAAGATCTTCAGCAAACCTCAGTCCAACCAGACTTACCCCCGGAAGTTAGAGAAGTCAGCAGTCACACTCTCTCTAATGTGATTGGTGATCTATTTTCAAACAAGGAGATCAAACTATGATGAGCATACATCCTTGATATCTCAAATTGAACCCAAGAAGATTGATGAAGCACTCCAAGATTCTAGTTGGGTTGTTGCTATGCAAGAAGAACTCTTTCAACTGTCTTCTCTGTTATTCATACCCTCAAGTGTCAGTTTTTACCAAACCATTCTCTCTCTCTATACCCTCTCTCTCTCTCTCTCTCTTCAAACCTTCAAAAACTTCTTTTAAAAAATCTGCAAAAACATCTATGGCACCTAAGAATCCATTATTTTGATATGGTATGTTTTCTGAACCTTAATCTCTTTCATTTTATGCAAATAAACTGTTGAATCTGCCATTGTTGAACCTGTGATGATGCCCACCACGATTTTTCTTTTTTTGAAAATCAACAAAACGGAGTCGCCACGCCATTTTTATTTTAAGGGCCAAAACTTTGAAAAATGCCCGAGATTAGAGATTTGGGTTCGGAGGTCACGTTACACTCCGGGAAGAACGTTAGGGTTCACCCGGAATGCCTCGTAAAACGAGTCTTCCTAATTTGAAACCATTTGTGTGTGTGTGTGTGTTTTGGTTAAAATAAATGCAAACTGAGAAAATTAAAAATTGAGAACTCTTTGTAAGACATTAAACAAGTCCCATGATTTTTGGTATGATTTTAGGGTTGAGTTTTGGTACTCAAAAGACTCCTTGAAGTTGAAAGTCAATTCTGCCAGAATGAAAAAGGCAGTGGACACTTGATTTTGAAATGGATTTAAGAGTTTTAAAAATTCAGAATCTTAGTGAAGTCAAAGAATGAAAGTTGTTCAAAACATATTAAATAAGGTGACTGCATAATATTTTTATGATTGGAGATGATTTGATGGACCAAAACCTTCTGGAAATCACAGATGTGAAATCTGGATTTCTAGAGACTGCTGAACTGACTTTTGGAAGATAATTTTAAAAAGGGAGTTATACTCACGAAAAAAATAAAGTAAAATATTTCTGGAATTCTATGTATGTTGGCTACAAAAAGTATTTTGTAGTCAACTCCAAATTCTAAGTTTTTCTGTGTCCAAAAAATTAGACAATGGACAGAGGTCTCAGAACAATGCTACTGGACAGCAAGATGTTCTTGAAGGAAAATGTGATTTAAAAGGGGTTTGCATCCATGCTTTGTCCCCATTTCCTTAGGCTTTGATTAGTGATCACTAAACATTTTAGTGGTGATCTACTATATCAAGCCATCCTTAGGGTACATTAGGACTTAAAGCACTTCATTTGCTTGGGAAGGGGAGATTTAACTTGAAATCAAGATTTTTTGTATGAAAATGATTTTTAGGTTAAGAAAATGTTTTCAAGTAAGTAAAAACAATTTGGAAGGAATGTTGATCCTTGTAGAAGATCATCCATGGAGATGAACTTCCATGGTGATCCTCTTGGATCTAGGGCAAGGGATGGACAACAAACAAGTTACATCTTTGAAATGTAAGATGCATGCATGGATGAGGGAGGTTTAAGGTAAGGAGAAGGAGGGTTTACCAATGGTGGTATCCTATCTTCTTTGTGTTTGTGTTTGAGACTTGAATTTGAGAGTGTTTAGTGAGTGTGATTTGGGAAAATAATCAAAAGAAAAAGGTGGCAATTCAAGGAATTCCCACTGTTTTCTCCAGTATTTTCGCCAAGGTGCTTGATGTGAGTGAATTGTTCATTATTTGTTCATGGTTTTTCTGAGACTGAGGGGCTCAATTTATAGGCCTCTGAAAACTTCAAAGATGTCCGCGCGGATATGAATAGCAGCGTGCACTGTTCATTTAATGCTGCTGCAGGCTTTGGACAAGAGGAATATTTTTCAAAATATTCAAACAGCTGTGTTTTACAGCTTACCCATTTCGGGTTTTTACATTTTTTTACATTTTGTAAGATTCTTTCCCTTGTTTATCTCTAAATAGCAATCCCTAATTTACCCTTGCTTTGTTAGAAAAGTTAGGAATTGTTAGAAATGTTAGGGATGTTAGGGCTTTCGTTAATTTTCTAACGAAAATACTAACAACTCAAATTGGAGCACTTACAGTAGCCCCTCGGCGACGGCGCTTTCGAAGGAAGCGGGGTCGTCGATAAGAGTAAGGCTCCATATTTGACAAAGGGTTGACCAAAGTCGTCTGATGGATGGACCTGGTGACAGGCTACCTACGTATCCCGAATGGGAATCAAGCCGGTCGTAGTTCGGGTCTTTCAAAGTTGACCCTAGAGTGACTATTTTAGGATGTCAACCTAGTGAGCGAGTTCTACAGTCGGTCACTGAAAAAAACTCTGCTGGGGATAGGATATGACCATTTTGGTCTGATGGCTAGAGCTGTATATCCGCTCTGCTGGGGAAAGGAATGACCATTTTGATCTGATGGCTGAACCTAATGATAGGCTACCTACGTATCCTTAAGAGGAATCAGGCCAGTCGTAGTTCAGGTCTTTCGATGTTGACCCTAGAGTGACTATTTTGAGGCGTCAACCTGGTAATGATGGCGTTTTAGGTGCCTCGGACCTTGAAGATGGCATTTTAGGTGCCTCGAACCTTAAAGATAATGGCGTTTTAGGTGCCTCGGACCTTGATGATGGCGTTTTAGGTGCCTCCAATCTTTATGATGGCGTTTTAGGTGCCTCGGACCTCGATGATGATGGCGTTTTAGGTGCCTCGGACCTTAAAGATTTGGGATTGATGGTCCTTTGGTGGACTTCCTTTGAAGGGGCCGGTCTTACGTTTGCTGCCGGGAAAGGGGATGACCGTTTTGGTCGAGTGGCTGGACCTATGGTAGGCTACCTACGTATCCTTAAGAGGAATCAAGCCAATCGTAGTTCGAAAACTGCTGGGAACGGGATTCCGTTAGCTTTCGTTGGAGAAATCGGACTTACGTTTTACTGCCGGGGATGAAATTGAGGAAAGAAACGGGATTCCGTTAACTTTCGTTGATGAAATCGGACTTACGTTTTATTGCCATGGATGAAATTGAGGAAAGAAACGGGATTCCGTTATCTTTCGCTGGAGAAATCGGTCTTACGTTTTACTGCCGTGAAGTTCTTTTGAAAAGGGGGTTAACTTTGGTTAACTTTGGTTATCCCTGTTAAGTTTGGGACTAAACTGCAGAGTCCTGGAATTTTAAAGGGCAAAACAGTCCTTTTGTCCCTTCAATTACGTCCGCGCGGACTAGAATGAAGTCCTGACAGGTTTTAAAATGCCGAGGCTTTTTCTCTTCTTCTTCTTCACACAGTTTTCTTTTTTTGAAATTTACGAGAGAGAAGAGAGAGAAACCGAGAGAGAAGCCATTTTTGGCCCAAAAAGCTTCGAAATTCTTCCATTTTCTTTGATTTTTCGAGCAATGGAACACGGGGGAGTTGCCATTCAAGGCCAAGGACGCGGCCCGGTCGCGGAGAGGCGATTAGAACTTGTGAGGATGAGGAGGCATTACTCACTTTCGCAATCGATTGCGGAGGAGCCATATCCCGATGCGTGGCAACATTGGTCCACTGATCCGAGTCTTCGCACGGTATACTTCGAATCTCTCCATTTTCTTTGTCGATTTTTGCTTGAATTTGAATTTTTGTGATTTTTCTTCTTTTTTTTTATCCGAAAATTGATGTTCTTGGTATTGAAATTGGACTTTGATGATTTGCATGTTGTAATGAGTATATGGGTGACCCAAATATGCATTTTGTTTGAAAAAAAGATTGGGCGATTTGCCATTTTTTTTTTTTTTAAATATGAGATGACGGAAATTTGTCCGAATCCGGGACGGACTTTTTTTGTTGCATGTAGAATTCTTGCAATGAGATGATGCTTCCATGAATGATATGAATGCATGCATGCATGTTTTATGATTTTTTGTGAAAAATGGGACGGATTTTTGCTTCCGTTGATTGAATGTATGAATGTGGAAAATTGTTTCTGTATGCTGTTTTATGAAAAATGGGACGGAGTTTAGCTTCCGTTGACTCAATGTTATTGACATGTCTCTTTATGCACGCATGAATGATGAATGGTGATTGTTTGAAAAACTTTTCTTTTGTGCGAGAAAAATGGGGCTGAGTCCATTATATGCCGTTATGCTGCCGAATTTTTTCAAAGCTTTATGTCTATGATGCATGAGTATGCTTTTAAATGCAAATGCAATTTTTCTCTCTTTTTTTTGACATTTTTGTTTTTCTTTCAATTGCAGGGTGGAGATCGTTTTGTGATGGAGCAGCTGAATAAGCTGAAGACTCGGGGATCAGTGGAGGCTGTGATCGGCCTGTGGGATCGACTTCCAGTCTTGGGCAGGAGGTTTGATGAGTCCGAGACAGATCGTTATTGAGACCGGGTTGTATGAGTTCATCGAGTGTCCGAGGGGTTGCTCAAGTTCCCCAAGAGTAAGGGCCTCGATTTTTGCTTTGGCGCAAAGATCGGTGGGACGTGACCCACACATTCCATTTCTTCTGGGGCGAGGCTACGGTCACACCTTCTGATTATGCTGCGATCACAGGCCTGTCCTTTAAAGGACGCAGCATTGAGTGGAGAGATAGTTACAGTGATCGGGAGCTGCAGGATCTTCTAGGTTTTACCCCCATTCCCAAAAAGAGGATGGGGATGGAGTACGCCGTGGTCCACGGGAAGATCGTGGAGAGCATTGAGAATTATGAGGCCGGGATGAGAGAGTGGCCGCGTGCATTGCTAGGGCTTTTCTGTGGTTCACTTTTTCGAGCACACTTTTTGGACACGCCGAGGGGACGACAGTATTTGCCCTGCTGCAGACGTTGGCTGACGTGGAGATGGCTGGAGAGGTATCTTGGGGGAGGCCGGGCTGGCAGAGCCATACTTTGCTCTAGACAGTAAGAAAGGCCGCTCCCTGACGTGCTTTGAGTTCCCTCTGGAGGTATAAGCTTTTGCTTTTTCTCTTTTCTTTAAGCACGCATTGTTTCTTTCCGCACTTGATTGATGTGATCTTTACCTTTCGCAGGTATGGGCTCTGGAGTTCTTTCATGTCACGATGTGGCGGCAGCCGGCGGAGCACATCGGGGCATATCCGGCTATGCTCTCCTGGACCAAGCATGCTCGGGAGAAGATAGGTTCCAGGGGGCGCACGACCCTTAAGTACAAGGATTGCCTGCCTTTGATGAGAGCAGAGACGGATGAGGGGATGAGGTTCTACCCCTGGGGCCGCTTCGAGGTGGAGCAGCTGAAGGGTGCGGAGAGGTGGACTGTGGAGCGGAGGATTTTGAGGGGTTTGACCTGTGACGCGTATTACTTGGGGGAGAGAGTGACGCGCCAACATGGCGAGGGTGCGCCTTTGATGGCACCGATGGAGCCTCCTGCTGACATGATGCATCCGACTGAGAGCTCGGAGACCTGGGGTGACTATCGAGGTGGCGTGCACTTCTCGAGGTTTGTGGCGAGCGAGGATTATTCACGATTTATCTTGAGGAGGCTGAGGATGCCCCAGGTTCTTGAGAGAGAGGGGTTGGGGGTTGTGCGGTACCCTCGATCGGACTTTTCGTATGTCCAGGACGGGGTCAGACTGAGAGTACAGATCCCTATCCCTGA
Organism: Adenophora triphylla var. japonica; assembly: GCA_022495995.1. Lineage (NCBI taxonomy): Eukaryota > Viridiplantae > Streptophyta > Magnoliopsida > Asterales > Campanulaceae > Adenophora > Adenophora triphylla. Next base: position 667,268 of record JAFEMH010000487.1, read on the forward strand.
TCGGGTTCCACGAGCTTTCCGTCCTCGTCCGGATATGAAGGTATGGCTTTTTACTGCTTCTGTCTCTTCTTCTTTTCTTTCGTTTCACCATTTCTCGCATCAATTATTTCTGACGCTTTTGTTTCCGTGCGCTCCGCCGTGGTGGTGGAGAAGCCGACGAAGGTGTGATTGGGGCCAAGAGGTTCCTCAGAGGATGGTTGCTTGTGGGCCGCTCAGTGCGTAGCGAGACATGCACAGCCGGCGCCCGTAGAGCGGAGACTTCCCCTGTTCCTTCTGAGCATTCTACTGAGACTCCTCTTTCTCCTCTCATAGACCCCGGCATGGAGCCGCCTCCGACCACGTCATTCTCGGGATTTGCATGGACAGGGCATGTTTGGCGCCACGGTGGATCATCTTCGCATGTCCAGGGATCCGACGCGTTCACGTTCGGATATGACTTCTTTGCGGATCTCGGCTTGCCTTATCGTGGCGTACCGGTTGATCCAGGCGAGCCTCTCTCTGGAGACGAGGATGACGATCCCGAGCCCGAGATATTCATGGCTACTGAGGAGGCGGGCCCGAGTCGCAAGAGGGACCGGGGGAAAGCGCCAGCCACTGAGGATTCTGATTGATGATCTCTGATCGATTCTGGGATTGTACCTGTTTTGACGGATACAGTTTATTTTTTATGCACACATTTTTTTTTGTTTTTCCTTTTTTTTTTGGAATGTAATAATCTAGGATTACTGTTATTTATTATTTTTTTTATCTATTATGAATGCAATGTTGCATGAGCCCTGGTTTTTTGGCAAGGGTGTGAAGGTTTGGTATATGAACTGTTTGGACAGGCTTTGCACAGGTTTCGAGCGGCTGGGACGAAATATTCCTCCGTGGTGCAGCAGTTTAAACTGCTGCAGATTTTTTCTGGTGGTGACAATCATGTCCGCGCGGACAGTGGTCGATTCTCGGTGTTTCATTTATTTCGGTGGTTGGATCTGGTTTGGACCATAAATATCATTGAAACTTCATCTTCTCCAGTTCAAACTCACTGGAATTTCGGGAGAGAAGAGAGAAAAGCCATGGAAATGACCAAAAATTCTCCAAAATTGTCCAAAGAAAGGCAAATGTTGTTCTTTGAAAAGTTCAAGGAGTGGTGTAGGGAGATTATGCACGAGAGAAGATCATTCTTTGAAGAAAGGTACAAGATAAAATGCTTGTGGTCTCTCAAAGAATTGGTTCCGGACTATGATCTCTTGAGGGCTTCTTCTTCATTTTGGGATACTAGAAGGCATGTCTTTTGCTTTTCTTACAATGAAATGGTCCCGACCGTTGAAGAATTCCGGGCTTTGCTTGGTGGTCCGGAGATGGAAGGAGATTGCGATTCCTTTGCCGGAGGAGCTTCTTTCGTTGACAAGTTGTGCAACCTTCTTCATCTTTCCCCTGAGGAAGCACAAGGTATGATCTCGTGGTCCCGATCATTTTGACATTTCGGTCTTCCCGATAGATTTAGGGGTTTAGGCTTGATTGATGATGCCTATTGGGATGCTTTTGCACTCGCATGTTTGGTACCTTGTTTATGGTTTACTCTTTTGGGATTTGTCATCGGGCTTTGCCGGATGTGGTCAGTACACCGCCGTTCGGGCCGGATGTTGTGCCCTTGATCCCGGGAGAGACCCTTCATGCTCTTGACAGTTGGCCACGGAGGCGGTATATGCACGGGGCAGCCCGTTTCTCTTTGACTATGTGGCCGATGGAGCGCCCGGGGGTTCTTCGCGAAACTTCGATGCGGTGAAACCTTGGACTTTTGCCAGAGAGGGGTTACCGTGGACCTCGATGATCGTGGCTCATGGGAGTATTGGATGGCTTGTCGCCAGCATCACGGATATCGATGGTTGGTACCTCATTGACGGGTAGAGACTCGGAGAGTGCTTCAGATGGTTCCCATGTGATTATGCTTCCGGGCTTTCTCACCCAATTTTTATATTCCACTCCGGTTCGGCGGCGCTTTGGCTTGGAGCAGACTCCTTTGGAGGATTTTGAGGATATAGCTACTGTGGTGGTGGCTTCGCTTCGATGGATGATCCTTCAGTATTTCCCATTTCTTTCCCGAGCATGGAGGTATGACGTCTTTCCTCCTAGGGTTATCCTCAGGCGTCCGGGGCATGTATTTTTGACCACTTGGTACTTGGATTGGTACGAGAGGCATTTGGGGAGACTCAGTGGCTATTTTGAGACGGCGTGAGGCCATTGTTGGTGTGGAAGACATGACGGTTTCTGAGAGGAGGAGGGCTGAGGCGAGGGCCAACCCTCATGATAGGAGCGGGATGCCGTGACTGACTACGAGTCTTATGTCAAGAGACAGGAAGGGAGGATTCCTATGTTACCGGCTCGACTGCAGGAGATGAGAGACGAGGCTAGGGCTACTAAGGCCCCGATGTACGCGGGTTTGATAGATCCTGTCCCTACACCAGAGCTTGGTAGGAGGAAGACTGACATTTTTCCTGTGCAGAGGAAGAAGACCCGAAGAGGAGGAAAGAAGAGGGGAGAAGCCAGTACGAGTGGCTTGGAGTGACCTTGAGGTTTCCGAGTATCCCTTTCTTGTCGTAGCAGACACATTAGTTATTATGTATTTTAGTTTCTTTTAGCAGGTTGTAAGTCGTAGGAGTGAACCGAGCTTAGACTCATCAAAAAGTTTTTAACTGTAATGAATATGTGAATTGCTTTAGAGTTTTTCGAAACGCCTTCATGGCTTGATCAATGTATTGATAACAAAGTATGACTTTTATTTGTGTTTTAGACCGAACCGTTTCCGGCTGCCTACGTTCCCTTGGACTAAAGGGCTCAGGTCTCCGTAGTTCGACCCGGTTAATTTGTTTTTGTTTTTTTTTTGTTTTTTCTTTTTTGGTGCGACCCTGTTTTTTACCAAGGCCGCCCTTTTCGGGTTTTCAACCTAGTTGGGTATTACTCTTTTAGCACTCTTTTTTTTGTTTTTTTGTTTTGGTGCAACCCTGTTTTTTACCTAGGCCGCCCTTTTAGGGTTTTCAACCTAGTTGGGTATTACTCTTTTAGCACTCTTTTTTTGTTTTTTTTTTTTGTTGGTTTTTTGTTTTTTTTTTGACTCGTTGTTTTATGCGTAGTATCTCGCGCAGCCTTATCGCCATTCACCGGGTGTACAAAAGGATTTCCGTCGAGGTCCGCAAGTTGCATGGCCCCTCCGGAGAAGATCTTCGAACAACATATGGCCCGACCTGCATGTGCTCCCATTTGCCAAGCGGGTTGATGCGGATCGGGGCTTCTCTTTCAAAACGAGGTCACCTTCCCCGATCTCTCGATGTTTTACTTTCTTATCGAAGGCTCGCCATCCTTCCTTGGTAAGCTCGGATATGTTCCATGGCTCTCAATCGGCGTTCATCTAGCAGGCCAATTCATCATGGCGACTCGAGCCATTCGACCTCGTTGATCCGACTTTCCAACAAGCACTGAGTGAGGGGATTTCTAGCTCGATTGGGAGCACGGCTTCCATTCCGTAGGTAAGAGCAAATGGTGTTTCCCGCTGCCGTTCCGACGGATGTCTCAGTATCCCCAGAGAGCAAGGTGCAGCTTGTCGTGCCAATCTCTCGCCTGACAACCATTTTCCGAATGATGTTTTCCAAGGTCTTGTTTGCCGCTTCAACGGCTCCGTTAGTTTGGGGCCCGTAGGGAGATGACTTGTGACGGGTTATTCTCGAATTCTCGCCAGCCTCGTCGCATTCCCCTTCAAAGTGGGATCCATTATCTCGAAATGATTTCGCCGGCAACCCGTATCTCGCATATGATGTTTTCTCTTTGACTTCCGGGTCGAGCGGTATCCGTGCATGTCTTTATAGGACCGCGTAAACACGTCCACGAATTCTCGTGGCATCTTTTTCACCTTCAAAGAAACTACCAATCAAGGTCTCTTTAGGCTCTTCTCAGCTCCCTAAATTCACACTTGTCAAAACCTCTTCGGCAGCTTGGGCTCGATTTTCCTCTTTCCGAACAACCTCCTTAAAGATTTCTTTAATATATTGTTCATTTAATGTGTCTGCTTCTTTATCTAGTGAATCATTATTAACTATTTTTTTTCCTTTTTTTTTAAGTTATTAGTTATTTCATCATTAGTTAAAGTGGCAATCAAGGGATACTCGTAAAGGTTCATCATTTCATTGAGAACGAAAGGGAATACAGCCGTTTGCTACAACCTCATAGTCTTCAGGCGTAAGGCCATCGGACGACTCTAGAGACTCGAACCCAACAATGAGAGACTCGGAGGACTTTACATAGGTTGACACAAGGGGACGGGGACCAATCCAAGCTTTGTGATTATTTCCTCCTTGGTTGCGGACGGGCCCGAGAGAGTTTCCCAATTCTTCAGTGGCATTGCCGTCAGTGGCCTCATGACTCGGGATTTGCGCTGTTCTCCTTTCTCAATCATTGCTATCATCTCTTTGATCAACCGAAATCAATCGTGTCCGGCACCCGAACCTCTTTCTCCGAATAACCGCTGCATAATCTGACCATCCCAATCATCTCGAAAAGACTTCGTGGCTTTGGCTTTCGGACATTGTCACTCAAACTCAAAGCTTTGGGCCTTCTGGGCAAGCTTGGGACCACAAAGGCAAGCTTCTCGAACCGCTCTACTAGGCTTGGAACGCCTTTGAAAGTATACTCACTCTCCATGGTGGTGGTAGCCCTGTGTATCTTGGGTAGGTCCGCAAACATCCTACGAACCGGGTTGGCTTTGTTTCCCGAGACTTTCGAGGTCATCTTGTAGCTTCATCCATCCCTCTCGTAGGTTCTTTGACCGTGGCATTACCATGCCGCTGTAGGGCCTTTCACAAAGTAGTCACCCAAATTAGGACTCGAAAGGGAGAGATTTAGGGTCGTTGATCCGGACCCTTCCCGTGGCGCCTTCTCCCTTTTCCGGCAATCTCCTTTTCTTTCGCGGTGTCTACCGAGGTGGCCTCATATCCTGTGCCGTGGCGAGTTTTCGTCCTTTCACCTCAATAACTTTGTGAGTTCCTTGCCGATGCTTCCCTGCACCGAGACCGGGTGTAGCTCATTCTTCTCATCATCTTCAAGACTCGGAGGGATCTTGTCCCGAGTGATCGTCAGATCTATGTTACAAACTTGGGCTTTGGGAGGCTCGACCGTGAAGCCTGTTAGCATGAGACCTTCCTCGTCATGTTTGATCTCCATAATAGGTATCCCACCCGTATCAGTGACCTCCAAAGTGACTAGGTCTCCATAAATGGTTGTCAAATCCCCATCCGAGACAAACTTCACACACTGATGTAGGCTCGAGGCAACCCCTTTAACTTGATGCACCAAGGTCTTCCCAAACAGGCATTAAAGGTGATCGGGATGTCAATAACCTGGAATTCCACAGGTATCATCTTCTTGCCAAACCAGAGGGCCAAAGTAGCAACCCCAAGTACTGTGCGGGATGTAGAGTCATAAGCTTTAACTGTGAGGGAGGAAGGCTTTAAATCTGTGGATTTGATGTCGAGCAGACTCATGATCTTAGCCGGGAGGATATTCATCCCGGACCCATTGTCAACCAAAACTCGGGGAAGACGCCGTTCATCCAAATTGGACCGTGATGAAGAGGGGCTCGTTATGATCAGCTCCGAACCGAGGGAGATCGAGGTCTCGAAAGTGATTATATTCCCATAGTGAATGTTCCCAATCAACCGCACCACATCATCAGAGTAGCATCAATAGGGACTAGCGTGCGGGCTAGGCTTTCTTCCGCCTTTAGCTTGTGGGGGTACGATGAGGTGCAGGACCACAAAGAGATGTTGGCTCGAGTTTGTTTCACTGGGTGAGCACGGGATCCTCCTTCTCGAGGTCAGGAGTTTCTACTGCCTTGGCATAGGGAGACGGTCTTCCCTCGTGCTTGATCTCGCTACCTTCTTATCTCGTCTTGGGGTTCCCCGGTAGATCTCGCTCGGATCGGGTCAACAGTTGACTTCCTCATCGGGCCGCTTCTTGACTAGATTTCTTCAATGCCGCTAAGGTCAACGGGGAGCCCTTTTGGCTACCGGCCACCGGTCGACTGAGTCTAGCAACGGTGAGGGGCCGAGCTTGAGCCGTATTGGCTCCTTCCCGGGCGCCTTTTAAAACCGCTTCCCATGTCACAAAGCTTTTGAACCCGGATTGTGTTGCCGTCCTCGGATGGCCCACGTAGCTAGGGCGTCCTCCGATTTGCCTTCATAGCCTCGCCTTGTCCATAGTTATCATACAACAGAATTGCTATTCTCGTGGCTCGGCGGCTTTTCGATTTCATCTCCGGATAGTGCAGCCACTCTGGTTCCTTTCTCGTAATACTCGTAGCCGGAGACGATTATAGCATTCTCGCGTGGGAGGAGCATCGGGTATCATGCCGGTTTCCGTGACTTCTCTCGAGAGCCGAAATACATTCGGGAAGGTGACCTCTTCTTGGGTAACCCCGACAAGGATTGTTACTTTGTTTCGGGCGGATTTGATCTCGACCATGGTTACTTTCTCATCGGGGAGGATGGGAGCCGCTTCCCTCTCTCTAACAGATCTTCAACTATCAGCCTGGATCGGGTGTCCGAAAACCCTTTCCCCAAAGCATGGTAGGCAGTGTTGAACTCTATGACATCCACGTGCTCAGCCCCAGGAAATTTCATGGCTTTCATGTCCTCGGTTTCATAATCGTCTTCCGAAGTTTCCTCAATCTTACGGCTATCAGCCTCCATCTCATCATACATCTTCTTTCTTTCGCCCTTGCAAGCAGGGCAACCATAAGTAAAGGATAGACAACGCTCCCCTTCATAGTTTGATGCAACAGCGGGTAGATCTGGGTCCAAATGAGGAGTACCCGGGGTCCACTGTCGGGTACAGGAGCAATTAAGAAAGCGTCATGTGGGTCCATGGGTATGAAGGCGACTGGGGAGACATTTAGATCAATAACCCTTTTCAGTGACTCCATGCACTCGGTGTGTTCAAGCGGCTCAGAAGTGACCCTTACTGTTGTGATGTCTGTTTTAGGGAAAGAAGAAAAGGAACCAATGACGTTTACGAATTCATCGTCTTCCGGTTGCTGAAAACCTCCCTCTTCAACCAGTGCTTCAATGAACCTTCTCCATTCTCCCACTAGGTCCTTGTAGGGAACATTGTGCTCTAGGATTTTGGATATGTACGGATCTGGAAGTGGGTTTTGTTGTCCTTCATCCTCTGAGGTATCCGGGCACTGACCACAAGTGCATCTTACGAGGAGTACTTCGTGGGGGTCCGTCCCCATCGGTATCTGACCCGCATTTTCTGGCGGTCCTTCATCGTCGCTTGCTGACAACCAACCATTGTGTCCGGCTCTGATGTCATTTCCGACATGATTGTTCCAGATTGATTCCGGATCTTGGGCCTCAGTTGACTCCTCCCTTTCTTCGTCATCATCATCATCATCATCATCATCACTATCATTACTGTCATCAGAATCATCTTCCCATACTACTGGGATTTCGGCTGAGAGAGAGCGCCGGTCAAATCTGTTAGGGGAGGACGGGTGCGTGCAGCCGCAGAAATTGTCATATGCCCCCATTGCCGGAAGCGGCAATTGCGACTCCGCTTCTCCTCCCAGAAACTGTGGGGGAAGAGTGAGAGGGGGCGGCACGTACTTGACTCCAGGAAGGATATAGAAGCAATCCTCCTCTTCCGATTCTTCGCTTTCACTGTCTTCGGGATCATATTTGGTTTCCCCCAAGGCCAACTTGCGTAAGTGTACTAACTCCAAGTGCTCTTCGGCCTCTTTGCCGATAAGCCCCAATACAGCGCCCGTCCGAAGCTTTCTTGCTCAATCTTCCTTGATCGCTTCTAACCATCTCGTGTAAATGGTTTTCTCATGATTTGACTAGAATGTACTCTGGGCTTCTTCAAGACGGCTTTCCCTTCCTCCGAGAAATAGCGAGCGTCATATTCTTGCAAGAAATTTCTAACATGAGACCAAGGAGGGTTGGTTTGTTCACCATCCTCAAGGCCGAGGGGAATCCAAATTCGTGATCCTCGACAAGGTTGGCCATGGGTATTTGGAGGTCTTCATCGGTTTCCGCATCCTCCCGGACATGCGAAGGTTCTCCTGGCTTCAATCATGTTCACCTGGTTTTGATTTCTCGGGAAGGGATTTTTGATCGTATTAGGCCCCTGGGCCTTCCAACTTCCCTTGCTCTATCAATCCCCGGATTGCCTTTTTCGCAGTAAAGCAGCTTATCCTATTAGATGTCCGTGGGCCCGATGAAAAGCGCGTAACTTAGAAGTATCCACGGAGCATTCGGATTTCCGGGTTGGAAATTTTCTAAAGGCCGCAAAGCAAGCCTTCTTTCACCAATCCTCTAAAGATGTCGTTCGAGGCATTCCAAAGCTTTCGAGGTTTATGACCCGAGGCTTGGGCTCACCGGTTTCCCGGGAGCAAAAGGAGTTGCATTATTACATTCCCGCCCGCGTAGTTGATCATCTCTTTACCTTTAGCAGAGCCGAACCGTGTTGGAGGGAGGAGCTCAGATTCAGAAGCGTGTGCAAAGAATGCTGTTGATTGTAAGCCTTTTCAAACTTAGCCGCGGAGTTAACCATAGCACGCAAGTCTGAGTACGGGAAATGACTGAGGGAGGTTCTCAGATGTGACTTCAGGCATGACTGGAAGATGTCCAACTGTTCCTCCTCAGAAGGAGGGATGGCCATCTCACTGAGTTTCAGATTCCACCGCTTGTAGAAATCCCCAACATTCTCGTCGGGACGCTGCACGGTTGTCTATAAGTCAACCCTATTTGTTTCCCATTCCAAATTAGCTTTGTACTTCTCTGTAAAGGCACTGGTGATCTGATCCCATGTAGCCCTGGCCTCGGGTTTTAAGCGGAAGAACCATTTTAGAGCACTGGATTTTAAGGAGAGACTGAAATAGTCAGCCAACTGCTGATTAGTGCATCCTTTGGCCTTCATTGCCAAGGTATATGTGTCCAGATGAGTTTTCGGGCATGCAGTCCCATCAAACAGGTCCAGATTAGGCATCACGAACTTGTGGGGCAGGGGAACAATAGAATCCGGGTCGGTAGGCCGGAAGGCAGACTTTTTAGCTTTCAATTCAGCAATCTGCGCTTTCATTTCCTTGTGTTGCTCCATGAACCAGGCCAGGTTAGGGTCTTGTGGTGGAGCCATGGCATTCGAGACTGGTGGCGAGCTAGAGTGAGGAGCTACCACCGGCGGCATCGTGGAGGGAATGGCCGATCCGGGGACATAGGTAAAACTTGTCCTTGGCCCGAATTACCACAGGGAGCGTGAGTAGGAGCACAGGCATAGGGATAGAACCTTGCAGCTTGTTGACTTTCAACCGGCAGAGTGGGCGGAGGCAGGCCTGATGTAGCCGGGTAGCTTGGTTTTCCGAGCTGAGATTCATAGGTAGGCATAGGTGCGGGTTGTTGTCCCTGGTTGTTGAACTATATGCCAAACTGTGGCGAGGGTGTGTAGCCGAGAGGGAATTGCGGTCCGAGGGATTCTGATAAAACTGGATTAGGGGCTTGGTGGCCCATTGGTCCCTGAGTGAGAAATGGGTTTGTAAGAGCTGTGCTAGGAGCAGCTGAACTAGCATCATTTTGAGGAGGGGCTCACGACCGTTGCCTGAACCAAAGCTGTGGTGGCATCCCAAATTATTCTTGCGGTACCACCGAATTGCTTTGTTGTGAAGGTCCGACTTGCTCGTTTACGAGCGAGACGGGATCCCAATTTCTTGTGGCATTCCGAGATATCCCCAACCGTGAGAAGACATTCCGCGTCGATTTTGTCCCCACCGAGGAACCGCGAGCCGATTCGCCCCGTCATGCCGGCATGGATCCAGTGAGTCTCGTAGCCGGGAGCCGGGCCGACCCGAAGATCGAGGAGCATGGGTTACGGTAGTAGTACCATAGGAGGTGGGTGGTGGCATCCTGGAGTAATCAGGGCGACTGAGAGTGGGATTGGGGTCCTCTTCTTCTTCCACGGTGAAGGGGCCATCGGGATTGAGACTGGCGGCCAAACCATGGCTCCCGATGGCTTCCATAAGGCTCTTAATCTGTGCTTCCTGTCGCAATCTCATCCGTTACGCTAACCGATTCCACTTTGTTCTGTTTGAGGGGTCCGTGAGGCGGAGTGATGTTGTCCCCATCATTACCGTGATGCGGACATTACGAAACCCGGAGTCGGAACAAATGGTGAAGCTGACGATGCGCTTGACTCTTCCCAACTGATCAAACGGTGACCCGGCGCCCGAAACCAAGCTTTGTGAGGAGCTGCGAGGGGAAAGACACGAGGGTTCAGATGTTTGGGAGTGAAGGAGGGTAGGTGTTTGGGCTTAGGGCTCATGCAACATGCAATTATTTGTTCTTGTTTACTTAAAACGTATTTTATTAAACCTAATCGGTTGGAAAAGATTGCTCTTCTTTTTCGCAAACTATTCTGATTCCTGGATCAGTGGGCCCCATCACTACGCCTGCGGACCCTCAAACTGTAACCTCGAACAAGAGTTCCGTAGGGCAAGCAGGTCCCACCGACCGAAAAGAAAAACGATCCTAAAGTCTGGCGGGTAATCTAGTCTTAACGAGCGTTCGATGTAAATTACGGACAAAGCTGACGTCAAAGGTCAAGATCATGTCCTGGAGGGCTCGGCAGAAAAGTCGACATGGCTCGGATCGATAAACGTCCATAATTGATCTTGACCCGTCGTTAGTTAGGCCGTGATTAGACATGGAATAATCATTAATCCTTGATGACTCAGTGTCATGTCGGGAGTTGGTGCATAAGTTGTGCCAGTCAAAGTCAAGGCGTCAGTCAATATCTGGTCAAAGTTTGCGGTGGAAAACCGGCATGACTTCGACTGATTAGGGTCCCCGAAAGATATTGACTTGGTATGCCGACTAAGGCTTGAAAGGAAAGGTGTATACACAGATCGGGCATGACACGGACCAAACTAAAAACCAACCGGGTCTCGGACTAAGTGTGTCACGGACAAGTGCATGGTCGACACGAGGCTCCAAGGGATGTTTGGGTAGTCCCGTGCTCCCACCGAGAGGCATAATAAGGCCAAACGGGCTGCTACTGGGATTTTCCCGGGTTAAGGACGTAGTGTGCAGTGTAAGGCCAAGTGCGCATAGTGTGCAAGCAGTCTATCTTCTTTTTCTGAGTAAAATAGAAATTTTTATGTGTCTTAAAAAGTATGATACATGCAAAAAATGATTTTTTTTTTGAATTTTTTTTTTTTTGATTTTTTTGAAAATTTTGATTTTTGATTTTTTTTTTTTGAATTTTTTTTTTTGAAATTTTTTTTTGAAATATTTTGAATTTTTTTTTGAAAGCAAATAAACACATAAGCACAAAATTCAAACAGTTAAAGAAAATGATTCCGACAGTCAAGATACCGATTCTTCCGGGACAGTCAAAACAACACGAAATGCGCAAAACAAACACACACACACACAATACAAATGGTTTCAAATGCCGGGACGAAAGTTTGACCCACAAAAGCTTTTTTTTTTTTTGAAAAAGATAAAGCTCATTTTTGAATATTCCCCAGCGGAGTCGCCACTGTGATGATGCCCACCGCGATTTTTCTTTTTTTGAAAATCAACAAAACGGAGTCGCCACACCATTTTTATTTTAAGGGCCAAAACTTTGAAAAATGCCCGAGATTAGAGATTTGGGTTCGGAGGTCACGTTACACTCCGGGAAGAACGTTAGGGTTCACCCGGAATGCCTCGTAAAACGAGTCTTTCTAATTTGAAATCATTTGTGTGTGTGTGTGTGTGTTTTGGTTAAAATAAATGCAAAATGAGAAAATTAAAAATTGAGAACTCTTTGTAAGACATTAAACAAGTCCCATGATTTTTGGTATGATTTTAGGGTTGAGTTTTGGTACTCAAAAGACTCCTTGAAGTTGAAAGTCAATTCTGCCAGAATGAAAAAGGCAGTGGACACTTGATTTTGAAATGGATTTAAGAGTTTTAAAAATTCAGAATCTTAGGTAAGTCAAAGAATGAAAGTTGTTAAAAACATCTTAAATAAGGTGACTGCAGAATATTTTTATGATTGGAGATGATTTGATAGACCAAAACCTTCTGGAAATCACAGATGTGAAATCTGGATTTCCAGAGACTGCTGAACTGACTTTTGGATGATAATTTGAAAAAGGGATTTATACTCACGAAAAAAATAAAGTAAAAATATTTCTGGAATCCTATGGATGTTGGCTACAAAAAGTATTTTGTAGTCAACTCCAAATTCCAAGTTTTTCTGTGTCCAAAAAATTAGACAATGGACAGAGGTCTCAGAACAATGCTACTGGACAGCAAGATGTTCTTGAAGGAAAATGTTATTTAAAAGGGGTTTCCATCCATGCTTTGTCCCCATTTCCTTAGGCTTTGATTAGTGATCACTAAACATTTTAGTGGTGATCTACTATATCAAGCCATCCTTAGCGTACATTAGGACTTAAAGCACTTCATTTGCTTGGGAAGGGGAGATTTAACTTGAAATCAAGATATTTTGTATGAAAATGATTTTTAGGTTAAGAAAATATTTTCAAGTAAGTAAAAACAATTTGGAAGGAATGTTGATCCTTGTAGAAGATCATCCATGGAGATGAACTTCCATGGTGATCCTCTTGGATCTAGGGCAAGGGATGGACAACAAACAAGTTACATCTTTGAAATGTAAGATGCATGCATGGATGAGGGAGGTTTAAGGTAAGGAGAAGGAGGGTTTACCAATGGTGGTATCCTATCTTCTTTGTGTTTGTGTTTGAGACTTGAATTTGAGAGTGTTTAGTGAGTGTGATTTGGGAAAATAATCAAAAGAAAAAGGTGGCAATTCAAGGAATTCCCACTGTTTTCTCCAGTATTTTCGCCAAGGTGCTTGCTGTGAGTGAATTGTTCATTATTTGTTCATGGTTTTTATGAGACTGAGGGGCTCAATTTATAGGCCTCTGAAAACTTCAAAGATGTCCGCGCGGATATGAATAGCAGCGTGCACTGTTCATTTAATGCTGCTGCAGGCTTTGGACAAGAGGAATATTTTTCAAAATATTCAAACAGCTGTGTTTTACAGCTTACCCATTTCGGGTTTTTACATTTTTTTTACATTTTGTAAGATTCTTTCCCTTGTTTATCTCTAAATAGCAATCCCTAATTTACCCTTGCTTTGTTAGAAAAGTTAGGAATTGTTAGAAATGTTAGGGATGTTAGGGCTTTCGTTAATTTTCTAACGAAAATACTAACAACTCAAATTGGAGCACTTACAGAACCCTGAAGCATTCGAAACCCATAAACTGATTTTTGCTCCTTAGTGTTTCATTTCTCAGTCATTTTATGTAAAAATTGTTGGGTTTTGTTCGCATTCTTGCCTAGATTCTGATTATGTACTTTATTTCATGATCAATGCATGTTTTGGGTACTGATTTTGGACTATTCAGTTTCAAGCTTTCGAAAACCCATTTCATGTTCTTGGCTATTTCTTGATGATTCTAGGCAAAGTATGAATTTTTATTTTTATTTTATTAATCTACTGCCCAATGTGATCATTTTGATATGTTATTTGTTGATTTTGGTTAACTTTTGATAAATCTTTGTTCTTCATGTTCATCCATGTTCTTCGTGTTCTTCTTGCCTTTAAACGACTGTTCATATGCCTTTCAGAAATTTTTCATGTTTTGGATTCCTTGATTCTTGAATCTTGTTTTTCATACTTAGAATTTTTTTGGAAACTTTGGATTTTATCCTTGCATTTGAACCGCTTTTCATTTCTCAACTGCATGATACCTAGGTTTGAAACCGCACGATTGCAACTGCTTATCCTAAATGTTTCAAACCGTATGCTACTTGTGAAATCAACCGCATGTTGGAAACCGCTTGTTCAAACTTTTAAAACCGCATGCTGCCTTATACTTATCAATTTGGATTTACTTGGGTATTACTTAGTATATAGGCTGGAAACCAAGACCTTCCCCACAGGCACTTCTTGGAAGTGTGGGATAACTTTGGATTACAATGTCACGTACTAGTAATTACACTCTTGTATTTTCTTATTTATTTCCTTGCCTTGCATTCACAGTTTCCTTGGGGTTTGAAATTTTTCACTTTTCTAACCGCACCATTGCTGACCGCATGGGTGCTCAAACCGCTTGTGAACTGTGAATCCATAAGTAGATCTAACTCTAATGTTTTATTTTGCAGGATTCTCAATTTTTCCTTCCAGGTTGGGAAATCAATGAGCCTGAGTTGAAGAATGATGCTCTAGGTAGAGAGATGATCAGAAGGATGGATGCTTCTGGAATCCTTCCCCTCTTCACCAAGAAGCAATCTTATACAATTCCTATGTTCGTGGACCAGTTCTATGCAACTGCCAAGCCAGGACAACGGGAACTTGAAGATGGACGTAAGATCAATTGCCTGACTGCAACTGTTGAAGGCTTTGATGTCACCATAGATTATCTGGACATCCGAAGCACTTTCAGGTTCAATGTTCCAGGTGCTCCTGTCTCTGTTGGCCAGGAGGTTATGGATGCAACTGCCTCTACAACAACAGCTGATCTTTCCACTTTGATTGACTATTACAAGAAGGTGCCCAGAAAAGCATTTGGTGAGCTAATGAGCCACCTTTGTTTCCTAGTAGGGAAGTCTGTGTGTGAGAAGACAGGAAACCACAACAACTTCACTTCTCAGCAGTGGATGTACTGCAGTGCCAATTATAATGGAATCCCTCTCCATTGGCCCAAGATTCTTCTCAGAGAACATGCTAACAACATTGACATTTATCAGTCAAAAATGAAGAATGAGCACCAAAGATGGAGACCTTTCTGCAGGCTTCTGACCGCCATTTTTGCTAACTATCACCATTTGGAAGAGCTGAGAATATCTACCCCTGAGCTGTCTGTGCATTTGGGATATGAAGAATCTCTTGGGTTAGCTGCTTGCCACTGAATGTACGCTTGCCGAAACTTAATAAAATTTGGGAGTCGCCACGCCGTTTTAAAGGAAACATTGAAAACCTTTGAAAAGAGAAAATGGGTTCGGGGGTCAGATTACGTGTTGGGAAGAACCGAGAGTTCACCCAACACGCCTCGTCCGTAGACGAGTCTTTCTATGTTCAACATCCATAACATTCAATGAGTGTGTGCAAATGTGTGAGACAAAATATGTATAAAATGCATGTTAATGATTTGTTTTATTACTCAACAGAAATTACATCTTGTGAACCATTTGATAAGGGAGGCCACATCCCAAGTACAAAATATGAGAACAACTTACAACTGAAATGGACCAGCTGCAAGGTGGCTACATGTGTCGCCCGACACAGGACCTCGGATGGTCAAGTGTGTAGCGTGACACAATAAGCCCACTTGCAGAGGTTTCACAAAATTGAAATACAAAGGCAGCAAGATAATAACAACATCCAATTACATCCGAAATGGAGCTCATAGATCACAGAAGTCAGGATTTAACACTCAAGAGGGTATGGATATGATTGATCCATACTCATCTCGAGTGACTAAACCAAACATATCGACATCATTCGAAAGCATGGATTGAACATAGATATCAAAATATGATCAGCAACCAAAAACAACAGATTGCACAACCATGAAATAACAGAAATCAACACAATCACTTCAAATGCGTGTGGATATTGAGGATCCACACTCTACTTGAATGACCAGGAGTGCATTATCATGAGAATATGTATAGCATTCGGATACCAGATCAAAACATATTCAACCAGATCCAAAATCAAACAGCAGGTCATAGCAATCAAAATAGATGCTGAAAATAGAGAGAGAGGATGGGAATAGAACATTACGTCGGTATAGGGAGTCTTCAAATCAGCTTCAGAACGGTAACTGGGAAACGGAGAAGACCAGAGGAATCGCAGGAGGAGGAATTTCCGAAAATGACCAAAGTGAAGCTGGATTCGGATGAACTCGCAATAGAAGAACAGACGGTTTCTTAACTTGGTGTTGTTGATGACGGTTGAACGGGCCTAGGATCTGGAACAGAGGAGGACGGCGATTGCAATTTTTGGGAGATTTGAAGTGGGAGAAACGGTTATCACCGTTGCCGGCGAATAGGTTTAGAGCAGGGGAGATGGCGTCAACGGTTTTTTGGTGTGATTGAGAGGGATTAGATCGGTGAGGAAGGGGATTGAAGAAGAATTGGGTTGCCCCGATCGATTAGAGGGAACTGGTGGTGAAATACGATTCTGGTTTTCTGTTGATTTTGTTGAGAGGGATTTGAATGTGAGAGAGAGGATTGTGAGGAAGGGTGGCTCCGGCCGATTAGAGGGTGAGGGCTAGGTGAGGACGACAATTAGAGAGCGAGCAATGGTGAGGACCTCTATTTGCATTTAGAGAGAGAGTAGAGAGAGAGAGAGAGAGAGAGTCTGAGCATTTAGAGAGAGAGTGAAAAACGTTTTTGAGAGAGAAGCCCCTTTGACAAAATGAGAAAGTCTTTATTTAATATTGCTTTGGAATTGGTTTATGGTGTCGTGCGACCAAACAAACATAACCGCTTTCCTTCTAGAAATGTGCCAGGTGGCAGAATCTGGACCCTTCCTGAGTTAATTCCCAACAGGTCCAACTAGAATAATTCCCTGTAGGTCCTTCCTTAGCGAGAAACTTATAAAAATCTCCCGAAAGTCTCAGAATGGGCCGGAAATTTACCAAAACGCTCCCTAGCGCAATTTTATTGAGTAAAAGGCACTTTTATTGGGTCGCGAATTGGATTGGGGTACTTACAGAGCCCCTCGGCAACGTCACTTATGGAAGAAGTGAGGTTGTCGATAAAAAACGGATCTCAATCCCAATGAGCGGCTGGGGATATGGCAAATGGAGAAAAATGATTGATGTGGCTGGATGGCTGGACCTCTCGAGAAAGGATTCCTACGTATCCCAGGAGGGAATCAAGTCGGATCGTAGTTCAAGGATGCCAACAAGGAACAAAATGGTAGTGCAGGTAGAGATACGTTTTCATACCTTTGTTGTGCTTACCTGTAGCTACCGGAGGGACTGAGGCTACGACTGATGATGATGATTTGATGATTCGCCGTCCAACACGGGATTTGATGATAATTCACCATCCAACACGGGTACCTTGATGAGGAAATTTCCATCCAACACAGGATTTCTAATGATGATTCTCCGTCCAACACGGGATTCTGATAATGATCTTCCGTCCAACACGGGATATTTGATGAGAACTCGCCGTCCAACACGGGCACTTGATGATGATCTGCCGTCCAACACGGGCACTTGATGACAATTCACCGTCCAACACGGGCACTATGATGATAATTCACCGTCCAACACGGGCAAGAATGAGGAATTGCCGTCCAAAACGGGATATTGATGAAGAATCTAAGTCCAACACGGGAATTTGATGATGAATCTCCGTCCAACACGGGAATATTGAAGAAGAACCTCCGTCCAACACGGGAATTTGATGATGAACCTCCGTCCAACACGGGAATATTGAAGAAGAACCTCCGTCCAACACGGGAATTTGATGATGAACAGCTGTCCAACACGGGAATTTGATGATGAATCGCCGTCTAACACGGGAATTTGATGAATTGCCGTCCAACACGGGAATTGATGACGGCTGAACGGGCCTAGGATCTGGAACAGAGGAGGACGACGATTGCAATTTTGGGGAGATTTGAAGTGGGAGAAACGGTTATCACCGTTGTCGGTGAATAGGTTTAGAGCAGGGGAGATGGCGTCAATGGTTTTTTGGTGTGATTGAGAGGGATTAGATCGGTGAGGAAGGGGAATGAAGAAGAATTGGGTTGCCCCGACCGATTGAGGGAACTGGTGGTGAAATACGATTCTGGTTTGGTGTTGATTTTGTTGAGAGGGATTTGAATGTGAGAGAGAGGATTGTGAGGAAGGGTGGCTCCGGCCGATTAGAGGGTGAGGGCTAGGTGAGGACGACAATTGGAGAGCGAGAAATGGTGAGGACCTCTGTTTGCATTTAGAGAGAGAGTAGAGAGAGAGAGAGAGAGAGAGAGAGTCTGAGCATTTAGAGAGAGAGTGAAAAACGTTTTTGAGAGAGAAGCCCCTTTGACAAAATGAGAAAGTCTTTATTTAATATTGCTTTGGAATTGGTTTATGGTGTCGTGCGACCAAACAAACATAACCGCTTTCCTTCTAGAAACGTGCCAGGTGGCGGAATCTGGACCCTTCCTGAGTTAATTCCCAACAGGTCCAACCAGAATAATTCCCTGTAGGTCCTTCCTTAGCGAGAAACTTATAAAAAGCTCCCGAAAGTCTCGGAATGGACCGAAAATTTACCAAAATGCTCCCTAGAGCAATTTTATTGAGTAAAAGGCACTTTTATTGGGTCGCGAATTGGATTGGGGTACTTACAGCCACAGCTTCAGATTTAGCTATGGCAATGATGAGTACAAAGGCTTCTATGATGCAGATACAATTCCTACCAGGGAGGAGTATGTCAACATGTGCCCTGAGATAGCTAATTCATTAGTTGGCCATGCAGTCAAGAAGGCCAGGAGATCAAGAAAACCTGCTGCTGAACTGCCCTTAAAGAAGGTTAGAACCACACCAGCCAAACTGCGTGCTACTGCTGGTGGTGGTGCTGGTCCTAGTTTCAAGGGCAAGAAGAAGATGGATCTGATTGATGAACCTGATGCTGATGATGATGAAGAAGAAGAAGATGATGGAATCCCTGCTTTAATTGCAAGAGCTAGGAAAGCTAGAAAGGCAACTGCCAATTTATCTGAAGAAGACTTGGCTGCATATTACAGTGCTGAGCTGGACAAGTTTGAGAAGAAGGCTGCAAAGAAAAGGGCTGCCAAAGGTAAATTCACTGACCCTATTCCCCAACCACAGTCTGAACCCCAACCGCAACCCCAACCGCAACCCCAACCCCAACTGCCTCCTCCTTCCCAAACTCAAACCACTCCCATTCCATCACCTATTCAATCCCCCATCCACTCTCACCATTCTTCACCTCACAAATATCCTTCACCAAATCCATAACCCTCCCCTTAACCACTTAGAGCTGCAACTGCTCAGGGGGAGAATCCCAAGAAAAGGAGATTCAAACAGATTGCCAAAAAGAAAACCCCAACCAAAGGACCAAAATGTTTTCTACAACGAGTTGCCCAACAACCCCCATCTCCACCTCCTTCTCCCTCTCCTTCTCCTTCACCTTCATTTTCTGACTACAAAACCCCCTCTGATATTGAATCCAACTTGGGCCCAGCATTTTCTGAATGGACCCATAAACCATCAGTTGGCCAAGCTATCTCTACCTCTCAATTCAGAGATCCAACTCCCTCACCACCTCATTCTCCAATTCATCAAACTTCCCCTCCAAATCCTAACCGCTTTCAAATCCCTCCTCCTTCTAACCGCGCCCTAACTCCAATCCTTTCAAACTGCATTCCAACACTACCTTCTCCTTCTTCGCAAAATCACACTCCCTCTCCTACCAAAACTCCTACCCCTCCTACTTCACCCCAACAAAAAACACTCCTTCCCTTTCTGTTCACACTACCCAAACCAACTCATCCTCAAACTCACCTCCCAAAACCTCAAACCTTCCAACTTCAACTACACCTCCTCCCAACCAATTTGCCCCTAACCCAACCGCACGTATTACCTTACCTGCATCTCTACCCATTCCACCCCAATCCTCCCAACCGCATACAATTCCAACGACCCACATATTCCAAACCATCAATACCCAACTGCCCCAAACTACACTTCCCACCCAAACCCCACCCATTATCCAAACCACTTCTTCTACTTCAACAGCCCTTCCTTCTGAGTTCTGACTACTGCCAAATTCTTTCCACCCTTCAACTGATCCAATCCCAGCTCCTAGTCAACCAAGGCCATATGCTTAAATTGACAGAGTTAAACCGCTCCTTGGAAGCCTCAAACTCATCTCTTGCTAACTCCAACCGCTCCTTGCATGCCAAGGTGGAATCTCAAACCCATGAAATGGCTATCTTGAAATCCCAAATGATTGATGCCATTAAGGGGGGGAGTAATTCCACCAGCCAAACTGCTGCTACAGTATGAGGCCTGCTTTCAAGCTTTCAGGGAAGATCTAGCTAAAGGAGTTCTTCAAGCTCTTGGAGAAACAGTTTCCATGACTCAACTTAAGGAGATGCTTAATCAACTCTCAGATTTATTCATCTCTACCACCAACACTGCATTTACCTCATTCATGACTACCATTTCTGAGGCAATTCATTCCAGACCGCAGCAGCCAGCTTCAGATCAAACCATTGAATTCAAAACTGCCTTGGATGCCTTGGAAACCAATCTTCTCATTGAGATGGACTCTTTCAAAGGAAACCTTAATGTAAATTTGAACATGGTGGGAGACAGCATCAAGGCAAAAATCAAAGCCTTTGATGAAGAAGTCAGTGATAGGTATGAGAACCTAAAGGAAGGATTCAATTCCAAGTTGAGCTCCAAGATCAGTGAGCTGCAATCTTCCTTGAAGGTAACTGTAGATGTAGGACCAATCCAAGAAGCCATCTCAACTCAGACCGCAGCTATTCAGGGGGAGATTAACACGTTCTACAATACTCTTAACTCCTCCATTGAAATGCAATCTGATGAACTTAAAGAAAGTGTTGCTGCCAACACCAGAGCAGTTAATGCAAATAATTCAAACGCTGCACAGTTTGTGACCGCATTAAGAGCAGTAGAGACAACCCTTGGCAGAAGATCTGAAGAGGTCAGGGCTTTGAGAAGAACCCTTTGTGGAGAAAGTTCAGCATTCAGACCTTATGGACAGTAGGTTCCTGATCAAGAAGTCAATCAACCGCGCCACCAACCGTGTCAACATTGAACGGCCCTGTAATTTTTTTGCTGAACTCTTTTTGTTTTAGAACGCATTTCACTTTGTATTCCTTTGGTCTATTTTTGCTTTTTGTAACCATGTAATTTGCTTTCATACCTTGTACTTGTAAACACTTAAGGTATTAATGAAAATTGCATCATGGTTCCAAAACCTTGTTCATATCAAACTGCTTGTTTGTAGAACAATGAAACCTCAATGGTTTAAAACCTCATTCAAATATTTTTCAACTAAATCATACTTTTGAAATGAAGTTTAAACATTCAGTTTAAACCGCACTTTAAACTTAAACTCATATCTTTCAAGTGCACTGAATGCATTTCTATACTTTTAAGTTGTAAGTTTTTCAATCTTTCAAATAGTATAGAAATCTATAACTTAAGCTAGTGTGTGCATTGACTTGGGACATGACTTACCATGTTAATTCTTATGGACATGTTTTTACCAAGTACAATGTTTGCTTTTGTTATAGTAGGTAATGGCATCAATCAAATAGGGGGAGATTGTTGGGTATGCATACTTTAACCCTCCTAGCTTTAGCTTAGATTTGATTGATAGCATAACCTCATCTCTATTTTAAGGACTTTAGGCCCATATGTAATGAAGCTTAGACTTCAATTTTTTAGCTAAGTCCATTTTATAGAATAGGTTTTAATTAGGCTTGAAGACTGGCACAAGACTCATTGGATATGAGGTTACAGTTCAAAAGTTTCAAACCGCACTCAAGAAACCGCACTTGCAAACCGCGTTGTGGAAATCCTTTGTTGAAACTGCCCTTTGAACAACTGCAGTAGACGTGTCCAAAATTTAACCAGAACCGGCTAACCGGCGGTTTTTAACCGGTCAACTAACCGGTCAAACCCGTTAACCGATTTAACCGTAACCGGATTAACCGAAATCGACAGTTAACCGGTTCGGTTATGGTTATAGGTTTTTCAAATCGACTAACCGACGGTTATAGCCGTCGGTTATTTAACCGGTTATAACCGTTTAAATAACCGGCGGTTATAACCAAATTAACCGACCAAATTTAAATTACTCCCAAACGGCTATTGAGTAGCCAACGGCTACTGAGTAGCCAACGGCTACTTTGACCCCATTCAAATTTCCTCCCAACGGCTACTTTGACCCCATTCAATACTCCCTCCCAATGGCTACTTTGACAGTTTGACCCCATTCAATTAAAAAAAATCTTGAAAAAATCAACCCTATAAATATCACCTCCCTCCCTCCCACCATTTCATTTTCACCTTACTTCTCTACTCTCTCTCTCTCTCTCTACTCTCAAATATCCTAAGCCTCTCTCATACTCTCATATTCGATTTTCAGTTAGTTTCCTTACAATTCCTAGTTAGTTTTTTAACAAAAATTAATATTTTTGTTCTATTTCGAGAATTTCAGTCAGTATTTTAACAATTCCAGTTAGTTTTTAAGAATTTCAGTTAGTTTTTTGAAATTACAGTCAGTTTTTTAACGTTTTAAGTTAGTTTTTAGGAATTCCAGTTAGTTTTTTAGAATTTCAGTCAATTTTTTAACGTTTTCAGTTTGTTTTTCAGAATTTCAGTCAGTTTTTCAGAATTTCAGTCAGTTTTTTAGAATTTCAGTTAGTTTTTCAGAATTCCAGTTAGTTTTTTAGAATTTCAGTCAGTTTTTTGAAATTCCAGTCAGTTTTTTTAAAGATATTTAGTTAGTTTTTTTTAACAAAGTTAGCATTTTTTTTCGAATTTCAGTCAGTTTTCTAACGAAAATGTCTTCTTCTCGAAGAGGCAACTTAGGCAAGGAAACTGTTGGTTCTTCCTCCCATCATAACGAAGAAGAATCCGAATTTTTTGAGGAACCATTTTCACAAAATGAGCAAGATGTGGATGAAAATGTTATTGAAAGTGGTAGAAGGGGTAGGGGCGGCCGAGGCCGAGCTCGAGGTGGTCGTGCTCGGGGACAAGAACAAGAACAACCGCCAACGGTGCCACGTTCACGTGCCCCTAGAGAGTCTACGTCCGACACTTTTACAATTCATTTTCGAAAAGTGCAAATTGATCCCGATGACGACCGCTATTATCGAGCGCATTGCAACTATTGTTCAAAATCCTACCCATTTACGAAGGGTGGAGGGCATGGGTTACTTAACACCCACACACGCACACAACTTCCCGATAAACTTGCATTTCGAGTGGTCAAACTCAATTAGCTCCAACCACCACCCAAGGTTCGTCTTCCGTCCTATTTAAATTTAATAAGGTCATTTATAGGCAAGAATTGGCCAAATTTGTTTGTGTTAAAGGACTTGCTTTTAACTTTGCGGATGATGAATTTTATGAAAGATTTATACAACTTTCTTTAAATCCCGCCGCCTCAAGAGTACCACGTTCTACTCTCGTATGTGATATTCATAAGGTGGTGTTGACATATCAAAAAACTTTAATTGAGGTTTTATCAAATTTACCAAACAAAGTTTCAATTTGTGCCGATGGTTGGAGTGATCATTGGCAAAGAAATAGTTATTTGGGTGTTACTTGCCATTGGATAGATTATTCTTGGACTATCCAAAAAAGATTAATTACATATGAACATTTTGATCCCCCCATACCACCGAAGCAATTTGTTCAAAGTTATGTGGATTTTTTTTAAAATATAAGCTTACGAATAAAATATTTACTATTTCTTTTGATAATGCTAGTGCAAATACCGCTAGGTTACCGGATTTGATTAGAGTTTGTCAACCGTCAATTGGTGGTAAGTTTTTTCATATTAGATGTTTATGTCATATTATTAATTTATGTGTTAAAGATGATTTGCATGCATTAGAAACATATGTTTCCCCAATTAGAGGGGCTCTTGAATATATTTCTAGAAGAAATAGTGTTACAAAAAAATGGATTTAGTTTTTAAGAAATCAAAATCTTGGTGACAAATATTTTACTTCCGATGTTTCAACTAGGTGGAATTTCACCTATAAAATGTTAAAAGATGGTTTTGAGTATAAAGAGCATCTTATGGATTTTTTTGCTACAATTGATAATAATCAACCTTAATTTGCTTATCAATGGAATGCATGCACTAATTTGTGTAAATTGCTAAAGATTTTTAACACCGCTACTTTGGCATTATCGGGAGTTTATTATCCAACTTCCATTTTGGTTCTTGAGCAATGTGTTGCAATTGTTACTAGTTTTAATAATTTAAAAGATTGCTTGGTTTTAAAAGAATGCATTCCATGAGACAAAAGTGGATTAAATATTTTGCCACTATTCTGTCTTTATTTTTGGTTGCAAAAGTATTAGATCCCCGTGTTAAATTAGATGAGTTTGAAGCAATTTTAGCTTTTTAATATTTGAATTTATACCCCGAAGGTGACGGTGATAATGAAACTCCGTCAAATATTGTTGCTACTACAAAAAATGATTTGGTGTCTCTTTTTAACGAATATAATGCAATTCATGGAAATCCTTCTCAAAATGTTGACTCAAGTACTTCTTCTCAAGATGTTGGTGGTAATTTAGTTGAAGCGGATCCGTATCATTTTTTTGCTAATTTGTATAGCAAAAAACTTCCTCAAGTAGGGACTTTCTTCTTCCTCTAACATTTCCTTGGAGTTAGAAACATATTTCAACACTACTTTTGAATGGGATCAAAGTAGTTCAAATTCAAATGATTTTGATGTTTTAAAGTGGTGGTCAAGAAGGAATGAAAGTTATCCTATACTCTCTATAATTGCAAAAGAAGTCTTAGCTTCTCCTGCGTCAATGGTGGCGGTCGAATCGACATTTAGCATTGAAGAAAATGTTTTGGATGAAAGACGTTCCCAACTAACGGTTGAAAACTTGGAAAATCAACTATTACTTGGGGATTGGATTAGATCGGAAAAGAGAGAACAAGATATGCCTTATGAAGAGGGTACACGAGACCCAAAATATCAATACGATGTGGATGATTCTACAGGAAGTGAGTGAGGATTAGATTAGTTTTTAATTTTAATTTTTAGATTAGGTTTATTTTTATTGAATTGTAATAGTTAGGTTGAGGTAAATGTCCCCCCTTAATTATAAAATGGTAAGGTTGATTGTCCCCCTTTTTGTAATTTCATTTTAATTAATAAAATTTAAGGGTACCGTCCCTTTTTCTTTTATATACTTTCGTTTATTTTTAAAAAAAGTTAAGTTTTATTTCTTTCAAAATTCATAACTATTTTTATATAACTTTTTGCAAAAAATTTTGTAGTAAACAAAAGTCTAAAATAGTCTTCTTTATCCAATTTTTTTTTTTTTAAAAAAGTTAATTTTTTTATAAAACTTAACAAAAACTGTTAAAAATCTGTTAAAAAGTTAACTGTTTTCTTCAAAAAATGTTAAAAACTGTTATTAAAAGAAATATTCTACAAACCATAATCTCAAATAGCTTTGCTTAACCAACAAAAAAATAAAATAAAAAAAAAACTGCTAAAAAATCTGTTAAACACACTTTCAGTTAAAATTTCATTTCTTTAAAAATTCTTAACTTTTTTTATATAACTTTTTCCAAAAAAAAAAACAAACATCTCAAATAGTATTCTTTATTCAAAAAAAAAAAAAAAAGGCATGTATAGAGTACAAAAGTTAACAGAAACTGTTAAAAATTCCATTAAAAGGACTAATCTGAAAAAAAGGGCTTCAGTTAACCGTTTTAACCGGATAAACCGTGTTAACTTGTTATAACCGTTAACCGGATAAACGTAACCGTTAGTACACGGTTAACGGTTAGGTTACGATTAAGATTTAACGTTTTTTTTAACCGGAGGTTATAACCGTTTGGATGCAGTGGATCCTAATTAGTGAACCAAATTTGTTAACCGCAGTGCATATTCAAATCTTGAGACCACTCTAAGCAGCCTCACCGGTGAAACCGCTCATGCCAAACCGCACTCATACCAGACCGCATCCAATGATTGAAGACTTAAAGTGAATCACTTTATGACTGTTGGAATCTACGTCAGCAATGACAAAAGTCAACCACCAAATCTTTTCACGTGATTCAATGTCAGAGAAGATCTGCAAGGATCTTGAAAAGGTGACAGGTGTCCTTCATTCCTTATCTGCAGCTGAAGTCTGATCAGCTTTGACTGCAAATTCTGAACAAGGGACAAAAGGTGAATTTGTGAACCATCAGATTGCACCAGAACAGTCCTTGCATTAGCTGTCTCCAACGGCTATATCCTTGGTGCTTGGGTATAAATACCCATAATCTCTAACACTTGAAGATTGCTTGAAAAATTGAAATTGTTATGTGTTCATAAGAAGTTGAAGCTTTGCCCAGAAAATATTCAGCCCTTTGAATCTTCATCTTTCTACTTCAAGAAATATTTTCCAGTCCAGAAATCAAGCCTTAAACACATCAAGAATCATTGTGCTCTACATCTCTTAGATTCAAAGAGCCTTGATCTTGTTCAACACACACACCTCACTTGTTTAATCACATAGATTATTCATTTGAGATACACCGGTTATAGTCTAGGATTGATCTTTATAGAATAGATTTTGATCTGAGTATTGATCTTTGTAATCTGTAATCTCTCATACTCTAATATAAAATCTAACTCTTAGAAAATCCAAGACTAACCATCTTGGTAGTGAACGTAGATCATTTACGATTGAACCACTCCAAATATTGTGTTCTTTATTTTTGCATTATTATTTATTGTGCTTACTGATTATTTTGTCTTATCTGTTTTGATCTTATTCTCAGTTATCCATTATTGTGAAATTGTGTTTGCAGTTAACTATTGTCAAATCCTCACTTTTCAGTTTTATTAACCGCACTGAAAACCGCATTGCAAAATCGCACCTCTAAAACCGCTTTATAACTTTAATATTTCGCTGTGCATTTTGCAACTCTGCTTGAGTTTCTTATTCACTGCAAGCGGTTTTGTAAGCAAGAGGTTACGTTTTAAAAAGAGGGCGAAAATTTTGTAACAGCTATTCACCCCCCCTCTAGCTGTTTTTCACCCTTGTTGCCACCTTTGGGACCAACACAACTCACACTCGAAACCAAGATATTCAAGTGTGAAATATTCTATGGGAGGAAGGAACTATTCGAACCAAGAAGAACTCTATCTCTAATGCAGGAAGGTGTGTAAAATTGGCACATCTTCAAGTATCTCCTTCTTGACATATTTATAGTCTTCAATGTCTTGAAGGCTACTCAACTGTAACAGCCTTGGGGCTGTATTGGTGTAGAGAGAGTGGGGAGAGTAGTTGGCTTGCTCCTCACTTCGTGGGTTTGTTAGCGCCAACTTCCTCCTTTGTAGCAACCGAATTATTGCTATCCAAGTCTATGCATCATGGCCTTGTACTCTCAAGCTTCTCTGCCCTTGTACTCTCTTTGAATCAGCCACAACTACTTTGAAATGATCTTCACACGTTTTGAAGTTATTGACACAAAAATGACTTGTTGAAAGTTTATGCATAAAAGTAGTTTTATGCATAACTTAATTTCTTCAACCATCTCCACGTTTCTAGCTCATACCTCCATCATATTGTATCCTGAAAATTGGACTTACATACAAATACTAAACAAATAATATTAGCACATTAGTACATAAAACGTTCATACAGAAAATGTACAACTATTTAATTCCAGCACAAGATATTACTTAGAGTAGCACTTAGGATGACAACACTTGTGGTAACACCACACTAACAATTATAATCAAAATTTACAAAAGTTATATAATTATTCTCTATATTTATTTATTTATTTTGAGCAAAATATCATCTATTTAAAATAAAAATATTATTAGGTATAAATAAATAATTAAATTATAAAGATTATACCAACAAAATAAATATTTAATTATTTAATAATAAATTTAAACATTAACTATTATTTTAATATACATTTTAAATTTAATTGTTTTAAAAATATATACAAAAGGAATAAATAAAAATTATTAAAAATAAAGTAATCCTAACCCTAAATATTAGAAAACCTAGAAAAGGCTTTAAAAAAAAAAACAGGAAGTCGTCCCTTTCCTCTCATTTTCAACAGAATTGCCCTCTTCTAGCTTCTTTGTCAACCCAACTTCTTCTTCTTCTTCCCTTCAATTCTTCATCTCCCTTAACCTCCTACCATTCCTCCGCTTCATGCCGACGATACTACCTCCTTCTTCCCTTATACACAGGTGCGATCGGTACCCTTTCCCCATTTCCCCCTCCGTCGATCCCCATCCCTTGAATAATAATAATAGTCTTTTTTTTTTTTTTACAGAATTTATCCCCGTCAAGCTGAGAGAGCGGCTGTTGAGCCGAGAATTCTGATATGTGTTTATTGGTGTACCATTACATGTCTTTCTTTTACTATGGAAGGACCCCAGAAAATGGTCCAACTCACTTGGGTAAACACAGAAAATAATTACCCCATAATATGAAAGGTGAATCAATTCTAAAAGCTTCTCACTGAAAATGGACAGTTTACAAAAATTTCTCATTCATGAAAAATAAACATTCTTTCAGAGCAACAATATTTTCTTATCGCGCTAGAAAAATATGAACAACTTTTAGCAAGCATTACATTGAGAAAAACATCAAACGGAGTTGTAACTAGTGATCACACTCGTAAGGAAAGAGAGACTGGGATTACTGCGACCGGATGAACGTCAAAGGGTTGCCATTGTGGTTTCCTGTGACGCTAGAAGAAAGAAATCCACGGTATGAAACCAGAGAAGATGAATCCCTATGCCACACGTAAACTTGATCATTGACGATTACTGCAACTCTTCCTGTGCAGGCCAATGAACTTGGCCACAAATTCTGCAAGTGTAACACACACACACACAAAAAAAAAAAAAAAAACAGTTTTATTATCAGGCAAAATTTGAGAACATGCTTAGCCAAACCTCCTAGCTCAACACCCATAGAAACTCATAGCTTAACCTTTTTATATAGTGATCTGCTAAGTCACAACTCCATGAGAAAAAAACTACTCCATCAGATCCGTCCTAAAATGAATGTCTATTTTTCATTTTAGGGGCATTATGAAAATGTTTACATTTTATAAAAAATTTAATGGCAAAAATGCATAAATATTCTTGTTATCCACTTTCTAAACTTTTAGTATTGCAAGTACATAATGAACAGTGAAAAGAATTTGGTAAAATATCATTTAGGGGCAAAGTTTTTAAGATACATAGACATTCATATTGGGACGGATAAAGTAGCTTTTACTAGACGTGTCCATTTGGTTAACCGGAACCGCAAACCGGCCGGTTTTTAACCGGTCAAAACCGGTCAACCGGTTTAACCGTAACCGGTTTAACCGTAACCGATATTTACAAGGTTCGGTTTCGGTTTGTATTTTCAAAAACCGTGAACCGCCGGTTTTGAACCGCCGGTTTTATGCTCGGCCGAGTCATGAGGGTTGCTCGGCCGAGCAAGACATTTTTTCCAGTAAATCTTTACCATTTAATGGTCATGCTAGGCCGAGTCATATGAGTTGCTCGGTCGAGGGGGTCAATTTCCAGTGTATTTAACCGGTCATACCTCATGCTCGGCCGAGTCATATGAGTTGCTCGGCCGAGCAGAACACTAGATATTAAAAAAAGGGTATGCTCGGCCGAGCAACACCAAAGACTCGGCCGAGCAGATCCAAATCGTCAAAACCGGAGTTAACCGGAAAACCGTTAAAATCGTAAACCGTCAAAACCGTAACCGGTTTATCCGGTTTGGCGGTTCGGTTCCGGTTGAGCTTTGGCCAAGGTTCAAACCGCCGGTTTTCAACCGTGAACCGGCGGTTGAACCGGACCGGCCACGTCTAGCTTTTACAGTCTTGTGGCTTAGTGAAGAGGCTTATTATACTTATGCAGTGCTTCACGAAAGTTTGCGCTCTTTTTCTAGACATGCATACGTTTCTTAATTTATTTTCATATTATTCCATCCATCCTTGGACCTCACAACGCGGGGATGCTTTGGTACACCGATCTGGATTTTTTTTTTTTTTTTAATTACTCCATCCTTCCCTAAATGAATGTCCGAATTTCATTTAGGGGGACATTCTGAAAGTGTTCCTTTTTTATACAACATGGCAAAGATACATATATATTCTTGTTATTCACTTTGTAAACATTAAGTTTTATAAGTATGAAATGACTATTGGAAAAAATTGGTAAAAAAACATTTTAGGCAGTGACGAAGCCACCCTATGTTCATGGGTGTCATTTGACCCCCTTGATTTTGGAGTTGTGTCATTTTTAACCCCCCTTCAATTTTAGAAATATTAACATTTTTCCCATTAAAATATTAATTTTGCAATACTGACCCCAATAGTTTAGGAAAAAACAACACTATCTCATAATTTCGACCCCTCCCACTAAATTTCTGACTTCGCCACTGATTTACGGAAAGTATTTTTAAAAATGACATTTATTTTGGGACAAAAATTTCTTGAAAATGGACATCCATTTAGGGAGGGAGGGAGTACCTTCTAACTTCAGTAAAGCACTTGTTCCCACAGGAAGTCTCTTCTCCTGCAGATGATCTTGAGTTAATCACTATCCTTCACTAAGATAACAAATTATGGTGTATGACCACACTTACATAGTAGGCATGCCAATAGTAGAGTTCCCTTTTCAAATTACCCTCAACTCCCTTGAGAAACTGTTCAACGAGCTTCTGCATGTGGGAAAAAACTCCAGTTAATAATATTTCTGGCAATATATTTCATGAGTTTTACTGAGAAGTTTCAATTTTTACCAGTAGAATCAGCTTTGGATGGACAAATTCCACTAGAAGTTTCTGGAACTTCCCACGTATAAAAAATAGCCTGATTTACAGCACAAGCATGGGTGTTACGAGGTCACAACAAATAAAAATAGGAATGTTTCAGTTGTAGAAAAGAACCAACTAAATGCATGCCTCTTATGCGATGGATCAGCTAGAGTTTCTGCAGCAAGTTCGATAATAACTTCTTCCCAACCCATCGGGATTGGTTGGTCTTCGGCAAAAGGATAGCTGCACAGGTGACATTAAATTATAAGAAGAAGCATAAATACCTTAATGTAATAAAAACACTTCATGAATATACTCCCTCCGTCCCACCGGAAAAGACACAAAATGGGTCTTGCACGGAAATTAAGGAGAGTGTATAGTGAAGTTAGTGTTGTGAGTATGAAAACTGAAAAGTGAGGCAGGAGATGTTGGGATTGTATACAAACCAAAGCAGGGAAAGATTTGGGTTTCGCGGAAAAAGGAAAGTAGGAGCAAATTTGGTAGCTTCCTAGTTTGATCCGGTTTCCTTTTGGCAACATAATTCTTTTCTTGGGCTGCAAGCAGTTTACTTCTTTGAGAAGGAATTGAAATCCTTGTGGGTTTAGGTTTGTTGTTCCTATAAGAACAAGTGATGACCTTGAATATTGTGGTGCTAGTGAATGATCAAATTAGTTGTCACTAATTTGTGTTAGCCAGATATAATCTGTGATATCAACAAAGAGAGCCAAGACAGTGGTGGGTTTTTGGGGTGCCCTTAGGGGTATTCCATGGGTGGCCTAACTAGGAGATATCTAGGGTTTATTTGTGTGAGAGTGTGTTTATAATTCAAAGGCTATTTTTATTGTCGTAAATATGTGCGAATATTGTAATACAACAGATTCAGTGATATAGTTGATATCCTGGATTGGTATTGCCCTCAGATGTATCCGAAAGGGGGTATTGTGTGAATAAATTGTGTGTTCTTCTTTTATTACTTTTCATACGGATGTTTCATGCATGTTATCTATTCCTTGTACATTTGGTATGGGACAAGTACTGCTCGAATACCACCAATTCTCAAACAACTGGTATCTGAGTTCTGGTTCAGAGGTCGAATTTATTGGATGTGGGCTGCAAGAACATGGATCAGAATTGGGGGCTGCAGAAATTCTTTTGGTTTTATGTTACTTAGACCAAATAGGATCAAGGTTTCATAATTCCGAATGGATTTAGGACTGCATGTATTCATATCAGGATTGTAGTTACATAATCATAGAAGAAGGCCATTGGATTCGAGATCAAAGGTTGCAAAATCAAGTTGTTGCTAAGGTTTGCAGGGATCTAGACGGATCGTGTTATTAAGGATTTGATGGGAGCAGCGATAATGGATTGAGATGGATTGACATGGAAATTTAATGAGATCAAATTTGGGCAATGGATCTGGAGATATAAAAGTAATGAAAAGAAAGAGACGGGAGATTCAAGTTTCTGTACCTTGACGAGTGTGGATTGCATATGTGTGAAGATCATGTGTAGATCACGGTTAGAGTGCATTAACCTTGAAGAAGAGCATTCAAGTGGGTTCGTTGATATTTTGATTTGGAAGCATCGTTTCATCAAAGGGCAGTAGTGCGAGGGCATGGAACTTTACTTTGGGTGAGTCAAGATTGCGGATGGGACTGTGTTGCAATTGGATGATTTGCAAGGACATTCAAAGAAGGAATAGAAGACTTGGATTCTGTGAACAGTCATGTAAAGGAAGGTTGATGGCCGCCTTTGACAGTGGTCATGGAAGATTGCAATGAGCTAACTTGGTAGCTTGAAGCAATGTGATTGTACACCACCTACAATGGTTCATTGGGGGAACGGGGTGTATCCTAATGACAAATGGTGGGGGCCCGAGATTGCTATGGTGGGAGAAATCTCATGAACGTTATCTTGGTAGAAAGTTGGTTGTAAAGGCTAGCGCTAGCGGGAACAACTTGGCCAACACGAGCGTTATCCAGAATTGAGTTGCGGTGGTTGTCCTGAAACACAGACAGGACCAAGACTGTGGAGGTATGTGGTTCGCATAGGGGTTCGTAGATAGAAACAAGGGACAGGCGAGCGAAGATAATTGCGGGGAGGATCACTTTGGAAGTGAAGACTCGGGGGTAAGAGGAGTTTTCGACAGTTATGTTAAAGACCTACGCTTCTCTTCAACTCGTTTGTGTGGGCTTTGTCGAGCCTATTGGTTTTACTTTTGGCATAAGTCAAATGTAGCAGTCACAATATTTGAAAGTCATTCTTGGGTGGGAGTTTGATGATGGAAGTCACTTGTGGTTTGTCACCACTGGGAGATTGTTGGGATTTGATACAAACCAAAGCATGGAAGGATTTGGGTTTCGCGAAAGAAGGAAAGTAAGAGCAAATTTGGTAGCTTCCTAATTTGATCTGGTTTCCTTTTGGCAACATAATTCCTTTATTGGACCGGAAGCAGTTTACTTCTTGGAGAAGGAATTGAAATCCTTGTGGGTTTAGATTTGTTGTTCCTAAAAAACAAATGATGACCTTGAATATTGTTGTGCTAGTGAATGATCAAATTAGTTGTCGCTAATTTGTGTTAGCCAGAGAGAATCTGTAAAATCAACAAAGAGCCAATATAGTGGTAGGTTTTTGGGGTGCCCTTAGGGGCCTTCTATGGGTGGTCTAAG
Source organism: Adenophora triphylla var. japonica (assembly GCA_022495995.1). Taxonomy (NCBI): domain Eukaryota; kingdom Viridiplantae; phylum Streptophyta; class Magnoliopsida; order Asterales; family Campanulaceae; genus Adenophora; species Adenophora triphylla. The sequence continues at coordinate 700,544 of JAFEMH010000487.1, forward strand.
TAGGAGATGTACAGGGTTTATTTGTGTGAGAGCTTGTTCATAATTCAGAGGCTGTGTTTATTGTTGTAAACATGTGCGAATATTGTAACACAACAGATTCGGTGATATTAGTTAATATCCTGGCTTATTAGTGCCCCCAAAAGGTGAACTGGGTGAACAAATTGTGTGTTCTTCTTTTAATACTTTTCATATGTATGTTGCATGCATGTTATCTCTTTTTTGTACTTGGTATGGGACAAGTAGTGCTCAGAGAGCACCAATTCCACAATAACATAAGAGAGAATGTGGGGTAGGAAATAGTAAGTGGATATTTATTTTGAGTATGACAAGTGGGTCACATGAATAAAGAATTATTAAAATGTTTTTATTTTGGGAGTCTGCCTTTTGAAATGGGACACCCAAAATGAAATTTTTGTCTTTTCGAGTGGGACGGAGGGAGTATATCTTACTTGTGCCACTTGCATGCTTCAAGAGCCATAATTGCTTTCCTAAGGTTCTGCTTTGATTTGTTGGCTATCTTAGCAGCAAAATTCATGGATAAATCAAAGTTTTCCTTCCTTGCTATCTGAATCAGAACTTCCATGACCTGAATTAGCCCAAAAATGAAATATTCAGTCCACGACATGATATATTAATTAGGTGGAGATTATTTCCACCGAAATTAAGAAAGCAGTGTCTTTAAAGAGCTCTAGCTCAAGCAACATCCAACATTCCTTTCCATATGAAAGGTCGGGGTTTCAATCCCCACCAAGTGTACTTCCAAGTGTCACTCTTGAAATAGATTAAGTCATTCAATAAAAAAAACCATCTTTTTTAAAAAGGGGAACATATAAACAATAGCTCTGTTCAATTATGAAGGAGTATACTTACTTCATGAGTTATGGGGGCATCAACCTTGATGACTTTGCAGCGTTCTTTAACTGGTTCAAGGATGTCTATGTCATCCTCACAGCATAGAACGAGCTTACAAACATCCGTGTAACAGTCCATGATCCACTTTATCAAGTGTTGAATGCTCTCATCAGCTTTGTCAATATCATAAAGAACCATTACTGCAATAAACAAAGTAAAACCAAATAAAAAATCATGACAAAATAGGTCATTCTTTTCAGAGGAAATTGTGCTTGCTACCATAAGTGAACCTGTATAATCTGCCTTAAAATTAATAGTGCTGATTTCAGTGGTAACAGCATGATTGCTACTTATTTGCTTGACTAAAGCCATCAGTGCATATCGAGCATTAGGTTCTAAGTACACATTGAGCTCCACATGATGAGGGCTGGAGGTTAATGGAACAACCACTTGCGTCAGCCTTGTTTCCTGTCAATAGAATTGAGAAGGTGAAAAGGTTTTCAAAGATGAAAATAAGAGAGTTTATTAAGTTCATAAAAAATCTCCCTCATTTTAGTATTTTTGTCAATGAACATCAAAGAAAGCAACTGAAACTATTCCTCTTTTATCAGTTATCACAATATTATGACAAGTAAAGGATAAGCAAATATAAATAATAGTATGCCGTATCAGGATAGTTGAATTTGTAGTTAGGGAACTATATAACAGTTTAAATTGGGATCTTCGGTCTGCCGAGAGACTATGATGAAAATGCAAGGCTATTAACTGACTTGACTCAAAATTCGCTAATGATGCAAGCAAATGTTAAATGTTCTCACCAGATCAAATGGTAAAAGTTGATACTATCAGTTGATTAACCTGAAATGTTCCCACCAGAACAACACATTATTCCCTACCGCCTTTCCTTTCACCAACCATACAACCTCCTCAACTCAGAACCAAGAACTCATTTTCTACAAGGTAGAAGTCGGAAGTTGTTATCCCAAGATCAATCTAGAGATTGATACATGTTGTTCAACTAATATTAGTATTCCATTGACCACCTTTCTAAGTTGCTCTCCTGGAATTTCTTTGTTTCTGGAGATGCAAAAAGTCAAGAGCCTTTCAAACTAGAACATGGTAATTTATAAGGGGACTTTAATAACTTCACTAAAAGATGGACACTCATTTAAAGACATAATATTTTGAAAAATGGACTCGTTAGGGATGGAGGGAGTGTTGTTTTTTGGGGCTGGGCCTCAGAATCACCAAATTGAGTAGAATTCACATAACTATTTTGTTTGTTTTGTTTACTATGGTAATTCACACGAGTTGTGATTATTTATAACATATAACAATGTGCTGCATGTGGTTTTTTTTTTTGGGAGGGGGGGGGGGTTGGGTGCCCAGGGAAGTGAGAATTGGCCATACCTGAATCTGGAAGTATCTTAAATCATGAGTTATCTGCAACATAAAAATATAATTTTAAATAAGAATCTATGAAATTTTCAAATAAGCAATTCTGACATTGCTTTCAAGGTCAAGGAAAATACATTCTGGGTAGCGTCTCCAAATATTTCTCGTAGAAAAGCCGTTGTCAGTGCTTTCTTCCCAGAACCAGGAGGTCCCTTGAGCAGGATATGTGGCAAGTTATCATGGGATGCCTAATATACAATGGAGTTAGAAGCATAACAATAATAATAATAAAGGTGATACATATGATGCATAGCTGGATTTAGTTTGTTATACAACATGCCAATGAACAATAAACACAAATATTTGGTGTATATAGAAAGGAATACAGTAGCTTGAGATACTGGTACTGGAGGCACTTACTAGTTGCTTAAGTAGCTGAGCTTCTTGTTTGTGGCAAGTGAAACCATTTAATGAAGAAGGTTGATGCTTATCAGCCCAGAACTGCCTGAGGTTCTCAACCACAAAAGCCTTCTCGATAAATGAAGCTTCGTCAAAAGCTCTCTCTTTTTCTACCGATTTCTTGGAAGTTCCGCAAGACCCTTTATTGATGCAAAAAAACAATCCCGTTTGGCTCTTTTGTCTGTTTACAGTGAACTTCCTTGTGCTAGCGGTTGATCTTCCACTGGCATCGCTGGCATTACTACTCTGTCTACTTACACCAGAGCCGGCACGCATATGTGTTTTAATGGTACTAGATGAATTAAGCTGGGTGTTATAGTTAGAAACTATGTTTCCTTTAGGCCTTTGATAAGACTCAGAAATCTTTTCACCCCCCTTTTTCGGAAATATAGTCTTTTGCATAGTCATGGCTGCAAAGTCGCGAGAAAAGAAAATATCACCAGCTGCTATAGAATCAGTACTATCTAAATTCACAACTGGATTTTTAGAAATCTTCACATTTGCAACCATCTCATTAATTTCACCTACTGAAGGAGCATTCTTGTGTGTGCCCTCCCTATCTTTACGTGGGGTGATGTTTCTTGGCAACGTGGGCGGTGTCCTACTTCTTAACCCTCTTTTTTGATCCCTATGATCATATTTGGCCGGCTGCTCCATATCTCTCAAACTACCCCTCGGAGCAGACTTTGATCTATTGCTGTAGTTTGACTTGTCTTTCGCCTCACTACTTTCATTACTGGCCTGTCTATGGTTTTGCATCCTTTTTGACTTAACAATCTCATCATTCTCCACATGGAGAACTTCTGTCACTGGCTTAAACGGAGACACGTGTCTCCGTCTCTCGGATTTCGAAAACGGACTGACGTTTTTACGAATATCAGAGTCAGACCTCGGAGGTAGAGGACTAACATGACGACCCAAATCAGAACCACCAAACCTAGGTGATCGAGCATTAGCATCATCTCCACTAGTCTTATAAGGAGATTTGCTGTGTCTCCTTTGAGCAGGATTGGCTGCTAAAGAAGCCTTAACCGGAGAACTCCCCTCCTGATCAAACTTTGCTGGCCGTCTCCGGTTGAGTCGCAACGAGCTAGGATTTCTAGCTTGCTCCAAACCCGCATTTGGTTCTTCGGAATCCGAATCCTCTTCACTTTTCCTATCACGTTCACCCCAAGGCTTCTTCTCGTATCGCTCGTTCTCGGTGTCAGAGGGTTCATAGCCACTCCGTCTCTGCCTCACCGACAAGTGGTGCAACGATCCTCTACTATACCGAATTGGGTTCTCCATTTCACCCTTAAATTCTCTCTAGTGACTGAATCAATAAAGCTCCCAACTCTCAGAGCATAATCCGATTGAGGAATTTCGTCGAACACTTTGTACGCACCAAAGAAAACAAGAAACTTGAATTTCAAACGAGGATGATGAGAGCACAGGTGACGATGATGGGGAAAAACAAACTTAAATTTGAGAAAGCGATGATTACAATGTACAAACATCGATGAAGACGATGGTGGCGCAAGCTTTAAAACAGCGAATATTATAGAATGACTTGTACGATCGTGATTTCCAAGCTCAAATATTGAAGTAAAATATTTTAGCTTTGTCTGTCTGTTGCTGTCATAGGTATCTAACTGAATGGCTCAACCGTCAATAGAAACAACAAGTTTTCGATGTTCCCCCGCCAAAATTTGGTAACCGAATGGAACAAAAGCTGTCAAGAAGGTTTGGCTTGGTTTTGGCCGAATGTTTTGAGCCAACTTTGACCCTCATATTAGCCATATTTTTTTTGATGAATGAGCAATCCGACAGTAGTCTGACTACAAGCTCATTACTCCCTCCGGTAGAAAGTTTAAAAAATAAAATTGGGTTCAAGAGTCAGGGTCTGCTCCCGAGTTTGTAAGGGAGAGAAGAGAAAAGAAAAGAATAGAATAGAATAGAAGAGAAGGGGAGGGAATTCAATTTCTCTCTTGATTGCTCCTGAGTTTAGAAAGAAAAAGAAAGGAAAAAAATTTAAATTACATGTTTATTCTTAATAAAAGAAGAAGAGTGTTTTATTTTAATGGATAAAATAGGTATATCAAAAAAAAATTTTAATGAAATTTTCTTTCCTTTCAATTCCTCCCACTTTTGGAAGGAATTGAAAGGAAGGAAAATTTTAAAAAATTTCCCCACCTTTCCTTTCCCTTCCCTCCAAGAAAAACTTGAGAGCACAAATCAGAAAGGAAAATATTTTAAATTCCTCCCGCTTCCTTTTCTTTCTCTCCTAATTTAAATTCCGGAGCACACCCTTAAAGAAAATGTAAAAAAGTGAACGATCAAAATTTAAGATTTGTTAAGAGGTGAGTGGGCTTTCATGGATAAACCATTTACTGCCCAACAAATCATACTATCTATAGTATAAATGGTAACATGGGTGAACAGTTGAATGAACAGTATCACATACCAAATTTCTCATTTTACTCTCATTAAGTTGTCTCTTTCCCATTTTGCACTTTAAAAAAAAAAATTAAATTAAAAAAAAAAAAAAATATGTCCTCGAACACGGGCTTTTACTAGTATTTTATATTTTATACACCATTAACAGCGTAACATCAGCCATTGGTTCCGGCATTTCCAAGTTGGATTCGGAGCATTTACATTGTTGGAATGTACATAAATACCTTGAGATGAGATAAGTATCTAGTATTTCGTATCCAACCTAACTTATAGTCAATTTTTCGTTTTCGTTATAATTGTATATATTTTTCGTTTTACCCCATAACCTCGTGTTTTATTGTTGATATCGTCATTTCGTCAGTTGACCGTCCATTTGATCGTTAAAAGTTGTCATGTGGCATGATGACTCATTGTAATGCTGACATAACTTAAAAGATTGATGAAATTTGATGATATGGAAGTAATAAGGGGTGAAGGTGTATAATGTGAAACTATTGATCTTATTATCATGAACAACAACTATATACTCTCCCCGTCCCAAAATGTTTGTCCTATTTGACTTTTTTATTGAACTTTGACCACAAATATATGACAATTTAATTATGTTCATGAAATTCGAAAAATTTCTATTGATTCACCATTAATAATATTATCAACAACAGCTTTTAAAATTTCATGAACATAATTAATTTCTCATAAATTTATGATCAAAATTCAACAAAAAAGTCATATGAGATAAATATTTTGGGACGGAGGGAGGATGTTAAACTAGAACTACCCAGATAGCTAGGTCAATTGTATACTCCCTCCGTCCAGTTACATACTTCACACTTTCTATTTTGGGCGTCCAATTACATACTTCACACTTTGTTTCTTTCCCAAAATGGAAAGGAATCTTTACTATTCCCTCCACTCATTCTCTCTCCTACATTATTTTAATACTCACAACACCATTATAATTTACTATTTCCTCCACTCATTCTCTCTCCTATTTTAATTTCACACTCACAACACTTTCAATATAATACTCATTCCTTAATTTACGTGAGTACAGTAACTGTGAAGTAACTACTTGGACAGAGGGAGTATACATCTAGCATATTTATTTTTCCCTCAAACTGTCACTTTTGGCAAAAGTATGTCCCAAAATGTTTGAAGATAAAGTAATTATCAAATGTGCTAGTTTGAGGAGTATAATGTTATAACATGAATTATATAACATGTATTATTAGTGAAAGTATTTAATAAAATAAGTGATCAATATTATAATGTTTTATATAAAGTACTCCCTCCGTCCCATTAGTATTAGCACAAACACTGTTTGCGCGAGAATTAAGGAATATGATATTTTAATAAAATGTTGTGAGTGTAAAAGAATGAGTGGAGAGAGAATGAGTGGAGGGTGTAATAAATTATAATGGTGTTGTGAGTATTAAAATAATGTAGGAGAGAGAATGAGTGGGGTTGGGTGAATATTTTATTAATATAAAGTTTCCTTTTTGGGAGTGTGCGGATATTAGCGGGACGCCCAAAAAGGAAAGTGTGCTAATATTAGCGGGACGGAGGGAGTATAGAATATAATATAATGTGTAGAATTTCATAATATAAGACTACCATTAAATGATGGGCATAATGATAATATCTTATACTCCCTCCGTCCTCAACCTAAGTGCACACTTTGACTTTTCACGTAAATTAAGGAGAGATTATTGTATTGAAAGTGTTGTGAGTGTGAAAATAAAATAGGAGAGAGAATGAGTGGAGGGAATAGTAAATTATAATGGTGTTGTGAGTATTAAAATAATGTAGGAGAGAGAATGAGTGGAGGGAATAGTAAAGATTCCTTTCTATGTTAAAGATTCCATGTTTATCATGTGTTCTTGAAATAATTATCATACTCTAATTCAGATTCTAGAGTATTGTATTAAATTCTAAATTTTGGTTTTACTCAAAAGACTTTCAATTCTTAATGTAAGATTATCCTATTTTGGACATAGCCACCATCATTGGATGCGTTGTGAGTTTGTTCAAATGCATAGCCACACATTTAAAAATGTGATGTGAGTGTGCGGATCTACTTGCTTTGGTTGAATGTTAATTCACCATTAAATTAAGAATTGATAGTAAAAACCTGAAAAATTTGTCTTTCAGGGTCTGCTCGGCCGAGCACCTCCCTTGACTCGGCCGAGCACCCCATTTGTATCAGCACAACGTTTGAATTTTTTTTGAAAATGCGCCATCCAACGGTCATGATGCTCAGCCGAGTCAAGGATAGTGCTCGGCCGAGCACCTATAAGGACTCGGCCGAGCACCCTAAGGACACGACCGAGCGTGAAGGATCAGAAAAGGGTATTCTCAGTAGTATTTTGCTCGGCCGAGCACCTTTCTTGACTCGGTCGAGCACCACTTAATTTTGGCCAGATTTTTAAAATTTTTAATCTTTTGCTATTTTGATCAATTTTTATTCATTTTTTTTTAGTAAAGTTCACATTAATTTGTGCCCTGAACTTTGATAATTTATTGATAAAATATGGTATCTGGATACCAGTCACGCTGATTGACGGTTCTTAAAGTTGTCAAATTTTAAGAATGGACGGGTAGAACAAAAAGACTACTATCTTTTATTAATAAGTTTCATTAATTACCTTAAGGCCTTATGTTTCCGATTAATTATATCCTTAACATTTTTGGACAAAATTAACATGTTTGTTTTCCAAAGGAGACCTTGTTGATTAAATTCAAACTTGTTAAAAGATGAATGTAAATATTAATATGTGACAACATGCTTGTTTCCCAAAGGAGACCTTGTTGTTGACTAAATATTTGCATTCATGGGATAATAATTGAAGTAAATATTAGGTCATTTTAAATGCTGTGAACCATCCCAAAGGAAGGCGGGTGTTTAAAGTGAATTGTTTATGTTCTTTATTACCGGGGAACAAATACCTTAAACTTTAGGACACTTTTTGTACTTGATCCGATCCAAAGAAAGGCAAGTATTTAAAGTGTGTTGTTTAAGCTATTTGTTTACCCTAAGATAAATCAAATTGTGAGTCAATTCGCAATCCAAAGATTAGTCTTGATGTCATATTGATTATCTTTTATTTTGATGGAATTCATTTTGATATAATTAATCATTGTGTAGTTTCTTATATATGTTTTGTTTCATTCTTTTGTTCTCTTCATTCAGATTTGATCAGTGCTTCATCTGTTACTACTGCCTTAAACTCAATTCCTTTGCTAACTGGGACAAACTTTAAAACTTGGAAAAACAAGATAACTATGGTCTTAGGCTGTTTGGATCTTGACCTCGCATTAAGAGAACAAGCTCCTGCCCCTCTAACTGATAAAAGCACTGCGGAAGACCGCTTGAGTTCAGAGAGGTGGAAGCATTCTAATCGCGTCAGCCTAAGCATAATTAAGAATGCAGTCCCGGAGACATTTCTGAACAGTGTCTCCGAGGATGATGGTGCAAAAGGTTTCCTAGATGCCCTAGAACAACGCTTTGCAAAAAACGATAAATCGGAAACAAGTGCTACCTTAAGGAAGCTTGTTTTCATGAGGTACAAGGGCACCGAAAACCTAAGGGAATACATAATGGAAATGTTTCATCTATCAACGAAATTAAAAGCACTTAAGTTGGACTTATCGGAAGACTTGCTTGTGCATTTGGCTTTAATTTCTCTTCCTCCACAATTTGATCATTTTGAAATGACCTACAATTGTCAAAAGAAAAAGTGGAATATTAATGAATTAATTTCACATGTCACGGAGGAAGAAGATAGGTTGAAACACACCAAACCCGAAAGTGCACATTATGCATCTACCTCTTCTCGTGGGATTAAGAGAAAAGATAAGGAGATTGCGGTTGCAACAAAGAAGCCTAAGGGATCATCAAATGATCAAAAGGTGAAGAAGTGCTTCTTTTGCAAGGACCCCACTCACATGAAGCCCGACTGCCCTAAGTATCGCCAATGGCGAATTAAGAAAGGTATGTCATTTAGCTTTGTTTGTACTGAAGCTAATTTAGTTTCAATTCCTTTGTATACATGGTGGTTAGACTCCGGTGCAACTACTCACATAAGTTCATGTATGCAGGGTTGCCTGAACTACCGAACGCCCAATGAAGGTGAAAGATTCATCTACATGGGAGCTGAAAAGCCGGTAGAGGTAGAGGGCATAGGGACTTTTAGATTATCTCTTAGTACCGGATATTATTTAGTTTTGAATAATGTATTTATTATTCCATCTTTTAGACGGAATTTGATATCCGTCACTACATTAGATCGGGAAGGTTATTCCTGTATCTTCGGTAATAATAAATGCAATTTATATTTTAATTCAAAGCTTTTTGGTACTAGTTCTTTGTCTTACATTGATAATCTATATTTACTTGACACTGTCAATTCATTAAATGAGTCCCATAATAATGAAACTAACCCTCGAGGCATAAAACGAAAGTTTTCAAGTAAAAACTCTTATACCTTGTGGCATAGGTATTTGGGTCATATCTCCAAAAGGAGAATTGACAAGCTTGTGTCCGAGGGAATATTACATACGCTTGATACTCCGAAAAATAACTTTTGTATTGAATGCCTTAAGGGAAAATTTACGAATAGTACAAACAAAAGTGAATCCTTGAGAGCTACAAAAGTCCTAGAACTAATTCATACGGACATATGTGGACCGTTCCCTACCCCTTCATGGAACGGACAAACATATTTTATTACGTTCATAAATGACTTCTCTCGTTATGGATATATTTATTTACTTCATGAAAAGTCTCAATCATTGGACGTTTTCAAGTCTTTTAAAACCAAAGTTGAAAATCAACTTGAAAAGACTATTAAGAACGTTAGATCCGATCGTGGTGGTGAATAGTACGGTCGGAATGACGGTTCGGGAGAACAACGTCCGGGTCCTTTTGCTCGCTATTTGGAAGAGTGTGGGATTGTCCCTCACCATGCCAGGGACACCTAGCATGAATGGTGTAGCCGAGAGACGTAATAGAACCCTTAAGGATATGGTAAGAAGTATGATTTCTTGTACTTTTTTACCTCACTCATTATGGGGCGATGCTTTGAAAACCGCAACCTACCTACTTAAGATAGCTCCTTCAAAAGCTACTGACAAAACCCCTTATGAATTATGGGCCAGTAAGAAATCATCCCTAAATCATCTTCATGTTTGGGGTTGTCCAGCCGAAGCTAGGCCTTATAAACCTAACAAAGAAAAGTTGGACGCTAAGACCGTTAGTAGTTATTTTGTATGATATTGTCAAAGATCTAGGGGATATAAATTTTATCCCAAAAACTAGAACCTTTTTCGAGACGGAAAATGCTAAGTTCTTTGAGGATGTTGAATTTAGAGGGGAAAATTTGAATAGTAATTTTGAATTTGAAGAAATGGAAGAGGAATTCGTTTCTATACCTCTTCCTATAGTTCCTATCGAAAATCAAGCAGTTGTGCCTGAAATTCGACAAGAACATATAATTCAAAATGACGTTAATTCTCCTATTAATTAACAACATGAAAATGTTGATGAGGAAATTCAACACCCTCAAAATCAATAAGAATCGGTGTCATTGAGAAGATCTAATAGAGCAAGAAGGAGTGCTATATCGAATTATTATGATGTGTATCTTGCCGAGAATGAGGAACCGTTAGGTTTAGTGGGAGATGAGCCAATCACCTTCCATGAAGCCATTAGTGGTCCAAATTTTCATAAGTGGATTAATGCCATAAATGAAGAGTTAAAATCCATGAATGATAATGACGTTTGGGATCTTGTCCCATTACCTAAGAATGTGAAACCCATTGGGTGTAAATGTGTCTTTAAGACTAAAAGGGATTCACGAGGTAATGTGGAAAGACATAAGGCTCGTCTTGTCGCTAAAGTATTTACTCAAAGGGAAGGCATTGATTACAAAGAAACATTTTCAGTGGTATCCTCTAAAAATGCTTTTAGGATCATTATGGCTTTAGTGGCACATTTTGACCTTGAGCTTCATCAAATGGATGTACTCAATCGTGACATTGAGGAAACTATCTATATGAAGAAACCAGAAATGGTTACTGATTTGGATCAAACTAGTCAACTAGTTTGTAAACTTAAGAAATCCATTTATGAGCTTAAGCAAGCATCTCGTCAATGGTACTTAAAATTTAATCAAGTTATTCTTTCATTTGGTTTAGAAATAAATCTTGGTGAAGATTGTGTGTACCATAAGTTCAGTGGGAGTAGATTTATATTTTTGGTCTTATATGTGGATGACATTTTACTTGCTAGTAATGATAAGGACCTTCTTAAGAAAAACAAGAAATTTCTCTCAAATAAATTTGAGATGAAAGATCTTGGAGAAGCTTCTTTTGTATTAGGAATCCAAATACATCGTGATCGCTCACGAGGTATGTTAGGATTATCACAAAAGAGCTATATAGAGAAGGTATTACAAAGGTTTAGCATGAAAAATTGTAAACCGCATGACACCCTGGACTTTAAGGGAGATAAGTTCAGCTTAAAGCAATGTCCTAAAAATAATCTTGAATCCAAGTATATGGAAAATATCCCTTACGCATCGGAAGTAGGAAGCCTAATGTATGCACAAGTCTGTACTCGCCCAGATCTTGCCTTTATTGTTGGCATGCTCGGGCGATATCAAAGCAATCTGGGAAGAGAATATTGGGTCGCAGCCAAAAGAGTGATGAGATACTTACAAAACACGAATAACTACATGCTTACATATACAAAGTCGGATTATCTTGAGATCATTGGTTTTTCCGATTCCGACTTTGCTGGATGCCAAGATAGTTGCAAATCGACATCGGGTTATGTATTCACTTTGGCCGGTGGAGCAATTTTTTGGAGAAGTGCCAAGCAAACATTTGTTACTACTTCCACCATGGAAGCCGAATTTGTTGCTTGCTACGAGGCATCCAATCAAGCTATATGGCTGCGTAAATTCATTGAAGGGCTGCGAATTGTCAAAGATGTTGAATGACCGCTTAAGTTATATTGTGACAATAGAGCCGCAGTATTGTACTCTAACAACAACAAGAGTTCATCTAAATCTAAGCATATAGATATTAAGTTTCTTGTTGTAAGAGAGAGAGTACAAAATGAACAAATAGAAATAGAACTTATTGGTACAAACTCTATGCTTGCGGATCCATTTACTAAGGCATTATCCCCTTTAGTATTTCACGAGCATGTTGCTCATATGGGTGTAATGACTTTTAATAATGCTTAAATCAGTGGGAGTTTTGTTTTCTATTTCCTTATGTTGTTTTTATTTAAATTGATCTCATTTGGTTAAAGTAGGACTAGTTGGAGAATATATATATGCATTCTTCATATATATTCGTTAATATTTCATGCTACATATATATACTTAATCTATGTCATTTAGTTGGATATATTTATGTGATTAATGTGGGTTTAGTTGCGAATCAATTACAACGACTGCCCCTTTAGTCCTTATACTTATATGACTAATGGACGGGATTGGTTACGAATGACAACAAAGTGCACATAAGGGTTGTCATTTATGTTATAAATATGATTGATGGATTTTAATTAAGCATAAATATATGTTATTATAATCCAAGTGGGAGATTGTTAGAACATGGATTATATAACATGTATTATTAGTAAAAGTACTTAATAAAATAAGTGATCAATATTATAATGTTTTATATAAAGTATAGAATATAATATAATGTGTAGAATTCCATAATATAAGACTACCATTAAATGATGGGCATAATGGTAATATCTTATATATCAATAGGTGTAGTCCCTAAATGAAGTGTCCCTTGGATTCCTATATAAAGGCCTTTCCATCAGCCTTAGAATCTGCTAGTTAATTACATTCTCATTCAGTCCATAATCTTCCTAAGTACTTGAAGACAAAAGAGAATAAGGGCATTCATCATTTAGAAGATCTACTCCTCCCTACCTTGAAGACTATCTTCATACTTCCCCCTTCTAAGAACAAGACTAAGAAATCATGGAATCACAAGGTATACGCTTCCGTTTTCTTCTTCTTCTTCTTCTTCTTCTTCTTCTTCTTCTTCTTCTTCTTCTTCTTCTTCTTCTTCTTCTTCTTCTTCTTCTTCTTCTTCTCTTCTTAATCTAGTTATGAGACGGTTCAAAGTTTTGATGGATCGTTTATGTTCCAACATATAATTCCACCACTAATATAAAGTTTAAGTTGTATGATGATTAGGGAATTACGAAGAATATAACCCTCTTGATTTTCAGTACGCAATTGGTGAAACCTTTCATTTTGACATAGCTACAAGCTAACAATCTTACACAAAGATCACAAATTAGACCATCATGAATGAGAAATACAAGCCTAAAGTCAACTTAATTGGATTAACCGAATCCGACGGTTAACCGGTTCGGTTAAGGTTACAAATTTTTCAAACCGGCTAACCGGCAGTTATAACCGTCGGTTATTTAACCGATTATAACCGTTTAAATAACCGGCGATTATAACCGGATTAACCGGCTGAATTCAAATTTAATACTCCCCAGGCCTCAACGGTCACCAAGGCCCAACAGCCCAACCCCAACGGCTACTTTCAGACCAGGACCACCGGGTTGACCCCATTCAAACTAGCCGTTAGTTTTTTAACCAGATTTAGATTTAGTTAAAAAAATATTTTTCTTGAAAAAATTCATCCCTAAAAAAAAGGGGCATATAGAGTACAAAAGTTAACAGAAACTGTTAAAAATTCCGTTAAAATGACTAATCTGAAGAAAAAAAGGGCTTCAGTTAACCGTTTTAACCGGATAAACCGTGTTAACCGGTTATAACCGTTAACCGAATAACCATAACCGCTAATACACGGTTAACTGTTAGGTTACGGTTAAGTTTTAACGGTTTTTTTAACCGCCGATTATAACCGTTAACCTGCGGTTATAACCGTTTGGACGCGTCTAGTCAACGCCAAAAAGATTGAATCTCAATGTTGGTTACATCTTGATGAGCCCGGACCAGCTAGACTGGGCCCCAGCTCGGTCTGGTTCAAAGGCCCAGTATGATGTGGCATACCCTAGACCGCAAGAGTCAAGATCGCGGACAGATAGACCCTTAAGGTCAAGACCGCATTCCTCTCATACCATCCCAGTCAAGACTGAAGGGATCCAGACCGTCAGCCAGGTGAGCGCAAGAGTTATGACCGTCCCATCCGTGCCCGCATCAAATATCGGTGACCGCGCCCAAGATGTTGACCGCTATCTCATGCCAGACTCCCAGTTATCTCACCAGATTCCTTGTTGTGACCAAAGCTTATTGAGCAAGTTTACTTACTAGCTCTGACAGTACAGTAACCGGCTCACTCCCATCGCATTGAATGCGGCTTAGTCAGGCACCTACTATCGCCATTAATGCGCCGCGCCAACTCTCCCAAATACACGGCTCCCGTCCCTATCATCGACATCCCCTCTGACAGTGAATCTTCCTTTACTGACAGAGCCAATCCGATGCGTACACGTGTATCTGGTCAAAGACTAAGATGCCCTTTAGGGCTGACCTCTTGGCTTACATCAACAAGAAGCTCACCCTCACCTATAAATAGAAGACCTTTGTCCCCTTGATCAAGGTAAGTGCCAAATTAACATTGTAAGTCATTGTCTAAACCCTAAACACACACAAACACTCAAGACATTTAAGGTCTTATTCTCAGGTTATCATATCTCATTGATATCTTACTCTCACACTCGAGGGCCTGAGTTGGATTAACATCCGACTTTGACCTTAATGGTGTTTCTCTTTGTTGTGTTCTAGGTACTCAAATATATCCTACCAGATATCCTTCAACCGCTCTGACCCCAAAACCTGTGGCGTCATCAGTGGTTCCATTGCCGGGAAAAATCATAATTTTCTCGTAAACTTTTGTGTCAAAACACCCATCGTGTTCTAAACACTTTCCGTTAGGATACAAATTCTTTTTCAGCCTTTTTTACCGTTGAAAATGGCTACTCCTTCGAGAAATGCTGGTCAGTTGTCATTCCCTAAAGATGACCAAGCTTCTCCCTCACACATCAACCCTATGAGACCCATCACCTCAGCCTTTAAAAGGTTGGGGAGCCGTGCTCACAGTGCAGGCCACCTTTCCCCTGTTTAAAGGGATTTTAAAAAACTGGTAGTGGAGGCTAGAAAGGAAAAAGCTTTGGCTCTCCAAACTACTTGTCCAAAAACCCCCCGACTCCTAAAACTCCTGTTACTTCTCCAAACTCTCCTATCACTCTTGAGTTAATCCTCAAGAGAAAAGAGGCCCTGGCCACAAGGTCTCTACTAGTGGCTGAGGTCATGGCCATCAATAACGCCCAGTTGGAGATAGTAGAGCTAGAAGCAAACGGTGAAGTCCCCCGCCAGGAAGGGTCTCAAAGGTTCTCCCAACAAGTCCCCACTTACTCGCTTGCTAGTCAAGCTAGGGGGGAAAAGTGGGCTGAACCGACCCTCAAACGCGATCAAGCGGATATAAGAGGATAGTAGAGATTGATGACGATGAAGAGCGAGGAGAGGAAGCTCAATCCAATCCTCACCGCGGGCAGTCCAAAGCAAGATCCCTGGCTCACGCCAAGGGGAAGGCCATGACTCCACGTGTGAAGAGGCCTAAGATGGATGACAAGGACCCAGAATTTGTCAAATTCATGCATCAAATGTGGGAGACCCACCAGAAAACTGCCCAGATGTGGCCCGCACAATGGACGCATTTGCTGATAAGATTGCTCGGGCACCCATACAAAAAGGGAAACCACCCCAGATCGAAACGTATGATGGCTCAAAGAATGCCAAGAGCCATATGGGGCGGTTTGAAGGGCAGATGACCCTATTTTCTTCTGATGAGGCAGTAATGTGCAAAGCCTTGGCCGCAACATTCACGGGCAAAGCATTATCTTGGATGTTGGCCCTTAAGCCCAAGTCCATCAGAACCTACAACCAGTTCAGGCACATCTTCCTGAACGCATTTTCTGGGGCAGGCGAGCCAGCCCGGCGTAAGACAGACTTGGTCCGAGTCAAGTAATCAGCCACGGAGACCACGAAAAGCTACATCACTCAGTTCAGAAAAATGAGCGAGCAGATTGTAGACATGTCCGAGGGTGACATTCGGCTTTGTTTTGAGGGCGGTCTCTCCTCCAGCTTCTTAAAAATGAACTTTGCCTCCTACAGGTCTAAGAGCGTGGAGGAGATGTACGAGCGAGCATCTGCTATTGCCTCAATCAAAGAGCCCAATGAGGCCGTTCCCCATGGACCAACAAAGGAGCAAATCAGTCAAGTCCAGGAGATAGGCCAGGGATCTGCCCGCGGCAATAACCAAGGGAAAAATCGTAGCCGCGGTTCAGACAAGCTCCGGAAACTAACAGACGAGATAGTTTTCACTCCCCTCAACGATTCACGAGCAGCTATCCTAAAAACAATGGAACTTCCCGCTCCTCTACCCATGGGCAGAAAACCAAGTGAGAGGAGTAGGGCAAAATTCTGTGATTATCATAGTAACCACGGTCACAACACAGAAGATTGCTTCCAGCTGAAATGGATTATTCAGCAAAAAATCAACAATGGGGATTTGACTAAATGGGTACAGGGCCATGGTGCAAATACTGCCAATAATGCCAATAACACCCGGCGGGCACGAACACTACGTGGCCCCGAGAGGAAGGAGAGAGAAAACGATGATGATGAGTTGGACACATTTGAGATAAATTTCATTGGAGAAGAAGCTCCATCCAACAAACAGCTCTCCCTCCAGATCAGGACCTTGGAGAAAGTCTTCTTGATCCCTCCCATGGCTCCGGAAGAAGAGCAAGAAATTGGGTTTAAAAGGAGTAAACTTGCCTCCACCCTTTTTCATTCTACTCAACCCCTCACCATTTGCATGAGAATTTCCCGAGCAAACATCGGCCGAGTTCTGATTGATACAGGTGCGGCCAGAGACATCCTCTACTACCATACTTTGGTTGGAATGAGGATGACCGAGGCCAACCTGACTCCTTACACCAGTATGCTCGAGGGGTTCATGAATCACGCCGTCAGGGTGAAGGGGACGATAAAGTTCGAGGTAACTATTGGGAAAAAATCCAGCAAAAAACAGCAAAAATCAATTTCATGGTGGTTGATCTGCCCTCCTGAAACAATGCTAAACTCGGCATAACCGAGCAAGCCGCATTGGGAATAGTTGCTTCCGTTCCCCCATCAAAGAGTCAAATTTAACACTCCGCGTGGAGTTACAACAATAAAAAACTAGCCCGAGAGGTTCCTTCGGACGTTGGAGGAAAAAAGAAAGGCAGAAAAAGGCCAGACTTCCTGCCCGCAGAAAGAAGGCGAGGATAAACAAGCAAAGGGCAAAGCTAAAGCAATCATTCTGGCGCCCGTACTAGTTGGCATGCTTTCTTTCCATTCCACAAAGGTGAAGCTCAAGATGAGCAGAAAGGCGAAGATGTTGGCCCCCATTGAAGGGGGATATATTGATCGAGGCATCTCGGGAGAAATAGACCGAGAGGTTATATATTCCATGGCCGCACTACCCGAGGCAAGATCCAACCCCCCTGCCATTGAAATAGACTCCCTCCACAACAGGTAAATCAGCGACCTCAGGCCTAACGATGAGCTCGAGGAAGTGGTAATTGAAATTGTCTATGGCTTAGAACAAGTGAGACGAAACTCACAAGTGTTGTCAATAGTATTGATAATACTAATAACAACACAATTGACACCAATTTAAAAATATAAAATTTAAATGCAGCGGAAATAATAAAAATAAACACAAGAGAATAGATTTTTATCAAGTTATATATATATAAATAAATATATAACTTGATGGGTGTTAGGAGGGCAAGACCTTTCAATAAGTATAAACTTTCGTTACAAGGTCGAAAAGTTCCCTAATGATATTCTATCAAAAGCTTAGTGGAACAACTATTCTAGAACACTCTTTTCACATTCACAACCTATCTAACACTCAGCAACTCTCGAAATATAAAAATATATATGATCACTCTCGAGTGTCGGACAGAGTGTTGCCAACAATGAATAGCAACACTTGAAGAGCTGAATTCTTTTCTTGTGCAAATCTCGATTTCTGAATTGGGTAATTGTTTATGTCGATTCCTTGCACTATTTATAGGACTCCAAAACTTGAAGCCTACTCAAAATGATCAGATAAACAACTAGAGTTTGTTTTCCCCTTTTTAGCTCCATTTTCCTTTTTTGTAGAAGACTTGGTCTTCTTAGGCTTCTCCACCTTGTACTCCAAGTTGTAGCAGCCTTGTACCTCTATCTTCACCTCCCCCTGAATAGCTAAAATATAGCTATTTTACTTGGTCACTAATTAAACATATAAACGTCATGTTTATATGTAATTTTCTCTTCTCATTTGTAAATAACGCCTACCATAGCTCCTTTGACATGTTCAACCTCATATCAAGCAGACTAACAACTGTTATAATATAATTAATTATCACGTTGTTATTTGTGAAAAATACAGTAAGTATTCTGGTTTTGCCAAATCTCAAATGGCAACACCTGTGGCAACAACAGTGGCAACACTGGTATGTGACACAAGGGACAACACACGTTTTCTAACACTAACAATCTCCCCCTTAGTTACGTATTTCTTCACAAAATACAACGTGATGTACCTGCATACATAGTTAGTCATGCTTATAACAATATGTCTCCCCTTTACATAGATCTTCCCCTTAATAATAAACTTCCCTTTAATGTAAGATTTTATTCAAAAATAAAATCAATGTTGTAACATTTTTCCAACATCTAACATTAATAGGATTACCCTTACAATCTCCCCCTTAACAATAAACTTCCCTTTAATGTAAGATTTTATTCAAAAATAAAATCAATGTTGTAACATTTTCCCAACATCTAACATTAATAGGATCAATATCTCAATCTCCCATTCAACACATATATTCCAGCCATATTCATAAATTATCACTTGGCATTACCGGGAATATATGATGCTTAATACGAATCACTATCATCAACATCACTAGTGACCACTCTCCCCCTTTTTCTTAATTTTTTTTTAATTTTTTTTTTTGATTTTTTTTTCATTTTTTCAATAAATAATAACTAAAAATAATTTTAGCAGTATCTATAAAATTGTGTTTTTCAAAATTCAAAAGAAAATGAATTTTTAAAAATAGATATTTCTAAATTACATTTAGTTAGACAAAAGATAAATATTTTTGCTAAAAACCTTTTAAATTTCACAAACTCTAAATCTAAGAAAATAGACTTTTGAAAATTCAAAATTTAATTAACAAAAACAAAAATAGAAAATAAAAAAAATTAATGTAGCATCTACTAATGTGTTACTAGCAATGTTGCGTAACACACAAGGCAACATTTTAAATAAAATCCCCTTGATATTTTTTTTTCAACATATATAACTTATCATTCCTTAGGCAATTTTAAGCAAACTTTACACTTTCTTTATTTACAAGGAAGCATCGTAGTAGCGAGCTCCGTGCCCCGAGTTTTTTTATTAAAGTGTAAAGCTATCTGTAGTAAGTTTTATACCTTTCAAGTAGGGTACACTGCAGTAGCGAGCTCCATGTCCATAATACTTAGTATAAAACAACTACATTATACTCCCGTTTTGGCAAGGAAACATCGTCGTAGCGAACGTCGTGCCCCGAGTTACTTTGGGAGTATTTTAACAAGCTTTGCCTTTTCAAATATCAACAACAACATGAGTGACTTTGTCACTTTAAGCACAAAGGGGTATTTTATAAAAAATGTTAACCTTAAGTATATACACATACTAGAATAAAAAAGTTAGTAAATGCCCCCCATTAGGTTTAAACAATAAATTTTTTTTTTTTAATATCTGTTACACAGTGTTGCTGTCTGTGTTGACAACACAGATGGCAACACTTCGAGACAGCAGTTTTGAGTTTTTTTTTTAAATACCTGAAAATAATAAACGAAACAACAAAAATTAAATAAACATAATATACAACAAAATAATTCAGGAGTTTTTAAACGAAACAAAAACCAAGAGATTTTTTCAAACTAGAAAATCTCTCACGGTTAAAACCTTGAATCATAAAATCATCTTTTAATTCATTAACAACCCTTTTAGATTCAAGTTTAGATACAAAACAAGAATGATTTACCTTAACATATTTTACCACGTCTCAGTAATTTACCGGTTCCTTGTGTCTTGTTTGTATCCCATCGTTTAAATCCCCAATAACTTGACTTATTGGATGATTCTTTTGAATTTTCAAAGGGGGATCCCTCTTCACTGGATCATTAACTCCATTGGAGTTCTTATCATCTTCATTTTCTGCACTTGGACTGATTTCTGGTGTTGTCTCTAGTGTTGCCGTATCAATGACAACACTTGGTCCAACACCAGACTTAACATTTGAGGTAACACTTTCTCTAGCAACTTCTTCAAGTTGTTCAACCCATATTATAGGAGTGTCTACAACTGATTCGCCTGCAATGCTAGCCAAATCATCAAACAAAATATTTCTATACTCTTGAACGATTCTCAATCTCAAATTATACACATGAAATGCAAGACAATTTTGAGAATATCCAAGAAAAATGACCTTGTCACTCTTAGAGTTAAATTTACCTAAATGATTTCGATCATTCAATATGAAACAAACACACCCAAAAACATGGAAGTAATGAACATCAGGTTTCTTCCCATTCAAAATCTCATAGGGTATCATTGTTGTACCAGGTCTTAATAAAACTCTATTAGAAATGTGACAAGCCGTGTTCAACGCTTCAGCCCAAAATCTTTTCGAAATACTTTTGAAAAACATCATGACACGGGCCATTTTTAGTAAAATCCTATTTTTCTTTTCGGCCACCCAATTTTGTTGGAACCTTTTAGAGGTCGAAAATTCATGGTGAATTCCCTTTTTCTCACAAAAAGTGGAAAAAAAAAATTATTAAATTCTTTTCCATGATTAGATCTTATACGAAAAATAGGTAAGCAAAATATATTTTTGATTTTGGAATGTAAGAATTTAAACTTATCAAAAGTTTCAGATTTTTCTTTTAAAAAATAGATCCAAGTAAACCTAGAAAAATCATCCATAATGACATAAGAATACCTCTTACCTCCCAGGCTATCTGCCTCAATTGGACCCATCAAGTCCATGTGCAAAAGTTAAAAACAATGTGTTGTTCCAAAGTGTTGCTCTTGGTGTTGGGCAACACTGTGGGTAACACGGGTTTGTTTACTTTTAAGGCAATCCCCACACACATATTTATCTTTAAAAATTAATTTGGGAATTCCTTTAATAGCATCAAACCTAAAAAGTTTCTCCAAATTTCTGTAATGGAGATATCCCAATTTTTGATGCCACAAATGTGTGTCATCAACCTTGGTTGAATTGCATGCTTGTTGTTCACCAACAACATAGCAATTGTCACTTGATCTGGTTCCTGTCATAACACAAGTGTTAGTATGATCAAAAACTCACAAGTACTCTTTTTTAAATCTTACCTCTAAGTTGTCATCACACAACTGGCTAATATTAATCAAATTAGCCACCAAGCCATTAACGTGCAAGACATTCTTTAAGGCAGGGAATTCGGCAACATCAAGTGTTCCTTTCCCTAGTATCTTGCTCTTTCCTCCACCTCCATAAGACACATATCCTCCTTGAATAGGTTCATATTCTTTCAAGAATATTTTTGTTCCCGTCATATGGCGAGAACAACCACTATCAAAGTACCATGAACCTGAAACCTTAGTCCTCAAAGCAGTATAAACAACATTACATTTCAGATTAGCTTTGGAAAACCAAACCTTTTTTGAAATTCTATTTTTATGGCCTCCTGTGTTGTCTTGAGTGTTGCCATGAGAATTTGGCAACACTTGAGAACTGGACATTTTCTTTTGTAAAATAAAACAATCTGATTTACTGTGTCCAGCTTTGTGACAATATTCACACTCAAGGATATGATCAGACACTTTACTAGAAAAACTACCTATTTCCTTTGCATGCTCTTTTACAAAACTAATATTAGTTTCAACATCAAATAAGGTAGAAGTAATTTTTTCTATTGGAAGGACATTAGGAATAGACTTCAATGTCCAAACATCAATTAATTTGATGCACGGACACAAGAGAGTCTTTATATATAAATAAAGAATAGAAAGTCTCTCTAGAAATGGATTAGCAAGATTCAAAGCCATGACTAAAAGGACCGAACACTTAATGTATCAAGTGCTAGGCTCTGATACCAATTGAAATTGTCTATGGCTTAGAACAAGTGAGACGAAACTCACAAGTGTTGTCAATAGTATTGATAATACTAATAACAACACAATTGACACCAATTCAAAAATAGAAAATTTAAATGCAGCGGAAATAATAAAAATAAACACAAGAGAATAGATTTTTATCAAGTTATATATATATATAAATAAATATATAACTTGATGGGTGCCAGGAGGGCAAGACCTTTCAATAAGTATAAACTTTCGTTATAAGGTCGAAAAGTTTCCTAATGATATTCTATCAAAAGCTTAGTGGAACAACTATTCTAGAACACTCTCTTCACATTCACAACCTATCTAACACTCAGTAACTCTCGAAATATAAAAATATATATGATCGAGTGTCGGACAGAGAGTTGCCAACACTGAATGGCAACACTTGAAGAGATGAATTCTTTTCTTGTGCAAATCTCGATTTCTGAATTGGGTAATTGTTTATGTCGATTCCTTGCACTATTTATAGGACTCCAAAACTTGGAGCCTACTCAAAATGATCAGATAAACAACTAGAGTTTGTTTCCCCCTTTTTAGCTCCATTTTCCTTTTTTTGTAGAAGACTTGGTCTTCTTAGGCTTCTCCACCTTGTACTCCAAGCTGTAGCAGCCTTGTACCTCTATCTTCAGCTCCCCCCGAATAGCTAAATAATAGCTATTTTACTTGGTCACTAATTAAACATATAAACAACATGTTTATATGTACTTTTCTCTTCTCATTTGTAAATAACGCCTACCATAGCTCCTTTGACCTGTTCAACCTTATATCAAGCAGACTAACAACTGTTATAATATAATTAATTATCACGTTATTATTTGTAAAAAAATACAGTAACTATTCTGGTGTTGCCAAATCTCAAATGGCAACACCTGTGGCAACACCAGTGGCAACACTAGTATGTGACACAAGGGACAACACACGTTTTCTAACACTAACAGTAATCAATTTCCACTACCCCAAGCAAACAGTTAAAGTCAGGCTGGAAATTCACCCGGAGGAGAGGAGGATCTTGATAGAATTCCTCCGGAAAAACTGTGACGTGTTCGCATGGAGGACATGCACGGAATTAGCGAGGACGTGATCCTCTACAAAATAAACGATGACCCTACCTTCAAGCGAATACACCAGAAAATGAGGTACTTCTCCCTGGACAAGGAAATAACGATTAAAGAAGAGGTGGAAAAGCTGCTTAAAGCAGGGATAATAAAAGAAATATCTTATCCTAAGTGGCTAGCAAACGTAGTCATGGTCAAAAAGGCCAATGACAAATGGAGGATGTGCATTGATTTCACGGATCTCAACAAAGCATGCCCCAAAGATTGCTTCCCTCTTCCTCGCATTGACCGCTTGGTAGATTCGATAGCCGGGCACAGAGTCCTAAGCTTCATTGATGCATATTCCGGCTATCACCAAATCAAAATGTCTCCCGAAGATGTCTCCTCAGTAGCCTTCATCGCTGCGGGCAAGACGTAATGCTACACAATGATGCCCTTTGGGCTGAAAAACGCATGAGCCACCTACCAACGGATGGTTAATATTGTCTTTAAAGACCAATTGGGCAGAAACCTTGAGGCCTACATTGATGACATGGTCATAAAGACGAGAGAAAACTCCCACGAGCTCGACGTGGAGGAAACTTTCTCTAACTTGCATCGCAACAGCACAAAATTAAACCCCCTGAAATGTGCATTTGTGGTGAAAGCGGGCAAGTTTCTCGGATTCATGGTCAACCAGCGAGGAATTGAAGCTAATCCTGAAAAAATCCAAGCGCTATTGGACATGAAACCTCCTGACTGCGTGAAAGATGTGCAAAAACTAAATGGGGGCATCACCGCATTAGGACGCTTCATCTCGCGGTCTGCAGAGAGATGCCTCAAAACTCTTAAAAGGGGGAAGAAAGCTGACGAATTCGCATGGAACCAGGATTGCGGTCAAGATTTTGAAGAATTGAAGAGATATCTTGGGCAGCCCCCTCTACTCAGCAGCCTGATGCCCGGGGAAGAGATTTTTCTATTTTTAGCAGTTACTGATCTGACAGTAGCTGCTGTTCTTGTAAGGGAGGAAAATAACTCCCAAAAACAAGTTTATTATGTATCTAAGGCACTGTCCGCCGTAGAAGGGCGTTATCTAAATATAGAAAAATTAGCTTACGCCTTGCTTGTATCTGCTAAAAAATTAAGAGCTTACTTTTCTGCACATCCTATAATTGTACTCACTAAGGCCCCACTTAGAAAGGTTTTACATAAACCAGAGTCCTCGGGGAGAATGTTAGCTTGGTCTATAGAGCTCACTGAGTTCCAGATCACCTACTCCCCGAGAAGGACAATCAAAGCGCAGGTCTTAGCTGATTTTGTAGCAGAAACGTCATTTAAGCTAGCGGACAGCGACCTGGGAAAGAGAAAGCGAACAGAGTTATAAGAAGCCCAAGATAGCTCAGAAGCAAAAATTGTACAGCCTAAAGAGCGTCCAGTAAAAGTTTGGACTTTATTCGTGGACGGATCTTCGAGCAAGTTAATGAGTGGAGCGGGCATACTCTTGATCGCGCCCTGCGGGGAGAAATTCAAAAGAGCCTTGAGATTCAAGTTCGAAGCATCGAACAATCAGGCTGGCTGAGTATGAAGCGATTATAGCAGGCATGGAATTGGCCAGAGACCTGGGAGTTCAAAATATTGAAATAAATAGTAACTCTCAGCTCATAGTAAAAAAGGGGGAATATGACACGATCAACCCAGTACTAGTCAAGTACTGCGGTCTAGCCAAAACCCTTCTCAAAATTTCACATACTATGAGCTGAACCAAGTGATGAGAGAGAACAACACAGAAGCTGACCTCCTCTCCAGAATATCCGATCAAGAAGTCATAGACTTAGATACGGACTGCCAGATAGAGTTCACAGAGGGACCTGCTATAGATCGGATTCAGATAAGCAATATTGAGGATCAAGAAAGGGATTGGGTAGATGAAATAAAAGATTACATCGAGAAGGAAACCCTCCCCGAAGATCAAGAAAAGGCTAGAATCATCAATAAGGTGTCCGTGAAATACACCATCCTAGACGGAGTATTATTTTGGCGGTCATACACCAAGCCTTTGCTGAGATGCGTCAAAACTCACATGGTCACCAATTTACTCTATGAGGTCCACGAAGGAGTTTGTGGCGGACATCCTGGTGCTCGCACTCTCTCGAACAAAATTAAATTCCAGGGATTTTATTGGCCGACGATGAGGAGAGATGAAGAAGAGTATGTAAGAAAGTGTGACAAATGCCAACGGTTTGCGGACATCCCTAGACTCCCATCAACAAACCAGACTTCGGTAATACCATCGTGGCCGTTTGATATATGGGGGATCGATTTAATTGGACCATTCCCAACTGCTCGAGAAGGCATTAAGTACGCAGTGGTGGCCGTGGAATATTTTACAAAGTGGACTGAAGCAAAAGCCTTAGCCACTATTTCCGAGGAGAATGTTATAAATTTTGTCCACGATCACATCTGGTGCAGATTTGGGGTTCCCCGAGCAATAGTCTCGGACAATGGCACTCAGTTCTCTACAAAATTCACAGCTGAATGTGAGAGAATGAAAGTACAACATCGCCAGTCCGCAGTGGCTTACCCCCAAGGGAATGGTCAAGCTGAGGCCGCGAACAAGTTAGTCCTCTCTGCCTTAAAGAAAAATTTGGAGGGGCGAGGAGGACGCTGGTTAGATGAGCTGCAAATCGCATTATGGGTTGTCCGCACAACAATCAGAAATTCAACAGGTGAAACTCCTTTCTCACTCACGTATGTGTCAGAGGCAATGGCTCCAGTAGAAGTAGCCTTACCCTCGTACAGAGTCACGTACTTCGATGAGTCTCAAAATGAGGCAAACAGAAGATACGACCTGGACGATCTAGAAGAAAAGAGAATACGGGCAAGTGAAAAAATGGTGAACTACAAGCAAAAAGAGAAGAAGCATCATGATAAGAGAGTGAGTAAGAAAAGTTTTTCAGTTGGAGATTGGGTGTTAAGAAATGTTGAAGTACAAGGAACCCAAACTGGTTTCCACAAACTCTCCTCGAAATGGGAAAGTGCGTACGAGGTTACCCAAATAATCAAATAAGGTACTGTAAGTACCCAAATCCGGATCGTCAAAATCCGTTAGAAGTTAATCGGAATCCGTTAACTGGCCCTTTCCAAGTTAACCGGAACCCGTTAAACTCCCCGTTCTCAAGCCAACGAGACGTCCCGGGACTGCCCCGTGCATCCCAACGTCAAAGTGTACTCAACACACGTTATCACACGTAAAAGTACAGCTTTTTCTGAAAAACGCACTTTTCGGCATTTTCCGGGGGCATTTCGGATATTTTCCGGACAGTTATTTAAAAAAGGGACAAAATCGGGAATAACGGGATGAAAACCCTAGCCTAGGTGAGTCACAGGGGCACGTGTCACACATGCCAAGGCCCTCTAGTCAACATCAATCAGATTTCAAAGTGAAAAGACCAAAATGCCCCTGAGATTGAGTGAGAGTCCGGACGGACTGTTTTACAGAAAATCCAGAATTGCCAACAAGTCCCCCAATTTTCCAAAATACCAGAAAACCTCCCCAAATTGAGGAAAAGTCCGTCTGGACTGTTTTACAATTTCACCCTATAAATACAAGGGCTGTCAAAACATTTCAAAAGAGGAAAAATATTAACCATTTTCACCAAAGCCCACGGCATAAACCATCTATACCCCCTCCTGAGCCCCGTTTTGTCTCGATTTGCATGAAAACCTCATTTTTAAACCAAACACGAACCAAACAAACTCAAAACACCCTTCCAAACACTAAACCGTATCCCGTATACGTCAACCGAGCCAAAAGAGTCAACCCCTAGCCATAGGTAACACTCTCTCTCCCTAAACACTCGTTCCGTTTCGGTTTACGCGTCAAACGCTATAACCGCTTCGATCGAAATCATTGAAATGTAGACGTACCGCCGTCTACGGGGTCCGATACGTTTTAGTCTAAGATCCTCTTCTCTCGCGTAAGAGAAGTAATCTCGGGTTAAAACGGCGTTCCGGCCCCGTTCTTTACTTTTACGTCATTAACAGTCCGGATCGTTTGATCTGTCAATTCGTAACTTTACAGTCCGAACCGTTTGGTTCGTGATAGTCATTTACAAAGTCCGAATCGTTTGATCCGTCGATATTGTCATTTAAATTACGCAACTTTACAAGTCCGAGCCGTTTGGCTCGTTGATCGCACCTTTAATGTCCGGATCATTTAATTCCGTTGATACCACATTTTAAATACTGTCATTTACAAGTCTGAGCCGTTTGGCTCGTGATAGTATTTACTTATCAAAGTCCGAGTCACTAAACGATTCGTTGATCGCATCTCATTTAATGTTTTTTTCATAAAATCACTAACAATGTAAATGCCCGGTTCAAAACCGGAGTTCGTCATTCGAACTCTCTTTCAAAACGCGCAAAAGTGACGTTTGGGATTCAAACGATCATTTTTAACTCAAAACCCGACGTTTGACATTCAAACGCTCTTTTCTTAAAAGTCAACATTTGACACTTAAGCTAAAGATTCAAACTCGTCACTCGCACTTCTTTTCCTAAAAAATTTCAAAACCGACGTTTGTCATTCAAACGCTCGCTTTTTCCCAAGAATCATAAAATCAATATTTTACATTCAAACCAAGATTAAGCTTGTCATTCAAGCCCCCATTTTCAAAATGCAAACACACACACACACACACAATTTCGAGAAAGGCAGAAAGACTCGTCATACGAGGCGTTTCGGGTGATCTCAAAATACTCTTCCCGAAACGTAACGTGACCTCCGAATCTAACAATCTCCGGTACTAAAAGCTATTTCCAAAGTTTGGGCTCAAAATAAAAAATGACACTTTTTCCAAAGCCATTTCCAAAGTTTGGGCTCAAAATACAAAACGACACTTTTTCCAAAGCCATTTCCAAAGTTTTGGCTCAAAATACAAAACGACACTTTTTCCAAAGCCATTTTAAACGTTTGGGATCAAAATACAAAACCGCGTGGCGACTCCTCTCCTTCCCGAAAGCGAGGTCCCAAACATCCGCGAAAGACAACCGCCTCGCGCGCAGCCCCGCGCGATCCGGGTAATTTCAGTTGGCGACTCCGCTGGGGACTTGGATACTTTTTCAAAACTACCGTCGTTTTCAAAAAGCATTTCGTGGGTCAAACTTTTGTTTACCCTTCCTCGTTTTTGTGTGCGTGTGTTGGTCAAAACCTCGAACAGTTTTCAAAAAAAGTGTTGCATTTTTCATCTAAAATCATAACCTGTTCGTGCATTCCCGTTCATACTTGATTTTCATGTTACATTTTGAGCTGCGCATAAATTATTTAAAACACATTCTGAAAATCTCTGTTTTACTCAGAAAAATAATTTAGTAACCGCACACTACTTGCACTGCTGCCTCGGTACACCGCACGCTACGTGCACTTGCTGCCTCGGTACACTGCACACTACGACCCGTAACCCGGGATGACCGTTCAGTTGCAGCTCGATTGGTCTGCCAAAAACCTTTCGAGCGTGCACGGGGTCATCCCAAACAACCCATCCTAGCCCGTGTAAGCCATGCACTCTTTGTGTCACACTTCGTCCAAGACCCCGGTTGGTTTTTGGCTTAGTACGTGTCATAAAGCCCAAGTGTATGTTTTTTACGCTGGTTCCCCTCACAAGTCAAACTTAAAAGTTGAGACTAAAGGTCGTTCCCGACCCGAAGTCTTAAACTTTTCAGCTTTGACTTTGACGCGGAGCCTTGTCGAAAAACATACCCGAAGGTTCAATGTGACACCGTGTCACCAAACCCTCAACGATTTCTGCCTTAACTTAAGGATGTTGACTTGACCGTGGCCCGCGTGTTACATACGTTGGAAGTTTGCGTGACCAGCTAGCCTTAAGTTCACTTTTTTCCTTTTTTGGTGGAACTCGCTTGCCTTATAGGACCCTCGCTCGAGATTGTCCATCCCGGGAAGACGATTTATAGGTGAAAAACGAGGGGCTTATAAACGTGGTGACGAGATCCACTGATTAGAGCCTTAGGTTAGTTGCGAAAAAGAAGACACGATCTTTTCCAACCGATTGGGACTCTGAGAAAATACGTTTTAAGTAAACATTAATCTGTAATTGCACATTGCACTAGCCCGAAACCCTGAGCCAAATACCCTTTCTGAAGCCTAAACCCTGCCTTTCGTTCCCTATAGCGAGCAGAAAGTGGTTTAGAATTCCGGGTCAGCGCCTCGCCAGAGTCACAGCTACGGCAGCGTCAGACAGTTTTTCGGTTCCCTCAGTTCCTTCAGCCAGACTCTCCAACATGTCAAGCTCACCGAGAAATCGTGATGGGAACGAAACCCCACCACTGGTAACATATATGACATTGGAAGAAGCCATCCGGGCTTGTGAGGTTCACAAAAGGCAGAAAGAAGATCAGCAGAATTTTGTGGTACAGCTTTTGAATGAGCGAGGTATAGCAGCTATCCCCCAGCCAGACGGTACTTTCATTCTGATCGAGGACGACGAGCCTCCCCAATCAACTCCTCAAACCTTCAATCAGGTTCCTCCCCCGCCAACTTACGGGATGCCTTCGAACCAAGGAAACAGCCGACCTAGGCTTCATGTTGTCACCTCTCAAGGCACCCCTGTCATATACGGCCAAGCCAGTACTACTCCCATCACTCTGTACAACCAGCGCACCGCTGGACCATCTCAAACAGATGTCAATATCCTCCAATACCCTCCCGAGTTCAACCCATTGCCTATACACGAACCCCAAAACACCAGGACAAACCCTGATACAGTCCAGAAAAGGACCCCATATATCCACAAATATCAAGCCTCCCACCTCCAATTACTGCCGCTCATATGGCAGCACCCGGCGCCGAGCCACAAAGTCCACCACTGGACCCAGTCCTAGCCTAGATGGTTGAACAGATGAAAGACCTGAAAGCCAGCATAAGCAGCTCAAAGCAAGAAACGCTCAGATTCACAGATTCGGGAATGGTCACGCCTCTCCCTGCCAAGTTCAGAATGTCGGAGATGGACTGATTCGATGGAACAGAATGTCTACAGACGCATGTTGACACCTACGTTCTCGGCATGAGAGCGAAAGGAGCAACCCTTCAGCAAATGGCCTATCACTTCTAGCATACGCTCAAGAGTTCATCGTTACGATGGTTCCTAAGGGTCAAGCCTGCAGATCGCCATACCTGGGATCAAATCAGCATTATCTTCCTAGAGCGGTACAGATCCAACCTAGAGTGGGAAACAAGTCATGGGGACTTAATTACCATCGAGCAGAAAGCAGATGAAAGCGTCGGGGAATTCTACAAGAGGTGGAGTTGGAAACTCTTCAAGATTATGGAGCCACTCTCCAAGGATGAACATATGCGGATTTTCAAGTCCTGCTTGAGGCCGTCCATCAGAACGCTCATCAGCCATCACTTCTTCCCAGATCTCCGAGCCATGGTCAATGCCGGCTCACAGTTTGAAGAGGATCTCAAGGAAAAACTGGCCACGGTACAGCCGTACAGATACAGATCAGCAGCTACATTCAATCCCGCACTGGCCCCCGGCAAAAGGAAAGATATGTCTATCAACTACATCCATCAGGGACAGCAGTCGGGCAACAGAAACCCAGTCCCGCAAAGCAAAAACTCCACCCCGAAGCAGCCTTTCATGCACTTCGACAAGTTGGACATGCCGCTGAGTAAGATACTCAAAGGGTTGATCAAAGAAGGCCTCCTCAAGCCTGTTGAAAATTACAAGCCCAAGAATCCCATAGTCAACTGTAAGTGTCCCAATCTGAACCGCCAATCTTCCTTCAGCCCAATTTAACGCTTTCCACGTCAAATAAACATTCAAGGGCATTTTGGTCACTTCCCAAGGCAATTTAAACAAGGAAGGACCTTAAAGGAATAACAAAAATGGATTGGATCTCACTGGAAAGAGTAATTTCCAAGAAATTGACCAACTTTTAATTAATTGCAAACAGCCAAAACTGCTTTTCTGCAAATTCAAGCACGCCTACATTCCAATCCGCGCGGACAAGAATGAGACTCAGTCTCATCCGCGCGGACATCATTGAAACCTAATCCAAATTTTTATAAATTCAACCCTTCTCTCTCGGTTTAGACAACAACAAACACCATTCCCTCAAGCATTATGCCGAAATCCCACCTCAAAACAGCCTTAAACACTCCCACAACTCCAATTTAACACCAAATCCAACCTCAAATCCACTACCAAATCACTTCTAAGCCTTGAAATCCTTCAAACTCCAAACCAAGGAAGATATGGTGTCACCATTGGTAAAACCCTCCTTCTTTTCCACTAAACTTATTCTTTGTTCAAGCATCATTTTCATTAAATCTTGTTTATCTACTTGTTTCATTCACTTGTTGCTTAATTAATTGTTGATCCCAACTCCCCTAGTCCTTGGATATAGGAAGATCTCCATGGAGTTCATCTCCATGGATGATCTTCCATGAAGATTACATCTCTTCTTATGTTACTCCCTAATGTCCTTTGTTTTTACATGAACTTGCCTACTTGACCTAAAATGTGGTCATCTTGGAATCAATTTCAATGGATGATCATTTAAAATGGTCTAATTTGTTTACTTCCTTGTAAATACTTTTCCCTAGTCTAAGATGTTCACCTTGGAACCATTTCCATGGATGAACGTCCTTAAGACTCACAAATTAGGTCACACAAGATGTATGAGATACACTTGAGTATAGATCTCAAGAATGGTCATCTCAATGATCACCTTAGAAGATCTTCCTCTAAAAGTTGATACATCTTGACCTACTTCTTATTTTATCAAATTTACTTTCATGTTAAACCCCCATCCCAAGCAAATGAAATGCTTTTAAGTCCTAATGTACCCTAATGATGGCTTGATATAGTAGATCGCCACTAATCATGTTTAGTGATCACTAATCAAAGCCTAAGGAAAGTGGGGACAAGCATGGATGCAAAATCCAAAAATGTTTTTATTTAACATTTTCTGTTGCAAACTCGAGTTCTGATTCTGTAACTCCAGTTGACATTCCTCGAAATTACGAGAATCGGATCGAAAAACGCCAAAAAGAAATTTTACTGTCCTATCCGCGCGGACAGGATTGATCCTCGTTCTGGTTCGCGCGGACATGAATGTCATGGACAGATATTTTTGTTTTCAGTCCTTTTTTCACTCACAGATGCACAATGTTTTGATTAATTTCAGTTTTGTCCAGTTAAATTATTTATTTCCAGAAAATCCCTTTTGCAAAATACACACACACACACACACATACAAATGGTTTCAAGTTTGGAAGACTCGTTTTACGAGGCATTCCGGGTGAACGTGCTAATCGTTCTTCCCGGAGTGTAACGTGACCTCCGAACTCACTTCTCTCATTTTCGGGCATTTTTTAAAGTTTTGGCCCTAAACTAAAAACGGCGTGGCGACTCCGTTGGTTTTTCAAATAAAAATCGGGTACATCATCACAGTGACGACTCCGTTGGGGATTTAAAATAAGCTTTATCTTTTTTTTAAAAAAAAAAAATATAATATAAAAAAAATAAAAAAAATGGTATTTGGTATATAGGTGGAAACCATTAAGCTTCTCGTACCGCTTCCTAACCCGAGGCTTGGGATAAATTATGGTCTAACAAAGTCACGTACCGGTATCATTTTATAAAAAAAAAAAGCTTTTGTGGGTCAAACTTCCGTCCCGGGACTTGAAACCGTTTGTATGTGTGTGTGTGTGCTTGTTTCCCCATTTTTGCGTTGATTTGACCGTCCCAGAAAAGTCAAAATTTTGACTGTCGGACCCGTTTCCTTAACTATTTGAATTTTGTGCTTATGTGTTCATTTGCTTTCAAAAAAAAAAAAACAAAAGAAATTTTTTCGAAAATATTTTCATAAAAAAAATTTCAAAAAAAAAAATCCAAAAAAAAAATCATTTTCAAAATTTTTTGCATGCATCATGCTCTTAAAACACGTGTGAAAATTTCTATTTTACTCAGAAAAAGAAGATAGACTCTCCGCACACTACGCGCACTTGACCTTACACTGCACACTACGTCCTTAACGCGGAAAAATCCCAGTAGCAGCCCGTTTGGCCTTACTACGCCTCTCGGTGCGAGCACGGGACTACCCAAACATCCCTTGGAGCCTTGTGTCGACCATGCACTTGTCCGTGACACACTTTGTCCGAGACCCGGTTGGTTTTTAGTTTGGTCCGTGTCATGCCCTGTCTATGTATACACCGTACCAGTCAAACCTTAATCGGCACGCCAAGTCAATATCTTTCGGAGACTATAATCAGTCGAAGTCATGCCGATTTTCTGTCACGGACTTTGACCAGATCTTGACTGGCGCCTTGACTTTGACTTTGACTTGCGCAACTTATGCACCGACTCCCGGCATGAAATTGAGTCTTCAAGGATTAACCATTATGCCATGTCTAATTACGGCCTAACTGACGACGGGTCATGATCAATTATGGACATTTATCAGCTAAGGCCATGCCGCCTTTTCGTCGAGCCCCTCAACATGATCTTGACCTTTGACGTCAGCTTTGCCCGTAATTTACATCGAATACGCGTTAAGACTTGATTACTCGCCAGACTTTAGGATCATTTTTCTTTTCGGTCGATGGGACCTGCTTTCCCTACAGAACCCTTGTTCGAGGTTACAGGTTGAGGGTCTGCAGCGTAGTGATGGGGCCCACTGATCCAGGACTTAGAGTAGTTTGCGAAAAAGAAGAGCAATATTTTCCAACCGCTTAGGTTTTAATAAAACACGTTTTAAGTAAACAAGAACAAATAACAGCATGTTGCATGAGCCTTGAGCCCAAACACCTACCCTCCTTCATTCCCAAATATCTGAACCCTCGTGTCTTTCCCCCGCAGCTCCTCACAAAGCTTGGTTTCGGGCACCGGGTCACCGTCTGATCAGTTGGGAAGAATCAAGCGCATCGTCAGCTTCACTGTTTGTTTCGACTCTGATTTTCAAAATGTCTGCATCAGCTGGTAACGATGGGGACAACATCACTCCGCCTCCCAGGACTCCCCAGACCGAACAGCAGTGGAATCAGTTGGCTGAACAAATGAGACTGCGACAGGAAGCACAGATGAATAGCCTTCTGGAGGCTATTAGGAGCCATGGTTTGGCTGCCAATCTCAATCCCGATGGCACTTTCACCGTGGAAGAGGAGGAGGACCCCAATCCCACTCTTGGTCGCCCTGAATACTCCAGCATGCCACCACCAACCTCCTATGGTATCACTACCGAGGCCCATGCTTCTCGATTTATGGGTCAGCCAGCTCCTCAACCTTAGACTACTGGACCCATCCAGTCTGGCGGGACAAGCCAGTTCGCAGTTCCTCAGTGGAGACAAAGTCAGCACGGGATGTCTTCCCATGGTTGGGGGTACCTCGGAATGCCGCAGCAAGTTGGGATCCCACCTCAGTTTGGAACCGATCAGTCCGGACCTTCACAGCAACAGTTCAGGGTACCACAGCAACAGTTCGGAATGCCGCTACCACAGTTTGGTCTAGGGCAACAGTCAGGAGTCCCGCCTCAGAATGATGTTGGTTCAGCTGCTCCTAATACCTCGCCAGCCTCCACAAACCCATTTCTCACTCAAGGACCAATGGGCCAGCAAGCCCCTATCCCAATTTCATCAGAATCACCAGGACCACAGTACCCTCCCGGTTATACACCCTCGCCACAGCCAGGCATGCAGTTCAACAACCAGGGACCACAGCCCGCATTTAAGCCTACTTATGAGTCTCACCCCGGGAACCCAAGCTACCCGGCCACTTCAGGTCTACCACCACTCTCTCTGCCCATTGGAAGCCAACAGCAAGCCGCTGGGTTCTATCCCTTTGCCCAGGCTCCTACCTACACTCCCCAGGGTAATTTGGGCCAAGGACAGGCTTTCACCTATGTCCCCGGACCGGCCATTCCTTCTACCAGTGCACCACCAACGGATAATCCTCTCCCTAGCTCAAATGTCGGCTTTGGCATTCCTGCCTCGCCATTGGACCCTCATCTGGCCTGGTTTATGGAGCAGCACAAAGAAATGAAGGCATAACTTGCTGAATTGACTGTCAAAAAGAACACTTCTCTTCGGCCTACAGATCCCGATTCGATTGTACCCCTGCCTCACAAGTTCGTGATGCCCAATCTCGACTTGTTTGACGGGAGTGCGTGCCCTAAAACTCACTTGGACACCTATACTTTGGCAATGAAAGCTAAGGGATGCACAAACCAGCAGTTGGCCGACTAATTCAGTCTCTCTTTGAAGTCAGGAGCTTTGAAATGGTTCTTTCGATTGAAGCCTGAAGCTAGGGCTACTTGGGAACAGATTACCAGTACTTTCACAGATAAGTATAAAGCCAACTTGGAATGGGAGACAAACAGAGTTGACCTATAGACAACGATGCAGCGCCCTGATGAGAATATTAGGGATTTTTATAAAAGGTGGAACTTGAAGCTCAGTGAAATGGCCATCCCTCCCTCTGACGAGGAGCAGTTAGACATCTTCCAGTCATGCTTGAAGCCGCATTTAAGAACCTCACTTAGCAATTTCCCCTATCCGGATCTGCGGGCAATGGTCAATTCCGGGGCTAAATTTGAGAGGGCTTACAATCAACAGCAAGTTGTTGCACCTACTTACAGATACCGGGCTTCTTCCACCTCCAACATGACTCCTGCCCAGCCCTATGCGGGACAGGACTGTAACAATGCCACTTCCTTTGTTCCCAAGAAATCTGATGCATCCAGACCCCGGCTCCAAGGCTTGGGAAACTTTGGGATGCCTTTGAGTGATATCCTCAGAGGTTTGGTAAAAGAAGGTTTGCTCCGGCCTTTAGATAATTATCAGCCTAGAGACCCCAATGCTCCTTTGGATACCTCCAAGCATTGTGCCTTTCATCAGTACCATGGGCACCTGACAGATGATTGCGTCCCCCTGAAAAGGGCAATCCAAGGTTTGATAGAGCAAGGAAAGTTAGAAGCCCCCGAGGGTCCTAATACAGTCAAAAATCCTTTTCCAAGGAACCATAACCAAGTGAACATGATTGAAATCGGAGAGCCTTCGCATGCCAAGGAAAATGTGGAAACTGGTGAAGATCCCCAGATGATTAATCTCGAATCCGGATTTGAGAATGATGGACAGACCTATCCTCCCGAGATCCCTCAGACAGAGCAGCATTGGATCCAGTTGGTAGAGCAGCTGAGACTGCGACATGGAGCACAAATTGACGACCTTCTGGAGGCCTTCAGGAGCCATGGTTTGGCCGCCAGTCCCAATCCCGATGGCACTTTTACCGTGAAGAAGGAAGAAAATCCTCCTCCCACTCTCAATCGTCCCGGATATGTCAGGATGCCACCACCAGCTTCCTATGTCACCACCGCCGAAACTCCTGCCCGTCGACTTACAGGCCAGCTAGCCCCCAAACAGCAGTTCAAAGTGCCGCCATCCCAACAGCAGTCAGGGATGGAGAAATTCGGCATGCCTCAGCAGCCGTCAGGTGTCCCCTCTCAGAATGATACCGGTCCTGCAGATATCAGTAGAGGGAATGAAGGTTTGAAAACAATGGAGGAAATGTGGTTAGCCATCAGGGCTCTCGAGGAATGCCAGAATGAACAGCAGGCCTGGATCGAAGAGGCCACACGTCATTTCGGAACATTGGCAATCCCCCAACTGACTGGGGCTCCCCTGAAGGACAAATACGTGCCTGTTCCCCCGGCTTCTAATGCCTCTCGTTACTCGGCGGAATCCAACCATTTGCTTCCAAGCAAGCCCAGCAGCAAATCTCCTCAATCTAGCTCAACTCAGAACCATCCTAGCACAGCTCGGCCTGAAACCCCGAATTCACCCCCAACTGTTGAGCACATTTGGTGGGATATCTGTGACTGCCCCGACTGCCTCGAGAGGGACTATCAAGATTGGATAAACGAAGATCGTCCTCCCAAAAAGAAGAAAGCCTCTTCCCAGCAAAAGTTGAAAGAAAAATTCGAAGCTGGTGATACCAGTGTGGGGATACTCGGGGAACCTTCAGGAGGATTTGACTACTATGTCATTTACTCTAATGAGCCTAAGGTCCCTTCCTCCACGAAATCGCAGCACAGATGACTGAGCCCTTTTGAGGCCCAAAATTCAAGTACCAATGAATAGTCTTTTAGTCAACCTTTGTAGGCTCTAGTATTTTTCTCTTTCACCTAAGTCCTTCCTGGACATTTGTCGTTGTAGTCCATTTTATACATAGTAGTTAAATGTCTAACTTTTATATAAGTCTTTTTTCTTTTCTTGCTAGACTCGAGACATCACTTGCACACCCACGTTACACTTAATTGAAATGGTTTTATCCTAGATGATCACTTGTGCTGCTCAACCACTAATTCTTTGAAATGATTAATATTTAAATTAATCGGAGTGAGAAAATCAATTGATATCCTTCTCAAATTGGGGCTTACCAACTCCCCATCTTGCATCTCATATGCTCACATCCCTTTCATCATCCTCATCATTTCGTTGCTCGATGAATTTGCATGGATCTTTTCTCATTTAAAGCTTAAGCAAGCAATGAAGACTTAATTTCCTTTAGGTCACCCGGTAGGGATTGTGGTTGAAGCCGTTCACCCGTAGGGAAAACCTGTACCTCACCCTCACCAAACAATACCTTTTCATTTCAAGATCGGCGTGTTTTGAAACCCGGTTTAGCCATCATTTTTGCTCCATGCTAAGAGAAGTCCACGGCGATGCGCAAAATATCTCAAGCCATGAAGGAAGGACAAAAATAATCCTCAACTCCTGAGGAGGCCTTCCAAGTTATCAAAAAAAAGGAGAAAATGATTTTAAATCCTCACAATTCAGCAAGAATCCTCAACTCCTCAGGAGGCCTTCCAAGTTATCAAAAAAAAAAAAAAAACAAAGGAGAAAAGGATTTTAAATCCTCACAATTCAGCAAGAATCCTCAACTCCTCAGGAGGCCTTCCAAGTTATCAAAAAAAAAAGGGGGGGGGGAAAGGATTTTAAATCCTCACAAATCAGCAAGAATCCTCAGGAGGCTTTTCAAAAGAAGGACTTTAGATCCTCACCTTTCAGCAAAAATCCCCGACTTCTCAAGAGGCTCCCCAATGATCAAAAAGGAGCCCGAACTTTCACAAGATTTGCAAAAGTTCTCGATAGCTTGGACTTCCTCTCACCATTACCTTAAATCAATCCCAAGCCATCCTCTCGATTTTAGAGGATACTCCCATTTTCTTAATCAATTCCAAGCCATCCTCTCGATTTTAGAGGATACTCCCATTTCCTTAATCAATCCCAAGCCATCCTCTCGCTTTTAGAGGATATTCCCATTACCATTACCCTTGCCTTTGGCCAAAGTCAAAATCTGACCTCTCATTCTTAGAGGCAATCAATCTTCCTCGCCGTAGATTTCCTAAACACATCCCTGCAAGCCAACCTCTCATCTTTAGAGGCTTAGTCAGCAAAAAGCCCAACTGACCTCTCATCTTAAGAGGTCATGATATCCTAAATCATCCGATGGCCGATCGAAACCCGGAAACCCAGCTACAGTCCCTACCGGATAGTAATTTCATTCTAATATCTTCGAGAGCTAAATCAAATTAATGCTTCATTGCTTGCTTAAATTGGAATCTATCCCATCCTGGTTCAAAATTATCGATCTAAGATTGTGCAAATTCAGTCCATCCATTTGACACTTCATGTGAGCATATTTCATTTCTATTCGCAAACACTTGCCGTGGATGTCCCACTGGGGCTTCGCATCCGTGTCTTTCGACGACGCTCCAGGAGGATATGTTTTTCAATCCTCCAAATCCTCAAAATCCTCAAAGGTCCTCATATCCGCAAATTTCAATATTCGTTCTCTTTTCAACCGGGATAAGCCCAAACTACGGTGACATGAGCTCCTCACAATGAGGGGAACGTAGGCAACCATAACCGGTCCGGTCGAAATCACAAACAAATCTCAAAAAAAAAAAATCCGGTCTCATCAAGGACCGTCCCTATACACTTTCCGTCCTTCCGAGCTTGATTCTCGATATCAGTTGGTTTTCTCCTTGTGATTAATCAAAATATTTGTTCATATCATATTTAGTGTTTGAATAACCCGAACATCAATAAAGGGTTTTAAGCAGCCTTGTGATCATCATGAATAAGACAAGTTTTCATGTGTCTCGACAAGTCTTCTCTCTCTCCATCATAGGAAAATAGAGCCAAACACTCTCTTTCTGTCAGCAGGGGCTTCCATACACTTTTCCACACCTTGTGATGCTTATACTCTCTCAAAAGAGTCAAACCTAAAGCGAGTGTGTATACACAAAATCGGGATTCATTCCCACATTTCAAAAAATGTGCCCCTGCACGTAAACATTTCTGAGTCTTGTCCATTGATTGATTGACTAAAGTTTGAAATGATGGGTTGCCTCCGTGGCCACAAGAGGACTCTGTCTGCAATAGGGATGCATTGAATATCTCCAAGATGGGGCTTTTGTTAAGATGTTCTCTCAGGCTCTATTTACCAGATTCCCTTCGGGTTTGCTTTGCATCATCAACTGGGGCTTCGCCATGGTCACCTCATCAAGATCTGGGACTTCGCCTAGTCATCTCTTCAAAACCAGGGCATTCTCTGCACGTTCTCTGCTGCTTGCCGTCTCGGGTGCATGACACACCTTATTCTCCCCAGCAACAACTCAATCTGCTGCAATTTGTACTCCCGGGAGCATCCCCTACTTGCCTAGACTGCACTATATCATCCATCACTCATACATTTCCCCACCTCATGGGAGAGGGTTCACCCCGCCATACATAAACACATACAAACCCTCTCACCACCATGTATCCCCACAAAAATCTCCCAAGGGCTCATGTAGCATGCACAAAACTTGAATCAATAGGAACAATCCTAAGTGATTGAAGAACATAAATCATAATTTCCCCGCCAAAAGCTTAGGCTAAGTGCATCTCCAAATAGTCTCCCTCAGGTACAAAACCTCGACTTAGGTTCATACTCCTGAACTAAGTCCCCATTTAGGTTCATACTCCTGAACCAAACCTCGACTTAGGATCATACTCCTGAACTAAGTCCCCATTTAGGTTCATACTCCTGAACCAAACCTCAACTTAGGTTCATACTCCTGAACTAAGTCCCCATTTAGGTTCATACTCCTGAACCAAACCTCAACTTAGGTTCATACTCCTGAACTAAGTTCCCATTTAGGTTCATACTCCTGAACCAAACCTCAACTTAGGTTCATACTCCTGAACTAAGTCCCCCATTTAGGTTCATACTCCTGAACTAAACCTCAACTTAGGTTCATCTCCGATGAAAGTTAACGGAATCCCGTTTCTTTCCTCGTTTTCACTAACGACAGTGAAACGTAAGCCCGTTTTCTCCGACAAAAGTTAACGAAATCCTGTTTCTTTCCTCGTTTCCATCCACGGCAGCAAACGTAAGACCGATCCCTTCAAATGAAGTCCACCAAAGGAGTGTCTATCCCCACAGAGTCCATCCTCAACATAAGGACACGAACCATCAAAGGAGATCGTTTCAAAAAAAGCTGATACCTCCGGATCATCATTCACCAAGGCTTGAGGCACCTAAATGCCATCACTAAGGCTTGAGGCACCTAAATGCTATAACCAAGGTTTGAGGCACCTAAATGCCATCACTAAGGCTTGAGGCACCTAAACGCTATCACCAAGGTTTGAGGCACCTAAACGCCATCACTAAGGCTTGAGGCAACTAAACGCTATCACTAAGGTTTGAGGCACCTAAACGCCATCACTAAGGTTCGAGGCACCTAAACGCCATCATTAAGGCTTGAGGCACCTAAACTCTATCATTAAGGTTCAAGGCACCTAAACGCCATCACTAAGGCTTGAGGCACCTAAACGCTATCACCAAGGCTTGAGGCACCTAAACGCTATCACTAAGGTTCGAGGCACCTAAATGCCATCATTAAGGCTTGAGGCACCTAAACGCTATCATTAAGGCTTGAGGTACCTAAACGCCATCACTAAGGCTTGCGGCGCCTATACGCTATCACTAAGGCTTGAGGCGCC
Organism: Adenophora triphylla var. japonica; assembly: GCA_022495995.1. Lineage (NCBI taxonomy): Eukaryota > Viridiplantae > Streptophyta > Magnoliopsida > Asterales > Campanulaceae > Adenophora > Adenophora triphylla. The sequence goes on from JAFEMH010000487.1 coordinate 742,076, forward strand.
TAAACGCTATCACTAAGGCTTGAGGCACCTAAACGCTATCACTAAGGCTTGAGGCACCTAAACTCCATCACTAAGGCTTGAGGCACCTAAACGCTATCACTTCGGTTTCAACACAAAATACGAGGAAAGTGATGAACCACAATCATCCTCTGATTCGACAAATCAAAGTCATTACCAGGTTGACACCCTAAAATAGTCGAAAAACCCGAACTACGACTGGCTTGATTCCTCTTAAGGATACGTAGGTAGCCTACCATAGGTTCAGCCATCAGGCCAAAATGGTCATTCCTTTCCCCAACGGTCCGACCAAAATGGTCACCCTCTTCTCCCCAGCAGATTGGGACCTCACTTTTATCGACGACCCCACTTCCTCCGAAAGTGCCATCGCCGAGGGGCTACTGTAAGTGTCCCAATCTGAACCGCCAATGTTCCTTCAGCCCAATTTAACGTTTTCCACATCAAATAAACATTCAAGGGCATTTTGGTCACTTCCCAAGGCAATTTAAATAAGGAAGGACCTTAAAGGAACAACAAAAATGGATTGGATCTTGCTGGAAAGAGTAATTTCCAAGAAATTGACCAACTTTTAATTAATTGCAAACAGCCAAAACTGCTTTTCTGCAAATTCAAGCACGCCTACATTCCAATCCGCGCGGACAAGAATGAGACTCAGTCTCATCCGCGCGGACATCATTGAAACCTAATCCAGCTTATAAATTCAACCCTTCTCTCTCAGTTTAGACAACAACAAACACCATTCCCTACTGTTACTATGCCGAAATCCCACCTCAAAACAGCCTTAAACACTCCCACAACTCCAATTTAACACCAAATCCAACCTCAAATCCACTACCAAATCACTTCTAAGCCTTGAAATCCTTCAAACTCCAAACCAAGGAAGATATGGTGTCACCATTGGTAAAACCCTCCTTCTTTTCCACTAAACTTATTCTTTGTTCAAGCATCATTTTCATTAAATCTTGTTTATCTACTTGTTTCATTCACTTGTTGCTTAATTAATTGTTGATCCCAACTCCCCTAGTCCTTGGATATAGGAAGATCTCCATGGAGTTCATCTCCATGGATGATCTTCCATGAAGATTACATCTCTTCTTATGTTACTCCCTAATGTCCTTTGTTTTTACATGAACTTGCCTACTTGACCTAAAATGTGGTCATCTTGGAATCAATTTCAATGGATGATCATTTAAAATGGTCTAATTTGTTTACTTCCTTGTAAATACTTTTCCCTAGTCTAAGATGTTCACCTTGGAACCATTTCCATGGATGAACATCCTTAAGACTCACAAATTAGGTCACACAAGATGTATGAGATACACTTGAGTATAGATCTCAAAAATGGTCATCTCAATGATCACCTTAGAAGATCTTCCTCTAAAAGTTGATACATCTTGACCTACTTATTATTTTATAAAATTTACTTTCATGTTAAACCCCCATCCCAAGCAAATGAAATGCTTTTAAGTCCCAATGTACCCTAATGATGGCTTGATATAGTAGATCACCACTAATCATGTTTAGTGATCACTAATCAAAGCTTAAGGAAAGTGGGGACAAGCATGGATGCAAAATCCAAAAATGTTTTTATTTAACATTTTCTGTTGCAAACTCCAGTTCTGATTCTGTAACTCCAGTTGACATTCTGGAAATTACAGAATCGGGCTAGAAAAAAAAAGTCAAAAGAAATTTTACTGTCCTATCCGTGCGGACAGGATTGATCCTCGTTCTGGTCCGTGCGGACATGAATGTCATGGACAAATATTTTTGTTTCCAGTCCTTTTTTCACTCACAGAAGCACAATATTTTGATTAATTTCAGTTTTGTCCAGTTAAATTATTTATTTCCAGAAAATCCCTTTTGCAAAACACACACACACACATACAAATGGTTTCAAGTTTGGAAGACTCGTTTTACGAGGCATTCCGGATGAACGTGATAATCGTTCTTCCCGGAGTGTAACGTGACCTTCGAACTCACTTCTCTCATTTTCGGGCATTTTTCAAAGTTTTGGCCCTAAACTAAAAAAGGCGTGGCGACCCCGTTGATTTTCAAAAAAAAATCGGGTACAACATCACATCAACGCTGATAAAAGCAAGTACTGTGCCTTCCACCAGTATCATGGCCACACCACTGACAATTGCGTGGGGTTACGTTATGAAATCCAGAATTTGATAGAGGAAGGAAAATTGGAGCGTCCCCGTTGTGAATGTGGTGCCCAAGATAAGCGGCTCCCTAAATCTTTTTGTTTATTTTATTGGAACCACTTTCTCGTGTAAAGGGGATCACCGCCTCACATCAGTTTGGAAACGTCCGGTTTAAATTGAAAAACGGAGTCGCCACGCCATTTTGATTTCCTCAAAACTTTGAAAAAAAGGATTTGGGTCCGGAGGTTAAGTTACCCTTTGGGAAGAACGGATCGTCGTTCACCCAAAGAGCCTTGCCGAAGCAAGTCTTCCAGGATCCACTTTTCATACTTGCCTTAGTGTTTTCATGTGTGGGATGTGTGTTTTGAAAAAGGGGGAATGTACCAAGTGGTCTTTCGGACGTATAAACCATGAGTTGGTTATCGCTTGGGATTCCTTGGATTTTTATGTAGTAGGGACTTTGGTCCCATTCTCATCTTGAACTTGTGATCATCATGATGAGACCTTGGGTCACATGTGATCAAAATAGGGACACCGTTTTTAGAGTCCAAGGATGAGACTCTTTAGAAAGGAATGACCTTTGCCTATCAATCCTACATATTGAGACGATTTGTATTTTTTCTCGGGACATTTATGCTTGTCTCAAGTGATGATCGAAGATATGTGGCTAGGGCTCATCCTTTTCTAAAGGAGAATCCGTCTATGGCATCTTTAGGTGGAAGAAATGATGTAAAGATAGGACCTTTACCCCTTCCCTAGTCCCCATTTAAATGGGGACTAGGGAAGGGGTATAAAGATTGGATCTTTATACTCCTCCTATGCCTCTTTGTGCCTTATAAAGGTCACTAGGCAATCCTAGGAGAGAGATCCAACCATGAGGGACATGGGAGATGCATGTTTAAGCTAAAGATGACATTTTTAATGAAAAAGATGACATTTTAAGTGCAAAGGATGCAACTTGGATGTAAAGATAATACTTTTAATGCAAAGGATGCAACTTTAATACAAAAATGGCACTTTAAGAGCAAAGGAGGCTACTTTAATGCAAAGAATACATTTTTAATGCAAAGGATGCAACTTTATATATAAAAATAGCATTTTATGAGCAAAGGATGCTTAAAGATGTCATTTTTAAGAGCAAAGGATGCTACTTTGATGCAAAAAGGGGGAGGGGTATGATTTACATGCCTAAAGATAGGATCTTTGATGACAATGTACCAAATACCAAGCAAGTATATAGCAATATGTAAATGCAAGGAGCAAGTATATCACATAAAAACAAGTATAATGCAAGGTAAAGGGTAGCAGAGGTTACCAATGGTGGTGTCCTCTTTCTCTTTGAAGTTTGCCTAGGGAAGGGACCAACTTTGGGAGGATTTGGTGAGGAGGGAGGTGGTTTTTTATACTCTCAGATCTCTGGAATTTCGTGGTGTGATTTTGGCAGAGTAATGTTACTGAAAATACCCCCCTAAAATGAATAGAGGAGGTCTCTATTTATAGGCAGTCTGGCAACAGCTAATGAAGCCGTGCGGCTGTAGGCCCATGCAAATGAAGCCGCACGGTTTTATCCTGAAATGACTCAGCTCATTTCTAGAACCATGCAAGGTGGCCTTCCAGAAGGGCATTTTCACCGAAGGTTTGCGTGGAATTTTAATTCGTAGCAAGTCCTTCGCCCCTCGGAAGGTTTGGAAAAGTTTTCGAATTGCCCCTGAACTTTAGGAAAGTCCGGGGAATTGCCGGAAAACTTAATCGGAAGGCATGAGCCAGATTTGGGTACTTACAGAAGCCCCTCGGCAACGTCACTTGCAGAGCGAGTGGGGTTGTCGATAGAAAAGGATCCGATCTGGCGAATGCCGAGACGGATTGGGTGACCAAAGTGGTCGAGTGGCTGAACCTTTGGAAGGCTACCTACGTATCCCGGAGGAATCAAGCCATAATCGTAGTTCAGATAGAGATCCACTGGGGAAAGGGGGTGTCATATGTGACGAGTTGGCTGAACCTAAGGTAGGCTACCTACGTATCCCATAGGAATCAAGCCAGGCCATAGTTCGGGAAAGATCCACAGGGGAATGGTGAAGAGAAACTGGTCTCTTGCTGGGGAAATAGAAGGGAAAGTGACCTGGGAGGTCAAGTGACTGATCCTACTAGGGATATACTAGAAGTGACCGATGTGGTCGGATATCTGGTCCTCTATGAGGGGCTACTTCACCACTGAGGAGTGATGAAGGAAAAGGGTGACCACTGCAGTCAGATGGCTGGACCTTTATGAAAGGCTACCTACGTATCCCGGAGGAATCAAGCCTTGGTCGTAGTTCAAGTCTCACTAGATAGTTAGGAAAAATTTCTAGGATCCTTGAGGTTTTGACGATTAATGGAGGAGTCATCCTGCTTGACAATTAATGGAGGTTGTCAATTAATGGAGGTTGTCACCTGATTGACAATTAATGGAGGTTGTCACCTGATTGACTAAAGTTTACGTCACTATCGAGGAGATAGAGGTAGCTAAAGTTGGAAAAACTTGAGCGTACTTCACTATCTGTGATAGAGGTAGCTAAAGTTTGGAGAACTTGAGCGTACTTCTCAATCTGTGATAGAGGTAGCTAAAGTTTGGAGAACTTGAGCGTACTTCTCAATCTGTGATAGAGGTAGCTAAAGTTTGGAGAACTTGAGCGTACTTCTCAATCTATGAGATAGAGGTAGCTAAAGTTTGAAGAACTTGAGTGCACTTCACTATCTGTGATAGAGGTAGCTTAAGTTTGGAGAACTTGAGCGTACTTCTCAATCTGTGATAGAGGTAGCTAAAGTTTGGAGAACTTGAGCGTACTTCTCAATCTGTGATAGAGGTAGCTAAAGTTTGGAGAACTTGAGCGTACTTCTCAATCTGTTAGATAGAGGTGAATGAACGCTCGCCGAAAAATATAATGGTTTTAATGAAAATTTTCGGTTTTTAGGAGTCGCCACGCCGTTTTTAAAGGAAAACATTGAGAAACCTATTTTTAAAGAGATTTTGAGTTCGAGGGTCTGGTTACGTGTTTGGGAAGAACTTGAGAGTTCACCCAACACGCCTCTTTCGAGTCTTTCAATCAACATTGGACAATTATAGACATTCAAAGTATGTTTGCAATATGTGTCGACAAGTAAGGCATGCAAATTTGGAATTTCATTGATGATATAGAGACTGGGTACAACCTGTGAGCCATGATAGGGGGCCACACCCTTTACATATGATGATTTTCATCACAAGGCAGAAGGCTGAGACAATCTGCTCAGGAAGCTCTGATGTCGTCCGACACAGGACTTCCCATGAAGGGGATGTCGGACGACATAAGGCCTCATGGTCAGATTGTTTCTTACAATGACAAGGCTCTTCTGGAACTGGAACAATATTATTTCACCCAAGGAAAGACACTATTTAGTGGTCTAAGTTCAGTTTGGGGTTGATAGGAGTGAGCAAAGTCATGATTTGACTTTTAATGATACGGATGTCATATGACATAGAACATCCGAAGTTGTCTATGTCACATGGAAAACCGCCTCCATCAATAGATCGCGCCCAAACAGACCTTAGACACTCCAAATAGTGGCTAATGAGCCAAAACTACTTAGGTAAGCTTTGAGTTACGAAAGGGGGACAATCTTGACAGATCTGAAGTCCAACAAAAGCTTTACAGCCTTCTGGGAACTCCATGTCGTATGACACAGGACCTCTTGAGAGTCCTGTGTTGTCCGACATGAGCAGCCTATTTCAGTGCCCTTCAGTCTGGTTGATTTCCCCTTTGTTCCCAAAGCCAACCAAGTAACTTTATTGACTGTGAGCAGTAAAATAGTAATATTACGTGAGTATTATGGGAGGATCACATGGCTTTAATGGCCAAATGTGATAAATCACATGTTTATGGCCATTTTTATGTAGCCATCACCTCCTAACTCAATGGAAACTAATAAAGATTCAAACTTTAATGGTGCTAATGTCACCAAATGTTCAGATCTGAGGTGGGGAGAAGTGAATATGGAAGATTCACCTCTCCACCACCTTTATCATGCAAAAACCCCAATATTTCACATAATATCAAAGCAAGTAAACATGCAAGGTGATATGAGTGTATGCAAGAGTTAGTTAAAGAGAGAGAGAGTTTAGTGGCTACCTATTGTAGTCCACAAGGTAAGAACACCAGTAGTATGGTGTTTACCCCTTCAACACACCAACAAAGGGAACCTTTCTTTGGATCTTGGCTTTTAGGGTATGTGTGTGAGGAAGGAGGTGAGTCTGTGTGTATGAGAGAGAGAGAGAGAGTCTCTATTTCTGCAAAGTTTCCCTTCTTTTACTGATATCCTCCCAAAACTCTCCAAAAGTCCTCCCTTAAATGACCAGCCATGCCTTGTATTTATAGGCAGTCTGATGGGAGGCTCCATGTCGTCCGACAGAGGGAGTTAAACCGCCTTAGTGTCGTCCTATGTCGGACGACAGCGTACAGCTTTTTGGCACAGTTGGGCCGAATGGATGGCAGGCCCAATGGGTTGAGTGGGCAATTGGATAATTGGACTCAATATTGCATTTTAGCAAATAAATGAGCCCAAAAATCAAGGATAGTGGACCCAAAACATGAGTTCGGGTCGGGGTACTCACAAAGCCCCTCGGCGACGTCACTTCCACGGGAAGTGGGGTCATCGACACAATGAGAATCCCGAGCCGGACACGAACGGCGGGGAAAGAGATGACCAAGATGGTCAAGTGGCTGGACCTTTTGTGAAAAGGATTCCTACGTATCCCGTGGGGGAATCAAGCCGTATCGTAGTTCAAACAAAGATGGACGTTTGCGTCCCGGGGAAATCGACCATGATGGTCATGCGGCTGGACCTTTTATGGAAAGGATTCCTACGTATCCCGTGGGGGAATCAAGCCGAATCATAGTTCGTACAAAGATGGACGTTTGCATCCCGGGGAAATCGACCATGATGGTCATGCGGCTGGACCTTTTATGGAAAGGATTCCTACGTATCCCGTGGGGGAATCAAGCCGAATCGTAGTTCGTTAAGGATGGGGTGCCAATGAAAGGCCACGGGTTTTGTACCCGAAAGTGACTGTTCCAAGGGGAGTCACCCCGAAGATGGGCGTTTGTGCCCGAGATTGACTGTTCCAGGGGGAGTCACCCCGAAGATTTGACTTTTTCTTTGGGGGGTCACCCGCGAATTTGACTGTTTTGTTGGGGAGTCACCCCGAAGATGGACTGTTCCAAAGGGAGTCACCCCGAAGATTTGACTTTTTTTTTGGGGAGTCACCCGCGAATTTGACTTTTCCTTTGGGAGTCACCCGCGAATTTGACTGTTTTGATGGGGAGTCACCCCGATGATTTGACTTTTTTCTTTGGGAGTCACCCGCAAATTTGACTTTTTCCTTTGGGAGTCACCCGCGAATTTGACTGTTTTGATGGGGAGTCACCCCGATGATTTGACTTTTTTCTTTGGGAGTCACCCGCGAATTTGACCTTTTCCTTTGGGAGTCACCCGCGAATTTGACTGTTTTGATGGGGAGTCACCCCGAAGATGGACTGTTCCAAAGGGAGTCACCCCGAAGATTTGACTTTTTTCTTTGGGAGTCACCCGCGAATTTGACTTTTCCTTTGGGAGTCACCCGCGAATTTGATTGTTTTGATGGGGAGTCACCCCGATGATTTGACTTTTTTCTTTGGGAGTCACCCGCGAATTTGACTTTTTCCTTTGGGAGTCACCCGCGAATTTGACTGTTTTGATGGGGAGTCACCCCGATGATTTGACTTTTTTCTTTGGGAGTCACCCGCGAATTTGACTTTTTCCTTTGGGAGTCACCCGCGAATTTGACTGTTTTGATGGGGAGTCACGCCGATGATTTGACTTTTTTCTTTGGGAGTCACCCGCGAATTTGACTTTTTCATTTGGGAGTCACCCGCGAATTTGACTGTTTCGATGGGGAGTCACCCCGATGATTTGCTGTGTGGGGAATCTGTATGGTCTTCCGAACCGGGTAGTTTATAGCCATTCCGGGCTAAGGATCTTGGTAACTGAGAGAGGTGGGCATTTATACCCGGATGAATTGGTGAATTTTGATGATAGGCAGTCAAGAGGGACTGACAAAATTGACCAGGGGAAAAAGAGGAAAATTACCCCTTCTGGAGTGTGGATGTCGTCGGACATGGGGCGTTCCCCAAGCTGTTTTAATTAAAACAGTTAGGTCGTAAGACAGACCCACAAATTGCATACTCCACCGAGTTCAAAGAGAGAAAGAGAGAAAAAAATTGAAAGTTTCTCCCCCCAATTTTGATTTCAATCAAGAATTGACAATGCCTCCGCGAGCGGAATCGAGAAGGAATGTGCAACGATCGTTGTCCGAGAGGAGGAAGCTCGTCGATCGGAACAAGTGGATGAAATTTCCGGAGGGGAACGGGCTTTATCCGAGCCTTGATTTTCATACTTCCACCATGGATCGGATGGGGGTAAGTATTCTAAATCATCGACCCTTCCCTTTTCCTTTCCGAAATTGGATTTATAGGGCTCGAGATAGAATTTGGGGAAATCACACCCAAAAGGACATTGCATGCTTGGCATGAAGTGCATTGTTTTGAAAAGATTTTTCTTTTTCTTCTTTTGAAAGAATTGGGTGATTTTTGAAAACGCACATGAATGAATGCACACATTGTTATGAGTATGTTCTGATACCTGTGTTGTGCTTACCTGCAGGCTTTGCGGACCAAGGGGTCCCCTGAGGCGATTACGACGATTTGGGGACTTCGCACGGCTCTTACGTCTGCTTAGGACAGTCCCAAGGGCCTGATTTTTGCTGCTGGTCTTGGACCATTCTTTACTGTCATTAGAGATTTCGGGGACACGCCCAGGAGCGTGGAGCTGGTGCGGGCCTTCAGGCAGTACTGGTGGGACTCTACCCACACTTTTTACTTGTCTTGGGGTGAGTCGACCATCACTCCCTATGATTTCACCGCTATTACCGGTCTACAGTTCACGGGCAGGCCCATCTTTTCTGAGGACCCTGGTGTGTTGAGCACGGACGCCATTAGAGCATTGACTGGCATGACCCTTCGTCCGAAGGGTAATGGAGTTCCATTGGCGGATTTGCATTCGGCTTTGACGCATCAGTGTCATCTCTTCTCTGAGGGTGCCGCTACAGTCACGGTCGAGCAGTTGGTGAGGGCATTTGCTTGGGCTGGTTTCTCCGACACCCTGTTCTGTAATGCCTCTACGACGGCATTGACTCTTCTGCTAAAGCCTCTTAGGGACTGGGGCCAGGTATCCACTTTTTCATGGGGTGAGGCCGGCTTAGCTCAGGTGTATAGAGGCCTGGATGAGGTGAGCAGAGGCAGTGTGACCTCTTTAGATTTCTACCAGACTGTCCTGGAGGTATGCTTTTTGTTTTTCGCCCATTGACTGATGCATTGACTTTTTGTCATCATTCTTTTACTGTTGCTGCACACTGAAAGCTTTTTGTCTGATTTCAGGTGTGGGCTTATGAGGTGTTTGGATGTTACGCCTGGACCGTGCCTGAGAGGATCGCTGCAGATTTGTTCCCTGCTATCCGCCGGTGGACTTTTGGGGCGAGGGATAGCCGAAGAGTGGACGGGGTGAAGCCCCGTAAGACGGCCTGTTACCATGATACGATGATTGCTCTGAGGGGCACCCCTGTTGGGTTGAGACTGTTCCCTTGGCATGATAGGTATGGCGAGGATGTGGTTGGTGATGCTGCCCTGGTGACCAGGACGAGGAGGCCTCTGATTGGCCTGGAGGGAGATGCCCTGTATTTGGGAGAGAGGGTCTGTAGGCAGCACGGTTATGGTGCAGCCGCCCGCGTTCCTCATGATCCTCCTGTGGGGATTTGGCATATCCGGGCCTTTCCTGACTTGGAGCGGTTGCGGACCGGTATTGATGCTGCAGAGCTGTCTGATGATGGGGATTATGCTCAGTTTGTCTTCACTCGGCTGGTGACCCCTCAGGTTATGGCTGCCAGGAGGGCAGCGGGGATGCAGATACCGGTGCCTCCCCGATTTTTTGAGTATGAGGCTGGGGGTGTCATTCGACGCTCCTCATTTGATATGTCTGAGACTCATCCACATCTGCGGCTTCCCCGCGGGACTACTTCTGTGAGCAATCTTTTCTTTTCTGATTCGTTCAAGCCTTTTACTGCTTTACTGTCTGTATTGATTGCTTCTGACTGCCTCTTTTGTTTTCATTGAACAGGTCCCAGCCAAGACCTACAGGGTGGTGGCCAAGGCGCTCACCGGGGCTGTGAAGATGCTGCGCCAGTTTCAGAGGAGCGCAGAGCATTGGAAGGGGAGATGCAGCTCCCAGCCCGGTGACGTCGTGCCTCCGAAGAAGAGGCCTAGACCGGCCTTGGCTCCTTCTGGCTCACAGGCGGGCGGTTCGAGTCAGCAGCCCCAGCCCGACGATGATGGCGAGGATGACCCTTATCAGCCCCCTTTTACCACGGTGCCTGAGTGGCACGGGTATTATGGCGAGCCCCAGCCTTGGGCCCAGTATGAGGATGATGATGATTCGGATGGCGAGATCCATGAGGCGCAGGAGGGTGGCGACGACGGCCAGGAGCAGAGCAGCTCTGAGGAGGAGGTGGGCAGCGTCCAGGATGACAGCGGCTCCGAGGAGGGTGAGGAAGACGTTTCCGGCGATGACTCCGAGTCGGAGTGATCATGGCGGTCCCCTCTTGCCATGCTTTGGACTCTTTCAGGGAGAGAGAGGAGATGAATGCACTATTTTTGTTCTTTTGGGTTGTAAAACAAGTATTTATTGCATTTTTTATTTTGACAACTAAAATATTTGCTTGTTGGTTTATATGCACAAGTTCGTCCCAAGAAAGGCACAAAATGGTGGTTTTTGATGTGATTGGGTGTCTTTGTGATTTTTGTATGCATTGGGTGACATTTATGCGTCTGAGGGCGTGTCGGATGCGCCGGATCCTCTCCCGTGGGCTTGATGAGTGAAAGGGAGTGTTTATGTATGATTTTCTGGTGTTTTGGACAGGTTTGGGTAGGCTTTTGAGCAAGCATTTGGGGCTGCATTAGGGGGTTCTTTGCCGATTCGCTTTGAATTGCTGTGGCTGCTTGATTACAGATGGGACCTCGATGTCTCGTCAGACACGAGGACTTAAGTGGAACCTCCGTATGTTGTCCAACGAGGAGAGAGTGCGGGAGACGAGATTTCCTTGATCAACAATGCCTAGCATTTTAAAAGGCTTAGCGAACTTCGTAAAAAAGAAACACCTTATTCCAGTGAATCACGGCCCAGAGACTTCAAGGCGGTCTTCCACCCACGAAATTAGCCCCAAGATTCGACGCTTTGACCGAA